>JALDNG010000024.1:6437500-6472500 GCA_024349245.1 Neodontobutis hainanensis
CCAAATAGGACCATATGTTTAGATTTGCCTTGTGAACTCTATTGATCCCTACATCAGAACATATTGAGCTTCTTCTGTTAACATCGCTTTTCTTTCGGGACAAAAGTGGCCTCCAATTTCTGTGATTCTAAGCGTTGTTTGATCTTGTTCTGTGATAGAAGGATGAGGGCTGTATTTCATTAGAGCAAAGGTAAAATGTAAACAAAATAAAGAAACAAGATAGGTATTTTTCTTACTTTAATATTTGGCATGGACTTGAATGAGAATATAGTTTCATGTAAAATTAAATAATGAATGGCTAATGTCCTTGCGCAATGTATTCTGTGAGTGACATTTAAGGAATCAGCTGGAGCTTAGGCTAAAATGACTACAGAATACCACATTGTCTTCTTCATCGTCCTCCTCAACCAATCACGGCTCTTAATGCTTAAAGCTCATTCTCTCTCGCAGTCAGTCAAGCTGTCAGTGTGTCCGTCCATCTGTCCAGCTGTCCATCCGTCTGACAGGCCCCAGACACTCCTGTCTCCCGCTTTTCCTGCATTTCTCTTGGTCTAACATTGCTGTCAGTTTGATGCTTCACAATGAAGCTTCGATGAACGACAGAAAAGGAGAGGGGAAAGTCACTGTGACCAGTAGATGGTTTACACAAACAGGCAAGTGCATTCAAATGCAGCATTTGAACAAATTTGTTGTGCCCACTTTTCTCAGTTTTATAACCAAATATGTGAGTATTGAGTGAGGAACTCACAAAGACTAAAGCTGTCCAGCTAAAATCAAATTTCAAAATGTGACTCTACCTGACTATTTCTCAATCATTTTCACAAAGAAAATGCTGCAATTTCATATTGTTATAATTGCAACTCATTAGCACTCAATGTATAAATTGTGGGGGCAGAAAACTTGCTGTTGATTTTAACTCATTTCTAAAAATACATATTAATACAAGGACTCTATTTAACATGTAACTGGGAACATTGTCCTGCACATATAGGAGACTTTTATATACATGAACAAACAGAAGCAACACATTATTGTTTTACCTTGAAATATGGAGCCCGAAAATACATTTCTTTTGATGGTTTCTTGGCATTAAACAGGGAGACCAACCCCTCTTTGTAAAAACAATGTGCCTGACCACCATGTGAGAAGAACAATTTAACACGTGAGAGTTTCTAAGATGTAACAGTCCCATGTGAGCAGCAGATTTTGTCTTCTTTAGATTGTTTTGGGTGTACAGTTTAGTGCGTGGATGACCAATGTCAGCAATGTTTTAGCCTTATGCTCAAATTGGTGCTGCTCACCTTTGCCAACTCGATCCCTATCCTATTAGTACACACAGCAGCTTTGTCCCCTCCTCCACATTTAGTCCTTGGAAATGTCAGGACTGTCCTGGGGTGACGCCGAGCTGCATTGTTGAAACGGGAGGCATAGTCAGAAAGATTGTCCTCATAGTGATTTGTTTAGATGCATTTTGAATCACTTGCAAGCTATACTTGTTTACGTCCCAAGTCTTTTAGAGCATAGAAACAGGGCTCACACTGGGCCGTTATCTCACTCTATGGGATCACAGCTGGTCTAGGAGTTACGAGCAGAAGACAGGATGAACCGATGAATAGTAAATCCTGTCAGCGCACACATGAGCACATGCATTAACACTCACATGTACAGATATATATTCACACAAACGCATGCAAAGGGGTTAAAAGGGCACCATGCCTCCTGCTGTGCCACTAACCCTACAGGATGTCTCACCAACTGTAGTATGCGCCAGTTGTTACATATGGACTTAGACAGCTCTGTAAAGTATTCTCTGTAGAAATCCACTCCCTTTTTTTCTCTTCTTTCAGCCAAACTAATAAAATTAAGGACGACGTTCTCACTCACACACCTACAGAGAGTCATCCTATCCTAGTTTCCTGCACTTCTTCCTGAATCTCATGATGGGAATGATCAATGTGTGCCATTAGACATTCCTTACATTCACTCAGGCATTCATTCTGCCAGTCAACACATTTCACTCACAGACATTTCCTGTATTTTACAGCATCTGTTGTTCTCCCCAGAATTTCACACAATTGTGACCATATAAAGTAGCAGCCGCTTCTTGTGTTTGGTTCAATCCTTGATTAAATTATGTCTGTGTGGGTGGGTATGGACGGGAGTACTGCTGTGTGGTCTATTAGTGTCAGCCAGAAACACACCGCACACTTAGAGCAAGTCACAAGCAATGACTCTGCACCACATAGTTGTCAATCAATTAGCAGCAACATGGACATATACCATAGTGTCTATGTGTGGGGGGGGTGTATAACTCATAACCCGCCCCCCACTCCCACCCACTTACACTGTTCAAGCAGACTGAAGCAGCACTGGTTTCCATATGCACACCATAGACAGTAGAATAATAGTGGACTGTGGTTGTTCTTCATGTGACGTTGAAAAATGACTTAGAATATTTTTTTTTTCTTTCCCAAAAACTTTTTAGAAGGCGTCTTAAAAGCATGTGCTAATTTAATCCAACATTATAATGGACAGTCATCAGTTTGCATCCCAGACTAACAGGTCTGATGAGGACGCTGTCAATCTGGCTCTTTACAACATAAGACAACACCTGGAGTCCCCCGCCACCTATGCCTGTATACTGTTCATTGATTTCAAGCTCTGCATTCAATACTATTAACCTGTCACGCTCTTCAATAAACTTGTGGATATGGACACTGACACCACTTTAGACCTATGCCATTGGATCCGGAGTCTCCTGTCAGGAAGACAACAGAGAGTCAGGACGGGCAGTCAACATGGTTGTGTCCTTTCACCCTGGCTCTTTTCTCTGTAGGCTGTACCAATAACCTCATGTCCAACCACAGCTCAGTCTCCACCCTCAAGTATGCTGACAACACAACTAACTGGACTCATCTTAGACAATAACAAACAACACTACCATGAGCACGTCGCTCAAGCAGTCGTTTGCTGTGCCAACACAACAAACTACAACTCAACACATCTAAAACACAGGAACACCTTTGTGTCCTAGCAGGTGCTAAAGCTAGCATGTAGTTTATGGCTAAGTCTGTCCTCAGCTCCACAAAACACAACAACAGGATACAGATTTAACAAAATGTTCACTACTCCTGCCACCCCACCCCCAAATCCCCATATTTATCTTCAGTAACTGCATCACCGTCACAGACTCTTTTCAATTCCTAGGTACACACATTTAGTAACAAATGGAAACTACACTGGGACCAAAGCTACAAAAAAGCCAATCAAAGACTATTCTTCCTTAGACTTCTCAAAAAGTTCAAAGTCAGACATAACATCCTTCAATTCTACACAACCATAATCCAAAGCATACAGACTTCAGCAATAATAATCTGGTGAGGTAACTTGGTCTCTCACTCAAAAAAAAGACAGCGCATAGTCCACAAATCTTCCAAAATCACCGGCCATCCGCTCCCATCCATTGAAACATTGTACCACAGACAAACAGACCACAGCGGGCAATGAAATGATGCCCTCTGGGAGACGCTTCAGATTCCTGCACACCAAAGAGAATACCACCAACTTGTTGTGTGGATATTGATAAAGGATTCTGATGAGTAGCTTGGCAATGTTTTTACACCGGATATTCTTCCTGACTCAACCTTCTCCATTTTACCCAGGGTAGGGACAGGCACAGAGACAAGTGGCTGGAGTTGATCTCCAGGGGGATTCAAACCCGCAATATACCTAATCCAGGGGCAATAGCTTTTTCAGCAAAAAAAAAAAAAATCTAAAACAGTAGGCTAAACCATTTATTTTGTTAAGGCTCTGGAAAGAAATACAATTCAGCTATTTTTATCTTAACTGAATAAACATATTATACAAATAGACAGGAAAGTACACCTTTTCACACACATCAGCCCTAAAAAATATAATCTTTTATTTTACAGTAAATTACAGTAAAACGATGTGAATGTGCCTTATACCCTTAACCCTTGGGTTCATGTAGCAGCAGGGCTTTGTGTAGAATAAACTATACAAAAGATAGTATATATAGTATCTAATTATCAGGTCGATTTCTCTAATCTTTTGCTCTTTAAGCATAAAATACACTCTAAAGTCTAAACCATTTAAACTCAACCACTTTGGAGTTAACTTTGACTGAGGTAATGAACTTGGGTCCTGTGTAGAAAAGCCTGATGTCCTGTTTGCCACCTAACTTAACGTTTGTCTGATACCTTCTTGATATGTCCTAAAATCTGACATGTTTCTCCATTTGATAATCACTTTTGGCTTCATAAATTTACTCTGCAATCTTCTGTGGATTTACAAGCTCATTGTGTGTTTGATTGGGTGATGTCACAGTTCTCAGTCTTTTCTTCTACTGTCTACCCTGTGGGAATGTGTAAATCAGAATCTATTTAAAGTGAGAAATTCAACTTTTCTACTTTCACTCCCTGCTGTGTCTCACTGCTGGCCCAGACTGTAGTGGAGTTTCTTCTGCCAGGTCTGGATCCCACATACACACACACACACATACATACATGAGTGTGTGTTCGCTTCATTAGAGCGGCAGAGAGAGCGGGCACCGTGCTATTGGCATGTGGGTTAGATTATGCGGGTCTGCCGAGCCTAATAAACCTCATTCTATTACTGAAGGAGGGAGACAGAACGAATGGACGAAGGAAGAAACAGGGAAAGGGGGGGATGGGGGGTTGTAATATATTTTGCAGAGAGGAATACAATTCAGTGAGAAGAGTTTCCACAAGAGTCACCACAGACAAACAGGCATCAGTCAAAGTGCACTGAGGAGGTGTGGAAACTCTTTCAGTGGCTGCATTTTATGCTTGTGATTTGTGTGAGTTATCAGAAGGGTTGATGATATATGAATACATCTGTTAAACCTCCTTTTCCTTTGGCCGCACATTTTTTTTATATCTTTCTTTGAGCTCCTACAGTAGAGCTGTATATCGTCAGTGACGCCCTATAGTCTGACATTAACACATATTGTGATTGACATTCATTACAGTTAAAAGAGAGGTCTCTGTGTGTCTAATCGAAAGTAGCGTGTGACATTCATTTTGTTAATGTGTGGAAGATCAGAGGTCAATGCTGCCTCAGATTTCAAGAGTGCCCAGTAGTGCTTTTCCAATTGGGCAATCTGACAGACAATCTCTCTTAAAACTGCTTAATAATAATAATAATAATAATAATAATAATAATAATAATAATAATAATAATAATAATAATAATAATTATTATTATTATTATTATTATTATTATTATTATTATTATTATTATTATTATTATTATTATTATTATTATTATAATTACAGTTAATAATAATTAATAATAAGCTTTATTTGTATAATACCTTTTGTGCAATTATTGCAAGTGCTTTAGACAAGGCAGAAGCCATGATAAAATCTTTTTTATAAAAACAAGGATAGGTCATAAAACAATGTGCAAATAACATACATTTAAACAATAAAACTGTTACAATAAATCACAATAAAAATTTAGACACAAAAATAAAATTTTGTTAAAAGCCAAAATAAAAGAAATTGTTTTGAGTTTAGTTAATAAAAAATCAAGAGAGCTTGCTTCTCTGACATCAGGGGGCAGCGTGTTCCATAGTTTTCATAATTTACAAAAGCAGCATCACCAATTTGTTTTCCTTTGTTTTTCGGAGCCTATAAGAGGCAAGTGGCAGATGATAAGGGCGGCAGTAGCTCAGTGGGTAGAGCAGTCGTCTCTCAACCGGAAGGTAGGCAAGATACTTAACCTACCTTGCCTCCAGTGGCTGTAACACTGGTAATTACTGTAGAACAATGTAAGTCGCTTTGGATAAAAGCGTCAGCTAAATTAATAAATGATCACAATGTTCTTCAGAATGTATAGTTATCTAAAAAATGGTGAAGTAGACTGGGCCTTGCCTATTTAGTGTTTTGTATGGGTTAAAAGACATGTTGCTGAATTTGGATGAGCTTCAGTCTGTCTGTAGATTTTTTTTTGAAGACCAGTGAGGACAGCATTATAGTAGTAAATTCTAGAGGTAATAAAACTTTTCTGCATTATTCTGGTTTTAAAAATGTTCTGATTTTTGCTATCTTTCTGAGATGGAAGAATGAAGTCCTAACAGTCTAATTAACATGAACATTAAAGCTTCAATCAATCAATCAATCAATCAATCAATCAAGAATTAGTCCTAGGCTTGTTACTTGAGGTTTCACCAAAGGAGCTAATTCACCCAACTAATAGATTTTCAGTTTGATTTTCATTAAGCTTTAAAAAGTTGTTTTTCCATCCATGTGTTTACTGACATTAAGTAATTTGTGATGATATATTCTCTGTTTCATGTGGCTCTGTAGAGCTGTATAATTGAGTGTCGTCTGCAGAACTATGGAAACATACGTTGTGTTGTCTGATGATGTGGCCTGGTGGTAACATATTTAAAGAGAAAAGCAGAGGACCCAGGCAGCTTCCCTGTGGCAAACCATAAAAAATACTTTTCTCTGCAGACATATGTTTACTAAGAGTGATACAAAACCTTCTGCCCCTAATGTGGGATTTGAACCAAAACCAGAGATGCCATCCATTTTTTCTAGATGCTTTGTGAGAATATCATGATGACATAGATTTTGTCTGAAATCCCTCACCGACTCACTACAGACTACACTCTGTAACGCCAATGTAGTAGCAACATAACTTGCAAGTTCCTAGGTTGTGAATCTTGTTCACCGACAATGGCAATAAGCCTTTTCTGATTCTGATTCTGATTCTGTATACAGGTTTTTCAGTGGCTGCTGAGTGTGCTAGGGTTTCAGACATATGTCTTTAAATACAGAGCCCATTTTAATGCCAGTTACTAAACACTGAAATCATTCTAGTGGGGGGGCTTTGTTCTCTTTGTCAGTCTGCCCCAGGGCATCTGTGGTTACAGAGGTAACTTACCGCCACCACAGTGTGAAAGGGTGAATGGAAGCTTACTGTAAAGTGCTTTGAGTGCCCCAAAAAGTAGAAAGGTGCTATATACAGTAAATGCATGCTATTTAGCATTTTACCATTTAAATAGCGAGCTACTTACTTGTTTGGATCCGTATATTGCTACAGAGTGGCCAGACATTGGTGTATTTCAAGAACAGTAATATTAATTCAATGGGAAATTTGTAACAACCAAAGTTTTATGCAGTGTCGAAACAGGTGTTGATTAGTTTTTGCAAACAATAACATTATTTCTACAAAGATGCAGAAACTGATCGACTTGTTCAGTTAATCTTGCTTTACAGTGGACTCTGCAGTGGCTGATAAAAATGGCAAAGTATTGACTGAGTTTTTCCATTTAACTCAGTAATTTGTATTGCTGAAATAGTGTGTCACATCTTTTACTGGACAAAAACAAAAATTGGACAAATGGACAAAAACTATAGCTTGATTTTGTTATCTTGTTGTTGCAGCAAACAGAGGAGCTTTGATAGATTTCACACTTTGGTCTCATAAAGTGAAGCAGTGTACTCCCTTTTTAGAATCTAATAAGTAAAAGGAGTATGTGCATAAATCACCTGACAACTATATATGAACATTTAATTAAAGCAGGTCTGTGTCCTGATTATGTTGGGGTCGTGTTCTACTAATTTTCTGTTCAACCTGTGGATGTTGTAAATGCAACCAGAGACAGAGCCTTTGAGGCTTTTTTATCAGGACCATCAGCAGGTGGGCTCTCACTTTATAGTTGCACATACACATTCTTCAAGCAAATATGCACATGCATACTAAAAGCAGAGCACAGAGCTCCAGGTTAAATACCTGAAAGACTGCAACGACAATTCCAACCAACCCCCAACATAGAAAAACACATTTACTCTCACACACATACCTCAGAGTAAAGCGAGCGTAGCCAAGCACTTTTGGCCTGCCCCCCTGAGCTTCTGCCCCCCTTTAATCTGATTTTACTTTTAGACACAGGAGCACACATGCAAACGCACCAGTCCTTCATCCTCAGATAATATACAGAATACACTCCGGGGGAAAGCGAGCGGCGTAAGGTTTCTGGGCTCAAGCCTTGTGTAAACACCTGCCTTTCATCTTCCAGTTGAGATGAATCCAGATGAAACACAACCTGTTCCTACAGTTCCTCTTAGGTTCTGTTTAGGTCTGCTTCATATCTCAGTGTGAACTCACAGTGCCGGCCCACACTCGTCTCAGCTCGTCTCGCCAACAGAAACCTGACAGCTCAGCCCTGATTTACACAAGAGCCTCATCAGTTCACATGATTGCTACGTGATTGGCCATTTGCTTCTGTTACTTGAGCCTCAAAAGAACTTGTGGAGATCGTCCAGAAGGCACTAAATGAAAGATAGGGATTTTTTGCAATGGTCACTACAAAAGACTGGAGGTTGTGATGATAACTATTGGCTGTTTCATGCTCTCCATGGTCTTAACCCAAGCACCAGTTCACCAAAACTATCCCAAAACCAAAGAGCATGTTCCGATCTTTAACCTGTTGTACTTAAGATATCGTTCCGCCTTTTGGTCCTTTCATTTATTCATCATTTCTTACTTGTCAACAGTAAGAGTTCCACCAAAGTGATGAACAACCATAATGTTCAACAAGTTTTACGAAGCATTCCCTTTTAACAAAAACATGTAATAATAAACCCTTTCAGTTCATTAAAAGTAACATGGAATTTCCACTGTCCAAAAATAAACACCAACATGTGTCTTGTGTGAAAAGGTTCAATCTGCATTGATCTATAGGTCATACTACTTTATCTGCACATACAAGTATCCAGTGTCTAAGTAACAACATTTTATCAAAAGTCTCATGTTTGAAATAGCTACACACTGGCAGTGCAACCAGTTGATGTGAAATAATGGTAGCATTTTGAACAGTGTGAATAAACCAATCTGGTTACATTTTATTTGATCACACAGTGAAGAAATTTGTTTTAAAAACAGGTAAAATTGACAAAGTCATTTTATCCACTTAACCCAGATTTGAACCCATAGAAGAAAACCCTGGCTCACATCAGCTCTGTTTTCTCCTTTCTTGTGGTCTTTCAGAAAAGTAAAAGCAATTATGTAACTAACTCGAATTATACTTTGTATATTGTGTCTGTTTTTAATCAGTGCTAGTGTCTCTGTCACAAAGACATTTTCCTAATTATTAGTTTTGAAGACTATTTGCTCTGATTTTATGTATGACAAGTGCAATTATATGAGGATTCACAGATTCCCAGTAACAGTAGCTAGTACAGCTGATTTGCCACACACTGAACAAAATAACTTCTGATCCCAAAAATATGAGACTTGTCCTGTGAGAAAACCGTTTTCTCTTTGTTCTTGGAAGGATTTTACATTCTTTTTCAGACGAGAGGGAGTGTGTGTGAAGAAAAGACTCTCTAATGGCAGTATCAGAGCACAGTAATGACAGATCCAGGTTTGAGGCCTGATCCACAGGGATGCATATACACGGCATGATGAGACTGATAGAACAATTGAGGTGCACATTGCTGGTTCCTGCGACAACGATGGGCTGACACTGATTGACGGCCTGGGGTGTGGAGCAGATTTCTGAGGTCACCATTTTGGATGAGATTCATTTACCTTCATTTACATATCCATCTACTGAGCACAAGACCTGGATTGTGTTGGAATTGTCATTTCACTGCTATTCAGATTCTCATGTGAGCTGCTTATATGTCCTCTATGTGAAGAATGCTAATTTCTGCTGTCAAATGGATCCTGTGTGTGAAACATTGAGAATCTCCTCCTGCTAACTGATATGATGTTTGACATTTCATTTACTGCTCCTGACCACCGGGGTTAATAATGATACCAAAAGCAATCAGGGCCAAGCGCACGTACACATATACACACACGCATTCTAATCACGTCAACCTAGTTAAGTGGCCATAAATAAGATGTCATTTCAAACTAGGAATTTGAGACCGTCTCCAAATCTCATCTCCTTATCAGCTCATGCCTAGCCTTAGCCCTTAATACATTACACGCTGGAGATATATGGCTCCATGTTCAATCGATTCACTTCACATTTATGCTTGTTGAACTTAAACGGTACTTTCCAAAAGAACTTGCTTTAGTTACCACTGCTGAGAGCCAGTATAAATGGAATAATTTCTTGTTGTTACAGGTTAATAAGGGTGATAATTAACTGGTGGAGATAATGAAACACATTGGGCCAAAGGAAGCACAAACACAACCCTTACAAAGTTATAAACTCTCGGCTTCTGATCTGAAAACTTGTATTAATATATGACATCATCTAGATTACAGATTACACATCCTTTTAGCTTTCTTCCTTCCTTTTTACAATAATCTATGCTCAACGATTCTATGTTAAAGATGCAGTAGCTGAAATGTCTTTCCCTCACCAAACTCCTAGCTCTGAGTTTGGCGATAGAACTAATGCAATCCTGCAAGTATTACTATCTCATGAATCGTTGATAGAGTGCATGGCCATAATTTATGTTCAAAGGGGAAAATGTCATGTTTTTTTCTGAATTTGGAGCAGCTTGACATGTCTAGGGAGCGGGAGGTCAAGGCAGTTTTGCTTGATCTACTGCCTTTACAACCTGGACAAACTAAGAATAATAGCAAGTTATATCCCACACATTTTTAAAGTTATGTGCCTTGTTAGCAGTTTCACAAACATTTGTTTTTACATTGTGGTATCTGCATCCCCCTTTTCTGCATGGGATTCTTCACATTGCAGTACCACATCCAGTTCTTATAATAGAGCCATGGTCAGAACAGGAAAGTAAAAGTGGAAGCTCAATGTGTTTTCAGGACCCTCATAGTTTTGAGTTGGTGGGAGGTTTAGATGAAGGAAGTGCAGGTGGTGTGTGTACATTTACTCAAAAATGGATTTGTGCCATTGTGTGTGGGGGGCCCCAGCATTGGCAAGCGAGACCGTTCTCTCTGCAGGCATTACGTTTCAACCACACACAGAAAAACCTGGGCCTGCACAACTGGAGCTAATGGAGACAGAGAAAGTGATAGAAATATTTTTAAAAGAGTTTGATAGTTTGCCAGCAAGAAACATAAAACCTGTATACAGAGATGTTAGATAAAATGCTTCAAAATGTGTTTTTACATGTGTAGTACTCCAGCATATTTCACAATATAAAGTTCATTTTAAGGCTTATTGATTGTGAAACCTTTATCATTATTAAATGCTTGATTTAGTGGCCTGTGATATCACTTTGTATCTCTAGATGGAGTCATAAACTACTGCATCTCAGCAATAGTTGGCCTCCATTTAACTTTCATTTCTTCAAGCCCGTTTCCTTGTTATCGGTGTAGAATGACAGATATGTTAAGAGAATGCAAAGCTATATTGTAATTCAGAGTTCTCAATTTTAGTTTGATTTTATTTCCAGGAGGCGGAGCAAATGGCGGCAGTAGCTCAGTGGGTAGAGCAGTCGTCTTTCAACCCGAAGGTAGTTGGTTCGATTCCCACTCTCCCCACAGTTCATACTGTTGTTGTGTCCTTGGGCAAGACACTTAACCCACCTTGCCTCCAGTGACTGTAACACTGGTAATTACTGTAGAATAATGTGAGTCGCTTTGGATAAAAGCGTCTGCCAAATGAATAAATGTAAATGTAAATGGACACAGATTAAACTCCCTTTGAATGCAATTGGATAGACACAATAGTGTGCTCAGTTACACTACTGTAGTGGCTAATCAATGAAACCACGGCAGCTTCTTCCACTTACCATGAACTCAAATGACCAAACGGTTCTAGACCACAAATTAACAGTGTCCACAATACGCCACAACAATACAGCCCAATGTTAGCTGCTGTCTGTGGTTCAGCTCAGCGGAAACTTACCCACTTCATAGGGCATGGTCTGTCTTCTTCTGGAGTTGGACAGGTAAGAATTTGTACTTTACACATTTTCTATTACAGGTTATTGTTCACTAGTTCTGGTCTTGATTTGGTCTAGACCTGATCACATGGTGCTGGTCTCGATAGCACTGGTTTCAATCATGACTTGGACTTTGGTAATGCAGTCTTGACCACAACACTACCAGACCCACTAAACATGTGGATGGGCCTGGCTGGTCCATGCAAGGTTCTTACAGCCAACTCAAGGTGCATTGTAAAAAATGATGTAAAAATAAATGATAAAAATTGTTGTACAAGTTCCATTACTGTGTTCTTGAGGAGACAAACTAAGCACCATTAGAGGAGAAGCACTCTCATCTTTCTTTTTAAGCACATAATCCTGCATGAAAATTATCAACATTTATGAACAAAACTGCTGTTAAATTTTTATGGGAGTAAATTCCTAATCCAGTGTGTATCCAATGTGCACTTTTGTATCGTCATTTGTGTTGCAAAAAACTACACACCCCACCTTGAGCAAAAAGGGATTATATGATACAAAACCTAAAGTTACCAGTGACCCTTTTAGTTAACTGATCCTACCTTGAGAATGTAAGCACAAACATCTAAAATTGGTACGACCAAACCTCCTGAGCTTTATTTTGCCCCTGAAACCTTTGGATATATCCTCCTGTGCGGCATGTAAGCACACATTTGCTCAGATGTTTTCTTAACCACTGACTGTTGTTAACATGTGACGTTTCCTTTGAGACGTTGGGGGCTCGGTTGCTGTTGATGGAGGCCTGTTTTATTCACTGAGGCAGAGCAACAGATACGCGTGTAATCAAATCTTCCTCGCTAGGGGCGCATTGGAGAGCCAAACCCTCTACAAGCCAAATTCATACAAATGGCCCTCTTTCGTTCACAGGATACACTACAGCTGTTCAATTTAGTGCCTCACTCAAATAATGCAATGTGGTGAAAGTCATCTAATTCCCTGATTAATATTTTATTTTCTATTTTAGGTTTATTTTTAATTAAACACACACATAAATGTTAAAGTTAAAGTAAATGTGACTTGTGCTGATGTCAACTGTAAAACTGTGTTATAGGCGTAAATCAATGGCTGAGTCAAAAGGCTGTGTTCCTCATTAAAGAAAGGGCTGACGCTCGCATTGGGGCTTGTCTGCTAACTGACAGCTGTAAAGATGAACAATGAGACCATCCCTTTTCATAACCAGCAAAGGGAGACCTTTATGCTGTGCGTTTTACAGGAGTCTGCCCTTAGCAGTGAGCACAGAACCAAGCTCTTTATTAAGGCAGTAAATGAATTGTTTTTACTGCAAGCCCAACAAAAGGACACCCGACAGCTGGACTTTGCAGCATCACGAGGTTCATACATAAAGATGACCTTGAATCAGGCAAAGTAGTTCAGAATGACCCATGTTTTCAGTTTCAGCTCAGCATCAGTTTTGAACCAGGAACACAGGCTGCAGATTTAACATCCACTTCTCCTTTTAGTGCGATTGTATTGTCAGGACCTCAAAGCGTTCAGCGAAAGCCATGAAGTCAGGCCTCCAGGAGCTATCTACAAGCGCTCTACCCTTTTCCATCCTTTCTCCTCTCATTCCCCTTGTCACTAGTTATCACTGTCAAAGTCCAGCTGCAGCATTTCGGCTGGGAGCTGTCACAGAGATGTGCCGCTGCAATGTGACGCTTCACGCGCCTGGTGACAAAACGGCTAGCCCTTACTCACATGTGTCACTAATAAGCCTCTTTTCATGCGCTCAGTCCTACACAGAACCAACCAGTTTTCTACCTGTGGCTGCATTATCTCTCCCTCACATTTTCTTTTTACACTCCAAAAATCAATATTAGTCTTTTACATTTCCCTGTTCCTTCAAGGAACAGTTCTGACAGGTTCAAAGAAGTAGAAACCCTGCTTTACAGTGTACACATCAGTGCTTCTCTCTGCTTAGACGTAGTGAAAACTTCAGCCATTTGCTAATGACTCTTGGGTGAGCCCGCTAATAGCTGCTCGTAGTCTTATGCTTTGTCAGTAGTCGTCGCCTGTGGCATTTCCTCACACTCAATTTATGGGCTATTTTTAGTAGTTACAGCAATAAAAAGATGCAAAAATGATGAGTGCAAGTTAAAAGATATTGCAGGAGCTGTTTAATGAGAGCCGCCTTTAATGCTAGACTTATTTTTTTTAGCTGCTCTTTGTAATGAAGCTATCACAGACTTTGTAACAGGCACAGAAAAGTTGGCATTTAGATAGATTCTTGGGAAATGTGGCCTTAAAGAACCCAGCATAACAAAATCTAACCATGATTAACTTGCAAAATGAACTTAAATAAAGACAGATGAGTAGTTTCATGCCTACACTTATGAATACTCTGTGATTTGTCAGCCACCTGGGCTGAATAAAGAAGAGAAAATTTGACGTCAGTGGTTTGGCTACTCATGATGAAACATGAAAACTCAACATACTCTAGACCCATGTCTGTGAACATTTTGCTCCGAAGCGTTTGAAGCCTGGCGAGTATCAGAGAAACAGTGATGTTCCAGTGACACGATTTGTTTTACATTATACACTTGAGTGCAGTTCACAGTGATGACAGATTTGAGGCAGAGGTGATGGAAAGTGGGCTTCTTAACACCCTCGTCTCCTCAGATGCTGCCAGAATTTCCCTGTATTTGTCATCCAGATGTTGTTCTGCATAAGAGAGAGCTAAACACCTTGCAGCCCCAAAATGCCACTGTTTGAGCAGATTGAACACTCTTCTTTCTACTCGAACAATAATTATGACTTTCTTTCTGTAAATTGTTTAAAGATGTAAGGAAAAGAAAAATGTAAGCGTAAACATTTGCCATGACACAGCTTTTTCTCCAATGACTTTTTCTGATGTGAAAGGCTTTATTAATGATTACATATCTGTCCCTGGCATGCTTCTATTTACTGACATAATTTAGAACAGAGTGTTGCTCCTACAAGGGTTATTTTTTTTATATATTTTTGGGGGGTGATAAACACTTTCAAGACTGCCTGTAGGAGGTCATTCAGATGAATACATATTCACACACCTTCACAAAATTCAGTATCCAGAAAATGCAAGCCTGGAATCCAAAGGAATCCTCAGCTCTGATAGAACTCCTCCACAGTAGCATCTCAGAGGACTCCTGTTGAGAGCGTTTGCAAAAAAGAGCAGGTCCTTTAAATGAATTCCTGGTTGGTTATTGGATTTATTAATCACAGTTATCCAATCAGAGCAGCCACATGTTGTTTACGTTTGTAACAGTAAAACGGTTGCAACATCTTTAGATCTAAAACACACCCACACCTGTCAGTACTGCCACTCTACTGGTCTCACCGGCTGGTTACGCCAGAGTTTGGACTGTCAATACTACAAATTTTGTGAGAATCTATATTTTTATGCACGCAGAAATACATACTAGACAAATTTTAAAATGATGGTTGCTGTAATAATATTTTAAAAACTGTCACCAGCAAAAGCAAATCATTTCTGTCCTGGCCCCAGTTAAAAAAACATCTCCTTTTTGACCTTTTGAGGCAAGAGGATGTAAAAGTAAACAAGCCAGCCAACTGTACATGCAAACACAATGAAAAGTGAAATAGCTTGAAAGAATTGAGGTAATACTTAGATAAATTGATGTGGTTGAGTCCGATGGGTATTTCATATGCGTGTGTATAAACTCACATAATGAGCCAGCTGTTAAATTGTAACAATGACCAGATTCCTGCACACACACAGACGCACCCTCTGCCAAAAGTTAAGCCATAACAGAGACAATGTGTGCAATAAGGCACCATTAAATCAAGAATGTGACTTTAAAGCAGCATTAAAAGAACCTTGTCTGTTGTATTTCAGCCTCAGTTTGTCATGTGGCAGGCTGCTTTTCAATGTGACGTGATGTGCGGCTGTGAACTGGGATGCCGTGTTTGTTTTCTGATAATGTCACAGCCCTAGAGCAGGAGCACAGAAATAATTTAAAAAATGTGTGTGCATGTCTGGCATGTGGACCTCTCATGGCAGCTCATTCCAAACTGGTGCCTCTGAACTTGTTGGGTGTTCTAGTCGTATCTTTGGACGCTCATATTTTCATCTGCTTCACTGTGTGCACACCCATGAGTCTCACAGATGTATCTACATGTCTATAAGGACATTATCGTTCTATTAAATATTTCAGCTGTACCTGGGTCATATGAATAATTTGGGGTTTTCATTGTCACAAGCATCACTGCATACATTTTCAGGATTTGGAGCCACTAAAGGACAATGTCAGAAAATCGAAAGACGTATTTATTAGATACAATATTCTTGGAAAATTACTTCAAACCTGTTTTTCCTAATGATTTTAAAGTCCTGCAATTGGATGTAGAAACAACCAATCAGAATTCAGATACAGATACAAGATACAGGTGACGGACACAATTTTAAAGCCTGTCCCATTTTAGATTAATGATAGATTGAATTTATATACTGTAGAGCTTTTCAAGGCTCTCAAAGCACTTTACAGAGTCCTTTTTTTATTCACTCTACAGTCACAAACTGGTGGTGGAGATGTGACAGCCATTTCTCACCCATAGACTGACCACTAAACATTCTCACACCAGTATCACAGACGCTGGAAGAAAGATGGATTAAGAGTCTTGGACACTTACTGTTGAACTGGGTCGAGCGGGAATCAAACTGCCAACCATCCAGTTATAGAAGAACTGCTCTAAAGCTTGAGCCACTGTGCCCCAATGGTTATGATTGTTCGGGTAGTATTGAGTTCTGTTGAAGTCATGGTCAGTGGGAGGGGTTCAAGACCCATTGCACTTAGCCTAGGGTCTGGCTGGCCAGGCTAATTTTGCAATATATTCATGACTTTAATACTGGTTAGTACATTGCCACACATATATCAAACTACTTAGACATGACTATGCGGTTCTATTTAAGTGTTAATGTTGTCAATTTGTGTCCCTTTGCTTTAAGCTGCTTAAATCTCCAAGAAAGAGATTGCATATAGATTTAGTCAAGTTTTAAAACTAACGTCAAACTTAACATCAACTGCCACCCTCCAAGCTGTGTTCCTCCAGCCTCACACCCTTCACATGCCCCTTTAAAATGTCACTTTGATTAAAGACAGGCAGTTTTTAGTGTGAACCAGAGGATATGTGCCCAAAGTGGCCCCTTTTGTGGTCATGTTGAAACAAGGGTGTGAGGACCATAACCTCCTCTCACACAACCACACCAACCCCGAAAAGAAAACTAGTGAGGTATTCAGGCAAGTATTCTGATATCACTTCCTTACCAAAATAAAAGTTTATTCATTGTCTAGGCTGGCCAATTTGCAATTATCACTACATGGTGCAAACGAAACAGTGGAATATCCCTGTTCTTAGTTTCCAGACGCATTGTGCATGGGCTCATCCAACAGAGGCCAATCAGTGAGTCATCGGCGAGGGAAGGCCCGTCACCCCCAGCCAAAGAACCGCCACAAAAATGACAATGAGGGACATAATGAGTGTAGATCTTACACATACTGAAAAAGTAATCACACTTTTCTCACCACCGTTTTCTGGATGTGACATCATTTAGAGCCAAATGAAGCTCTGAGATTTAAGCAAAAAGACAAATAATGTCTGAAAATGTTTGAATTTATTTATTTTTTATTTATTCATACATAGTTTTAGCTTGTCTTGTTGAATAAAACAAGGAGGTGGTGCTTATGATGCTTTATAATTCAGAACTAATCAGTGTGTCAATAAAATACTATTAATGAGGTCCCTATTGCTCCTAATTGAGAGTATTTTAGTATCTATTATAATCTTGAACTCAGTTGAAAATGCTATAATCTCAAACACATTGTCTGGACGTTTCTCATTGGATGTTGTCAGAAGGACCTACCTGTGTGGGTAGCCTGTTTCATGCATTTACAAAACTAAAATGCTATTCTTTGTGTGTGCAAATGTGTCCTCGTTCATGTTTCCCATGGTTGTTTCCAGTGTCCACGATGACTCATGCAGTCTTGTAACACTCTTACCCTTAGACCTGGGCTGGGACGGGATGGTATGGTGGTGAGAGGGCTGCTTTGGGGAGGTTGGGTGGGGGTCAGTGGGTGGGTAAAGGGTGTTTCCTCTTGTGTTCTGGATGGCTGCACGTTGAGAAATCAGTGTGTTTGGTGACCTCTGGAAGGCTTTTGCTAGGTGTGGACATTATGAGTAGATTCAGCTATAATGACAGCTTTAGTCCACACTGAATGCACACTCTCACACTGTGTGTTGCAGACTCTATCACACATGCACATAGCACACAGCTGCTGGAACACTTAGCGGTAAACCCACATTTGCAGAAATCACAGTGACAAGCAGTATTAACCCTAAATGTCAGCGTCAATTTCACTAAGAGAGAGGTACAGTGCGTTATGTGGCTCCGGCCAACATTTGGCTTAGTTCAAACCCACAGAGAAGGAAACCTTAGCTGCTTTTAAATGCACAAAATTCAATCATGTTTTAGGTTTCATTTTACTGAGCCTTCCAGGATGCTGCATTTACAGTTAAACTCGATGTGTTTTATAGTTGTTGCACATGATTTTACAGGGTAAATGTAACTGCCTGTATCCTGATTGTAGGAAAACTTGTGTTTATGAGGCCTGGCTTGGGAAAGAGATGTCATTACCAGGTGATGTCAACACTAACGCTGGGTTCTACAAAGTTGTTTATTAGACTTACAAACCATAATTTCACCTGGAAAGCAAGTGACATTTTTTTAGCAGTAGGTTTAGGCGTACCTGCTCTTCCTCGCTTTGGATGGAGTCAGCCTATTTGTCCTAATCCTAATTTGTTTTAATTTGTCATAAGAAATTGTCATGAGAAATGGATTTCTAGAAAACACATGTCATCATTTTGTTTTCATCTGAAAGGCAATCCCCAGCAAATTATGAACAATGGCACCATCAGCTCACACTCTTCTATAGATGACCTTCATCGTAAATGGGCAATAATACTAAGGAATCTATAACTTCTGTATATTATTGACAAAACATTTCTGTACTTTCTCTGCTACAACACTTTTTCTGTTCCCAAGGACTCTATATCCCAGTCAAGAGATTCTGAGCCAATATTGCCTTTATATTATAGTAAATAAGATTTTCCTTATAGTTACTAAACAGTACAATCATATTGGTAATTTACCCACTCAAGCCTTCATGCTGTAGATAGAAGATGTTCTCAAATGGACATTATCCACTTTGGAACGTTTTGTCTAACATCATTGCTTTTCAACATAACTGCATGCTGGTATCCCACTGGTGTAATTAACACCCCTCCTAAAGACCACAGGCCATAGTGACACATCCACAGCTGTATTTCCAAATGTAGGAATATACACAGTAAAATATTTGTAGCTGTTGTTGGAATGATCCCTATATATTCTGACATATCACAATGTGAGAGTGAATCTGTGGGACTGGGGAGTGTCAGCATGGCTTTAGATAACCAGCAGCCGGGAGGGACATGTGTTGTGCACAGACGGGAGGAAAAAACTATGAACACCATCACAAGACTTCACAGCAGGACTACAACAAATTTACTTTCATCAATTCTAAATTCAGCATTAATTAAGTATGTTTATCACATCATGCATACCTTTGACTTACTTTCCTCTCACGCTTGTCAGCTAACACTAATTTTCTTGTTTTTTAAGTTAATTTAATTTATTTATAAGACAGCACCCACACATTGAGGTTTACAACTAAGGTGCTCCATTACGAAGTCTGACTAAATGAATGGTAATTAAATGCTAAGGCAAACATGGTCTTAATTCTTTTCTGTCTCAGTCTATTTTTGTTTGACGTTCATCAAGTTTGTGTCCATTGTTCTGAGCCAGATGAACTGTTAGCAGCAACGTGGCTACGCTAACAACATCTGACAAGGGTATATAGAGAGTTGACCCACTCAAACTTTTTCCCCTTTTTCATATATTTTCTTTTTTCACATCATATTGGTTGTCACTGAGTTCAGTTGACAGCAGTGTATGTGAAGGGAAAACCTGCCTCCAGAGTTGTTTTTCCATGTCGCCGTGAACTAAAGCGATGTCATCCAACTTCAACTGGCCTTGCCAATAGTAATCAGCCGTGATTCCTTTAACATACACACTTTTGGTTTACACATTATATTTCAGCAAAGTAATATCTAATGATCCTCTGGTGCCACAGGTTTAGGCTATGCGGCTCATGCTCCGGTTTGAAATGAGCTAATTAGCTCTATAGTCCAGGCAGAGGAATGCGAGTAAGGATTAGGAGAAAGTAAGTTGATGTGAACAGAACAGAAAGAGGGTCAAACAGAGGGTGACTGAGAGGGTTTGTCTGCATCTTACTGAGCAGAAAGGCTAGGGTAATTAGCCCGTTAATCATCTGGTTTGCATCACTGACAGAGCCCCAAAAGCCTTCAGGTTGCATTTGTATTTGAGGCGGTGTGTTCACTTATACGGTGGCCACTGTAGAGTTGGTGACCCCATAAAGCCGTGCCTGCAGGAGAACACTTTTCTTCAGCCATAACTCAGCCTATTAAACAACCCTCACAAGGTTTCTGAATCCTGACAGAGCAGTGATCTATGAACTTTGCACCAACAGAACAGCAAACTGGAGACTCATGTCTGTCCGAAAATCTACAAAGCAACTCCCAACAAACTCCGTAAAACATTTGGGTGAGCGCTGCTGTAGTGGAAGCAGTAACTGTTTCATGTTTCTGTTTTTTTTCTTTACACAGTCACAGTCAGAAAGTCTAATTATACATATAATTCAACAAATGGCCCCATACATATTAAATTGAAGCATTTTTACTAATCACCACATATTTGTTAATGAATATAAATTTCACCATGACACCAGTCTGCTAATCCAGATATTTACATAATATATATAGGTCTAAAATGACAGTATAATTCTTGCATCAAAAGCAATGTTTGTAATCCTAAAGTATGAAAGATGTGTATCAGCCTTTAATTTTGAATTTCTGATTACCTTCAAATATCAACAAAAAAAAAAATAAAACTCCTGTTCCATTAACCTTTTGTGTAGTAACTTTAATGTTACTATACTGTATGTTCCTTGTTACAGGCTAAATGTGTCATATCATGGCTGTAGTCCTCCTTGATAGATTAAGTGACTGTATTTGTTATGAAATCTTTCTGATTCTAGCATTGCTACACGTGCTCATCTTTACTGAGGTTGGGTGATATAGTGGCACCGGAAAGGCACATAAGGATGATGTATACAGTATATCCTAAGGCAGTTTAAGAGGTTAGACATAGTGCAAAGCTGATGGAAAATAACAGCACTATTCAGGAAAGCCAGCGGTCACATTCAGAGAACTCCAGGTGATGTTTCGTTTTAGAGACTGGTCCCTCTGACTTGATGTCAGGTGGGTCAGGTCTTCATATGGAGATGGGTTATTTCAACATCCGTCCACGCCACAGTAACAGTAGCTCTAGATTTAGCAGCTGACCAGCATGCTGTGTTCTGTCTTTCACATCTGCAGCTGCCTCGGGACATGCGCTGAAGTCTACTGGTGTTGGCAGGTCTCTTTGACCAGTCATGCTTTTGTGTGATCTGTGGAATGCGTGTGTGTGTGCGGCCTCACCTTGCTGTCAGCAAGACGTTACTGTGGGAGGTGAAGGGCTGCTGTTGTAAGGTCACATACCCGCTCCAGTCTTCCTTAGGGCACCTGGAGGTCTGAGCTATTTCCCTTTTTTCTTGGCTGCAAGGAAATGGACTGAAGACTTATTTTTTAATGAGTACTGGCCAGTAACAAAAAGTCAGTGAACCAATAGCAGGAATAAATAATTACCCAACAGTACCCAACAACCTGAAGAAATCAAGATTGGCTATTAAGTTAATTACATACAGTTTTGTAATTACAGGCTACATCCTTATGCGGCATTGTTTTATTGGGAACTATAGCTTAATTACAGAACAGATACACAAAAATACAGTCAGTTTGTTGCCAGAATGAACTGATACTAACTGAGCAAATAATCATGGTGAGGAAAAGACGGATGGACTGCTTATTTTAATCCGATGGGAATATCTGGAACAAGCAACATACCCAAACAAACTGAAATAAACAATCTCTGTTATTAATTCCTCATGTTTCTCTAGAGATACTGTCTCAAAGTGTTTAGGCAAAACAGAGGCATGGTTAGGCAAAGTGTAGCAACATAACTGACTCAAGAGAATCAAATATGTGTATCAATCAACATGTATAACGATTAAATTACTTTTTCATATATGTGGAAGGAAGCTACTATGTAATTCAACCTTTGTAGCTGAACATACACGATATCAAAGGTTACATTTCAGTTCTGGATCTGTTTTCTTTATTATCGCTACAGCGTGTTGGAATCTGAGGGTATTATTAATGTGACTTTTAGATTTCTCCTCCCCTCACTTGTAACAAAATACATTGTGTAAACATTGCAGGGCGGGCCAGATCAGACACTATGCAGATCTCCATCTTGTTTTCTGATTAACATCTCTGGCTCGTTCTGTGTATGACTCTGCTGTATTTTCTTCATCTCCAAGAAATGCACAGTTGAACGATTAGTACAAACAGTTTCTGCAGCTGAGTTTATAAAATGTCTGTCTGCAGAAATGCATATAAACAAAAAACTTAGGCATGCGAGGACACAGGTAAAGCCTTTCTACAGATGAACACAGATATAACCCTGACAACAGCAGTGGTTGTCTGTGTTTACACTGAACAGCCCATGATTTTCTTCCAGTGAGACATACCTTCACAGTCTGGAGATAAACCTAGCAGAAAGTCAGTGGAATTGCTAATATTGTTTCACATTATTGTGGTCAATTTTCCATGTTTCTTCTAAATATTGTCTGTTTCAATGGGATCTTTTTGCAGCAGCTAAGAGATGTGACTGGTGATATTTTGGGGGGTTTTGTGGAATTGTTTTGTGTGTACAGCATTGTAACTGTGGCATAAAAACCCAACATTCCCAGCTTTGCCCCAAAAGCAAATCCTGACAGTTCTTGTCCTTCTAAGGGCAACTCTCTAATGGCCATTGCAGTCATGTAAATGTAGAGCTTAAAATAATAAATCGACATTTCTGGGACAAAGAAACCTCGGAGGTAACACAAAGTTTCCTACTGGAGGTTATTTAGAAAAGGTTTGCACCATGCCACATTAATAAGTGCTGTCTTCATAGCTAGACATATAATTATATTTTCATAATTTCAACATTTTCTCTTCAAATAAACTATATTGGAGTGTGTTGATTACCTGAGTGGAAAGACAGCTGTTGTGGTTTATGTTTATGTGTGTGTTATGCAGTGGCAGCAGATGCTAACTTCATACAACAACACCTTGATGATGTACCTCTATTTGCCGCATGCACACACAGGCATAGTTTTCTCTCCCAGTGTAGCTGTCCAACTGTTGGAAGGTGCCGATAGCCTTAAAACCACAGGAAAATTGCATTTTAGATTCATAAATCCAATAGAAATAAGAATAGCAGCAGATTGGATGCAGGGAGAAAAACCCAAACTAAGTGTAAAGATAATGACTTTTTCCACAGTCTAAAATCACCTCAAATTGCATCTCAGCTTACCAGACAAACAGGCAGTGAAAATAAAGTTGCACTTGAACCTTGCACGGCCATTTAATTTCAACGGCATAAGCTTATTCCCAGGAGTGTGCTCAAGTTATTCAGCGGTCCGTAAATATGAGTGGTAAGGAAATGTACACAGAGTGAGCTGTTTGTGGCCAGATTATGGCTCTCCATTCAGAGTTTGAACTGTGAGTATTCATTTCTTTTGACAAGCTTTACATATCTGTAGCACACATGAGATGAGCAGTGGATTACTGTGGCTTGAACATTCTCATTTTCATTGTTGGCATCATTGTGGTTATAAACATGGGTCCATGTTTGTTTAATGAGAATAACCTTAGTCATGCACTTTAGTCCTTTCATCTGACTGCATTTATTAAAACATAGGCCTACTGACACTATATTACTGTATTAGCCTACTTTCCTCACTATCCTTTATCACTTACTTTACTGTTGTCTTACAACCTCAGTCACGTGTGATGACCTTAAAGGGTTTAGAATAAGATTAAACATAATTCTGTCATGAAATTAATGAAATTCCTGTATAACAGTTTTAAAGTATGTGTCTGGTTATCATTGCTTAGTCTACTAAAATAGTGCTACCATCTCAAACAGCTAGCTTGGCAAGATATTAAAAAACACAAAAGAAAAAGAAACTCAAAGCTGATGATGTTACAGAGACCACTGTAACTTGTAAGTAAGTCTGTTTTTTAAACTGGCATCATATTTACAGCAAGGCTTTGTTGCTGTGAATATCTTTATGCTAAGCTTTTTCCTGGCTGTATAATATAAAGCATACCCAACAGAGTTGTATTTACTACCATCAAATAAAACATGACTTTTGACAATCCCACAAATTTAGGTTTATTAAAGTTTACAACAAAGAAGAAATGCGTTTGTCATTTAACAGAAAGTGCTATTATTGATGCTGCTATTATTATGTTATTATTAATATAAAGTAAGGAAAAGGATTTGTTTAAAGCAATTAAAGAATAACACAGCTGAATGCTTGGGACAAGGGGCTTTTCAAATTCAAGACATATTAAAGTATTGGGAGATATCCACTGGGACATGGGACAGGCACTATCTTAAATAATGCTAATGAGCTATCTTAAACAGCTCAAAAACAACTCTTTTCAATTCTCTGCAAGAAATCCTCATGGAATGTCTTAGTTACCTTTGCATGTCCTTTGTGAAAGGTTTGACATTGATGAATAGTTCTTTTTATTACATCTTATTGCAGCACAAAGCCTTTAAAGAGTATTTTAATATAGCACACATACTCGAGGCTAGCTGTGGTGTGTCTGTATTGTAGCCTAGTCTGTGTAACTGAAATATAGACAGGTGGTTAAGTGAATTTCTTTTGTTGTTGCTCAAATGCCACCACAAAAAAGCAAACTGATGCCAAACAAGCAACATGACATTCAACAAAATATACTGTATGTCATAATATTGATTTCATTACTATTTTATCTCAAAGTTTTCAAAGCACAGCAACTTCTCAATTTGATACACTCTCTGTCACACACACACACACACACACGCACACACACACACACACACACACACGCCACACACACACACACACACACACACACGCACGCACGCACGCACACACGCACGCACACACACACACACACACACACACACACACACACACAAACACACACACACACACACACACACACACACACACACACACACACACACACACACACACACACTGAAAGTTCATAGGCCAGCCTCTGTATGTAATCCAAGGCCTTTGAGAGACAAAGGCCCTGTTCTCTCTGCAGCCACCACGCTAATCTGCCCTCCAAACTACAAAGGCACTTAAGCAGACGGCTCCCTGCTCCTACAGGGATTATCATTCGCTTATTGAACCGCTTTTTTTGGAACAGTCGGAGGGAGAAAAGGAGAGACGCAGTCGCATACAGTTTAGAGGTGCAAAAGGCACAGACCCACTCGAGTTTATTTTCTTTCAGTGAGCTAAAGGCGTGATTGAAATGTTAATGTAGTAGGAGCAATGCAGTCCCATACTCTCGCCTCAGATAAATTTCTTTCCATCTGAGGAAAGAAAGAAGAGGGAGAGACAGGGATTGTAAAAGAAAAAGAGAAGAAGAAAGCACAGGCATCAAAAAAGTGAGACAGAGAGACTGGAATGTGGGAACTGCCAGTAAATGTGCCCCATGTAATTGCCAGTGTAATCCTTGTTAAAGTAACCTGGTGAAAGAGAGACGGCCCATTGATCAAAATAAATCTTTAATTCTTAATATATCATTAGAAACAATTGTCTTTTTTTAACTAGGGTAATGTCCACTCATTCAAGTTCTTTTTTTTTCATAATATTCTATTTGCTCTCAAACCCTCATCCCAGTCTCTCTGTTGGGACAAATTTCATTGCTGCCAAAACTGATCATTTACATAGTAATACTGGACCTGTTAGGACACTGAAGGGTAAAAGCACAGTCAGACATTAACAGGATGAGGCTAATCTCCATAAACCTGAGTGGTTTAGTACACTTGAGCGTTTCTTAAGGAAAAGGTTTTACATGAGCGTTATACAACGATTCATAAACATCCCATTTTGGATCTTCTCAGTCTCAACACTAGAGGCTCATGCCACAACACATTCATGAGCTTTCCAACATTAACATATATCATCGAGGGACACACAGCCAGCCTCAAATGCGAAGACAAATTAAAACAGCGGCGTTAATCATGGTTGGGCGCCTAAATGCGTACCCAGCACATGGACACACACATCACGCCTCCTGGATGTTTAGCAAATTAATTAAGCTGGTGTTCAATGGGCGCTTGGCTTTAATGAATGGTGCTATAGAAAAGACAGAGGGACAGCAGACGAATGCACAGAGGGACAAGCAGCCGGAGACCACCCTGCCTCTGTCCCATACGTTAATGACCTTTTTGGCTGGTCGGCCCACACTGTGCAAATAATACTGGCTACACAGAAAATACATCATAGAAATAACATTTTGAGTAGAAAACTTTGGAGTGTAAGAGTTGTGGACTGTTCTACTGGAAATTTGTTGTTGTTGAAAAACATTTACAGCTTAAAACTACCCTATGTAACCTTTAACCAGCAAAGTAAGCAGATCCATTTCTGTGCAACCCATGGATAGCGGTCGCCATCTTTATTTACAAGTAGAGACGTTTAAGATGTCAAGGAGATGGAATAAAGAACATGTTTTTTTAAAACAGTAGGGTCATTTTAGTGGATTCTGTTCAAATAGGACTCTGCTAGGGTCCAGTGTATTGTCCTATTTTCTTTATTATATACGTCGTGTGGTAGAGCACCTCACTCATTAATCTCTCGTGATATGCCACTGCTCATGTGAACTCCAGAAACAGTTTTTGAAAGTTTCTGTCCAGAAACTGAGCTGAATGTGCTGTCAGTCAGATAGGCTTGATTTTACCAATCTTTTGTCTAAAAAACATCTAAATGATTTTAAGAATATTTATATTTTAGGCTAAAACTTTGGTGAGCCTAAGGCAGGTAGAGTGACCCCACACAACAAAACACAATGGCTAATATAAAATTCAAACACAATAAATAGTGGGATGTATTGTATTATATCATGGGGCTGTCTTAGTCTTAACTGGTACTTATTAAGGTTTTTTTCTTTTTTTTTTTTACGTACGGTTGATTAAAAGGTTTGAAAAGAAGAGTCTATGATCAATTTAAATATTGTTTAGTTACACAAGTAAGGTGAAATTATATTTGTTTAAAAAAGTCATTAAATATTAATCAACTGTGAAATGCTTTTCCTCAGTATTACTGAGCAAAACTTGATGTTTCAATTTTTATCTCCGCTAATCTATAACGTAATGGTCCACATCTGCTTCATGCTTGTGTTTTTAATCCACTACTGCACTGCACTGATTTACCCTAAACTCAATTCAGGGACAAAGCAACAACAAAAGAGATCAGAGCTTTAGTCTTCTTTGAACAAATTATACCAATATGTGTGACCAAGTGCCCTACCAGTGACTTTTAGTTGTAACTATGACTTAAGTGCCAGGCACTCAGCTTGGCAAAGACAGTGTGCGAATTATAAATGTGTGTGTAAATAACTTAGGGAACTCTTTTTGGATAGTTGTAATGGTGAGAGCTGTGTGAAATGGGGATTTTCTTCTGTGGATTTAGATTTTTCCATTTGCCCGTTGTTACTGACCTGTTTGTAACCCCTCTCTCTTTTCACTTCAGTAATTATTGATCTAAGTGCTACTGAGTCACCGCAGTGCTGTAGGTAGCTATGATGTCACAGCCACACTCACATACAACTGATGCTGTCCAGTGACCTGTATTCTGTCATTCAATTCTCTCCATCAATCTGACATCGCAGGTCAGTGACTGTGTCCCACATCTGAAAAAGCATGTGCATCATAATGCTGCCAATAATGTTATATTTTCAGGATGTATATATCACCTGGTCCACTTCTTCCTGATGGATAAAGGCTGTTGATTTAATAGCTCAGAATTTGATCCAGTCTTACTTTTTACACAATACATTACTGCCATAATCTCTGACCAAATTGTATTTTGTGATGAGAGGTGATTACTTTCAACCATTTTATTTATTTATTTATTTTTCAAGAATGAGCTGTACCAGACACTGCCTTCGACATCCTCTGCAGAACTGTTTCCAGGAACATACTCAGCCCCTGATGCTCTCTTATTCAATTTAGTGGATACAAATCAATTGTTGCCATCCCCTGCATTGGTCTTTTGAACAACAGTGAGCAGCTATGGCAAATGAAGGATGAAGCAATTCATTTGAAGATACCTAACTACTGAATTTCTCTTTGGAGATTATGAAAGTTAAAATAAATTCAACTGATTGACTTAAGCTTTGCGTGTATTAAAACACACGCCGAGTAGATGGTGTGCACAAAAATGGAGTGATGTGATTTACTATGAGCACCTGAGATCAGTGTCTCTCATGGGGGCAAAATGAGTGCAAAGTGGATTTGGCTCCATTGGCTTACTGAAAATGTAAAATGGAGCATTTTATCCAGAGTGCGCAAAATGCAAGGCAGAAAAAATGCAAATCCATTTAGCTACCACTGTCTGATTTATCAGGGCTGCTGGAGATTAAATAAAATAGTGTGGTTAAAAAAAAAACATCTGAGGAAGAAAGACTGTTGTTGTTTGTGCAAAGATAAGACATTGGAAATATGAAATGTCTCAAAAAGAGTAAATTCAATGTTAAATTGAAGCTGTGGGCAAGAAGAGGCCACACTAGCCCTTACCAGCAATACTTTTACTTGCATCTGACTCATTTTCCAGAGAACAGCTTATTGCAGATTGTGTCTCTTCAACAGGGTACTCACATGTCACAAACTCTCCCATCTCTGACACGCTACGCTCTCATTTACAAACTGCTGCTTTTTACAAACAATATTATTTATGCAATTTATTATAGTTAGTAACGCACAACATGCCCAGAAATGACTCGACCCACTATAGGGTATCTCAAATGATCATTGTTTTGAGTGAATGATCAGTGGTTCTCAAAGCTAAGCATCACCTCTGCACTACATTTTCCTACCAGCAACAGGTCTACTGTTTTCACCATCTATTGTCTAGTGCAGATGCATGTATCCTATGGTCTATGAAGAGTCAACGGTGTGTTCCTGCATTTGTGCGTTCCTGCGGCAGTGTGGGTATCTAGAGTGTTTAAGTGTGTTATCGACTCTGTGTGGTTCACATTAGTTGTGTTTGATGTCTCCATCACAGGCCTCTCTCCTCCTACTTCAACACTACTGTTTGATCTGCACCAATCTGGTCCTGATCACGCTGCCTTTGTTTACTTTCAAAGACACTTTCCCTTTCTTTTTGTTGCTCTAACCCGCGCTCAACCACTTTCCCCGTCACTCACTCTGAGTTTATGTGCTGGTTTGAATATCTTTTGTTCTGGGACCACATGTGTGTCAGGAACAAAATGCAAGTGGTGTTTTACATCTGTACATCTGCTCTATGTGTTTTTTTTTCCTCAGAAGAATTTGCTTCTTATTAACTTTGAGTAAAAGCATATCTCATGCCCTGGACAGTTTGGTACATTTTCGTCATTAGAGATGGTCGGAATTCGAGCCAAACACTCTCTACAATTTGACCCCAATGTGGATATTTGCTTAAATCCCCAGTTTTATCAATTATTATTACGACAAGTCCACATGAGTCCCACTCCCTGTGACTCATCCAATCAGTGTCCATGTACAGAAATGCAACGTCCAAAGCCAAGGATTATGTCTGCGGCAAAAGTTCATTCTTTAGTTTAACTTCACTCAAAAGTAGTGTTGCTGACCTCCGTGGCCTAAATACTGTGCTTTTCACTGGTGATCATCTTCAGAAAGGATGACAGGATGGACTTAAGTGTGCTCTGTTACACCCCAAAGCAATATCACATGGACTGAAGCGGAAGGAGAAGGTGAACCATCAAATATGTCCCTTATGGCCAAAAGCGATGGCTCAAAAGAGAGTGGAGGGTTCCTGGTGAGCCAAACAACCTTTCCACAGCCTACTACTCCAGTCCGGAAAATCAATATTTTCTGAAAGTGTTGCTTTTTTAGTCTTTAATATCGCAATAAAGCCCCTTTTTAAGAATTTTAGCTACTTCACTAAAAACTTGTATTGCGATTGTGTCACAGTTCTATGCAGTGAGTCTACAACATGAACAAGTTCACATTAGCAAACTGTCTTTGTTTAGCCTTGCTATGACACTGTGAAAACCACAAAGGTTAATTGTTGTTCACCAGAAAAGGGTTAATAAGGAATATTGTAACAGAAGCCTTACAAAGGCTTTAAGTCTGCGGCTCTCCATCTGTGCCCATTCCAAAATTAAGAAATCAGTGAATAATTAAGTATTGCTTCGGAGTCGGTCTTTATGTTTAAATCATCCGTGTCGATCTTCATGCCATATTTCGATAATAAAAAGTGCACACAGCGGAGGAGCAGTTGCTGATTAGATTAGATATAATTAGGTCATAGGAGTGTGAGATAATGAAAGTCAGTGTTTCTGCTTTGTCGTCCTGTGTGTTCAGTGTCCGGCGGGACGTGGACTGACCTGTTAGACTTTATTAGAGTGGAAGAAAAACTTCCTGAGAGCACAACACACTGGGCCAGAGAGAAATGCCAACAAATACACACCACAAACACAACAAGAAGAGCTTCTCTGTAAATGGGGGAGGAATGAGTGGATGTGGGGAAGAATGAGTCGTCTGTTCAGTGCTCTCATGGACGGCAAACTAATCAAAAATAAATAAGTTAAGGCTTTGTTATAGTTTAGTTGTTGTATATTATGGTTTTCCATTTCCTGGACACTTGAAGATATTGACCAGATGAGCTGGTTTAGCCCTCCTACAATTAAACTGGTGTTTGTCAAAGTCCCTTTTCTTTCTTCCAACACAACTTGAAGGACAAAAAGCTTAGTTACCGCCAAATATACTGTATCAACACCAATGGACTGGTCCCTTAGTAAGAATATGAGTGTTATTCTATTGTCAGTGGTCATTATGTTGGAGTTGATTTGTGTACATTGAATCTACGTAAGTAAGAAAAAATGTCAGCTTCAGCCAATTCCTCAAGTTTAGAGCTGTAATGTAAAGGAAGACAGAGCAAAGGCTTGAATTTATCAAAGCTTTGGAAAAGTTAACTAGTATTCTGTCCTGCATTCAGTTCACTTTTCACACTGTCTGTTCGAACTTTTGTGCTTGCATCCAATAAGGAATCAACTCATTGCTGGCCACTGGAGTTGTTTTTACCTTCACTTTCATAATTCAGGTTGTTCTACTGAGGACCCTATTGCTCCGTGCTCTGGGGGACTTAATTCTCAACTCCCCTACTCCAAAGCTTCTTAGAGTCCCTTTATTCCACTTGAATGTCCAAGGTAAAGTAGGTATTGTCATGCTAAATCTGGCTAAGTAATTAAGATAAGCAAAAGCATCTGCTGTAAAAACTCTCTCTACACAACATCCATGTCAGATAGTGTCGAGGACAGGACAGTATCTGGCTGTTTCTACTGATGTGGGCTGTAGAAACACTGTGGTGTGATCACTGTCCTGATTAGCCTCTGCATCTATCACCCAGTGTTTAGACAGGCCCAACTACTCTGGTGACGGACAGGGGGTCGCTCCGGCGTGCAGGTGCACCGGGGCCAGTGACGATGTGCATTGCAACACATGACACCTACACAAGGAGGGATATCACTTAAGCCTAATCGCTGCATGTTTATTTTTGGCATTGTGACAAATGATTAACATAAGTTATACTATAGCCCAGTTTTATTCTTTGGGGTTTCTGTTGAGTTTCTGTGGGCGGAGCAGATTAGCTCATAAGCCAGGGTGGTTCTCGGTTCCCAGCAAGCAATGTTTTTCTCTAATGACAAAACTAGTTTGTGATTCAATGACAGACCTACTGCTGATAAATGTAATTTTTGAACAGTATGACATCAAAGTACAGGGTACTGTCTCAAAAACTGTTCGACTTATCCTTGGTTACTAGCTTTTCTGCTTAAAAATGATTGACGTTTTATTTTTGGTGAAAGTCTGTCACTCTTGTTTTCATCTGTGTCTGCTTACAGTAGTTGCGGATTCAGCAGCATCAGGTGGCGACTGCTGCGTCTGCATCATTTCAGAGTCAACTCTCTCTCTCGCTCGAGCCTCAGACTGATGGCTCCAGTCATTCTCCCAGATCTGGGAATAATCATTTTTCTGATCTGGGAATACTGTGTCATAAACATTGCACTCTGTCTCTGTTAATTCATCATGTCGAGCATTTCTTTCTGTGTGCAAGTGGGTGTGTGTTTGTGATACACTCAGGACTGCTTTATTTTTCCTGATTTACCTGCAATGTAGCTTCCTGACTCTTTTCCAAGTAGCAAAGGTATGTACAACAATAAAGGCTACAGTTCTAAAAAAAAAAAAAAAAAAAAAAATTCAAAAATGAACCTGTGAAGCCATAGACAAGACACAGTTATTCATTTGATTAATTTCCATTGACTGTTTGCATATCTGTCATCTTGGGGGAGGGGATCTATCTTTTTTTACGTCTTGCAGTGTTTCTCCATCTTAATTGTTTCCAGAGTGTTTGTTTGGAAATTTATTGAGTTTTCCATCACACGCGAGCAATGTGTCAGCCAAGGCATTCCCTTTCATTCACACTTACACACACTCACACCGGATTAAATTCCTCACTTTTTCACCGTCTGTATGTATCCACATGCACAAACTTATTTGTATCGGAGACGCATGTAAGGTATTTTTAAATGTTTATCCAGAATATATATAATTAGACTGGATAGTTCCTAAGACTACCCACACTGCACTGATGTTTGTGTATGTGTCGTCATGGCGATGCCACTTTTTGTCTTGGCAACAGTATCGAGACAGGTGAAAGCACCACCCGTCCTTTTCCTCTTTCACACTCTACTACTTGATCTCAGCTCTACCCGTTGTTTTTCTTTACTGTGATCTTTAGTTAAAGTCATCCCACTCTAACCACTTAAGAAAACACCGGTATTTCCCCATTTACATTCTTTGCTGATTTGGCCTGACTCTGCTCCAACAGGTCAACGGGTCACATCCAACCACTCTCTGTAGGAACTCAATTTCCCATAATGCACTTCCCGCTGAGCCAAACCTGTCCACATGCTGTGTTGGGATAAAGGCTGTGGTGCGAGTGATGAGATTTGACAGACGGGGGAAAAAAGAGAGCTACGAAGGGTAAGATGTATCAATGTGGTGAGAGGTTTGGAGAGAAGAAGGTTATGTTCGCAAGGCTGGGTGGGGGTATGGACTCTGAGGTGCTTTCCCAGTTCTGGTCTGCAACTTTTGTTCCAAAAACATGTGGTCCACATTTGTTTTTTAAGAAGAAAGATGGACAAGATCACACACACAGTAGTAGAGAGAGGAAATGCATGCTGTCCATTTGTCTCTTTGCACAAGAGCATTAATGACAAAGTTTCAGGTTGTTTTAGAAATATTGAGAGAACTTCAACATTTGCAGACATGCTAAAGTCATTAACAACTTTTGACAAATATATGAATAAGAACTGTATGTAAGTTACCTATTATCATCCAGAACAGCGTTTCTGCACAGCCTGTCGGTTTAACTGGTGTTAAACAGCTCCAAACACTAACTGTCCTCAGGTTGTCAGGTGAAAGTGCCTCATAGATGGTGACACTGGTTGTGTGTGGAGCTAATTTGCTAATGGGGCTTTTTCCTAGTTCTTTCATCACCCCCCTGTTCTTCATCTGTTTTCAATCAGCCGCTGCCTTAACTATTCTTCTCTGTTTTGTTATTCGCTCTTTTTTTTATTATTTTCCCTGCTTTCAATTTGTAACAAAAAAAAAGGGGGAAACCCAGATGTTTTGGTGTAATTATGATCGTTAATCCAGCGACGCCTTAAAGCGAACGCTCACATGAACAACCATTAGTACTGATAATCTAATGTCTTGTGAGAAGTAGCCAGCCCTGTCATGACTGATTGGTAAACCTTGTGCTCTGAGCCATTAGTTTAGACAGACTGTACCATTTGTCAAAAAATACAGGCTTTATGATGCCATCTACTGTTTCTTACAAACCCTTACAGACGTGACGTCATTGAGTAAGTATTTTGTGGATAGAAGTACGGAAGTATCCCATTCATTTTACCAAGTTAGCAAACTAAAACCGCTAAATAATAAAGTTTCCATACAACAAACTGACCATTTTCCATAAAGTTGGTGAAAAAGCAGCACAATGCAACAAAACAAAAACAGAAAGGATACATTAGCAATGAAATTTATTATTTAGCATAATAGCTACAACATAAGCTAATTCATTAGCTAGTTACTATAGCTACCCCACCACGCGGTGGTTTGACGGCTAATTGTAAACAGCTTATCCTCTTGATAGTTGCAGATCTTTCCTCCCGAGGCCCCAAAATTAAACACATGTTGTCTGTTAGGGACATTCGTCCATGCCATCTTGTTTATGCACAATTTGCAATATTTGGAGGCTAAAGCTAGCTTAATTCTTCCATTGAAAATGTACTCCGGTCGGCTTGGCTGATGGCACTAAGATGTGCATGCAACTACGTTATTTACAAGCACAAAAAGGGCTTTTAAGGAATTTTAATTCATGAGGACCTGTACTCAGAAACAAAAAACCTTAGCCAATTACATGCTCGAAAAAAGAGCATGCCCTTTGGTCAACTTCAGCTTGTCGTATGACATTCCTGGAGGTTTAATGCCAATAAAGTGTACATTCAGAGCTGAATATGGCTGTGTCCAAATGCACACCCTAGTCCCTAAACCTTTAATCAATATATAGTGCTCAATTAATGAACGGTTTTAGACACTGAACGGATGATTTTCTGTCACTGTTAGTCACGTGACTCTAGCGTTAAAAAAAGCTGAATCCCGCTGACTTCTGTAATAAATCACAAGGCTTTAGTGATGTAAGTAATAATATAAATAAGCTTATGTGTTGTATACAAACTGACTGGATTATTGTAGCTCTTTTATGT
>JALDNG010000024.1:6477500-6837500 GCA_024349245.1 Neodontobutis hainanensis
AGAAACGGAGGAAAGTGGATTTTGTGATTGGTAAATTTCTTTCTTTGAGGAGTCGTTTTCCTCCTGTCTGCTCTTTCATCTACCCATCAAGCCCCTCGCCCCCTGTCAGTCTGAGAGGTGCCCCGGGGCAGATGGAGAAACTCAATTCAGCAATGGGACTTGGTCAATGGCGGGTTGAGCCAGCTTTACAAACCTGAACATCGAGTGGACTCCTTGTGAAAGCTATTGGCCTGGAGGCTCTCTAAAACACAAACCACTCACACACATGTGCAGAGAAGCAGAGAGAGAAGGAGTTCTTTCTTCTTTTTATTGATGACAACAATAGCTATCAAAGCAAGGTCACTCCACAGAAAGGAGCATTGAACAATCTGAGAAAACGTGGCCCATAGCCTTTGGCTTGTAAGTCAATGTGACCCTTTAAATGGCAGCAGAATGTGTTGTTAGTGGGCAAAGCAACTGTATGCAAGAATCAACACATTTAGGGCCAGTTAAAGCTGCTTGAGTGGCCATTTGTGGACGTGACAGCATCCTCCTATTTCAACTTTGCTCTGAGTCTTTGTTTGATCTGTCCTCTCTTATAAAGGTGATGGAGGCAAAGTAATGAACTCTAATACCATTAGCCTCTCTGGCATCTTTTTTGTGGCCTCAGCAGACAAACTAATAAGGCTGATGGTTGAGGACAACACAATATAACTTAAATAACTTATGTTTTACAATGTCAAAGCTGTGACATGCGCACAGCACTTTTAAAAGAATCCATTCTGCTTACACTATATGCACATACAGCAGTGTTTGTGAGAATTAAACCTATGCAGACTATACAAACGCTCATGCACTTACACAGCCACACAACAAGGGGAGCCGAGGGTCAGACAGGACTGATTGTCTCTTCCAGTCGCTCCAGAGAGCATATTGATTTTTCCCACACTCCTCTTTCTACACACCTCCCTCTCGCTCGCCTGTCTCCTCGACTTCACTCTCTCGCTCACCAAAGCACCCTTCATATTTCTCACTCACTCCTCCTTGTTTTTCTCAAACCAACCTTTTCCCTTCCCAATCCTTCTTGTGTCACACCTCCCACTTTCTGTTCCTATTCCATTCTTTTTTACAGGTTTGCTGCTGACTGATGGTAAACAGTGGTACACAGTTATTGTATAAGAGGTGTACAGAACAGGATAACAGATCGCTACATGTCACTCCCTCTTTTATGTCGCCATGCAAATGTAAACTAGAGAACAAATCCAAGTCTCTTAATTCACAATGACACAACCTAAAATCTGAAAAAAGCTGCTGAGAAGTTAAGTTTAAGAGTCTATAATCCTTTTTTACATATTTATTTAATTAATATTATTATTAATTTAATATTTTTATTTTCAGAGAAGAAACATTTTAGAAACTGCACCTGTCCTGTCCGGTGGCACTATACTGTCCCATTCCAGTTGCTTCTGTGACATCACAGAGTAAGATGCCAGAAAGTCTGTTTTTTCTCTTCGGTTTGTTGGCCTCAAGATATCAATAAATGATAAGTGCCAACAGAACCTAACAGAATTAAATAACAAAAGGCTGAAGGAAGCAATACGTGAAGCCCATGAATTTTGGAACAAATCAGGAATGTCACTCTTCTGCAGTTCATACATCCTACATCCAACCTCTTGTGTTGCAGCCCTAATTAAATTAATGTGAATGTGCATACAACAAGGTCATTGAAGTATCATTGAAGGACATCGATGTGTTTGAGGTTGTGGTTCCGACTCAGAATGCAAGATTCCTAGCCTCATTGCTCACACCTGACAGCAAACAGTACTCTGCTCTAAAGCCCCATCTGCTTCAGGAGCCTACCTCTGTCAGGATATCATATTTTGTGTCAGTATTTAGGAGCCATTTCTTCACAGCCTACAATAACTCATACAGTTCTCCTATCGAGCCAAGACTCCTTTTTGCCTTCTATTGTTCCATAAATGTAGGAAAAACAAAATACCAACACATCCATTTGACAAATTCTTGAATTAGGCAGTTGCAAGAATGCAAGTGAGATAAAGAGATCTCAACATGGGCTTCTCTAGTGAAGCCCTTTGTGTCTGAGAGAATATATGTCATAAGACGTTTAATGGGAAGGTTTTTTACTCAGAATACATAATGAAAGAAAGGAAACAAAAGGGATGAGTGTAATTTTTTTCATTGTTCAGTCTAATTAGGATTAAGGAGAAGAGAAGGGAAAAAACAGGTCCTTGATTGTTGTTTATCTTTAATCTGCTCACTGTCACCTTGACGATGTCTCTCTTGGTTTAGAGAGACAAAGGATCTTTGGGATATATTCTATTTCCTTGCTAATCTTCCTTCAGGTTCAGTGATGGATTCAGACAGATGTTTTAACCTGTTGTCGCAACAAAGGCTCCCCTCAACAAGCCAGTTCTGCACAGTGCACAATTAGTTTCACACACATGTTTATCTTGTACTTACAGGCTATTTTAGGATCATGGCGGTTGGCTTGTTTTGGTTCGCGTTCATGGAAAAGCCACAGTCACAGAGTGATTGTGCTTAAATACACAAACACTGGCGGATAATTGTGTTGGAGGATTAGAACGGCTGAGACACCATTGTTGCGCCAAGAGGGGAAGTATGAGAAACTACCATGTCTCATCGGATACCTTTTTAATCAGGGCTGAACATGTGCTTTTAACTATCGAACAACAATGTACTGGCAAGCCTGTAAAATTGTGAGAAATACCAAGATTCATTTAAACGCCATAGATAATTCAAGTGTTTTACCAGTTTTTATTTTTAACATGGATATAATTTTTTTGGGTGACAACATTATAGAAAAGATGAGGTCATTTGGCTTAATTACAACAACAATCATATCAATGCAGCAGTCAAAAAAAGACTGTCAGCCATTTATCTTTTATGAGGAAGTATATTGTCATAGAAATTGCAATTATGTAAAAAACCTGCTGATTATATATGTATATTATTTTTTAATAAAGTATACAGATCACGGCTCAAATGGACTGATGTATCCCATGTAAGAGATTAGTAGAAAGTAACTGGCAAAGATGGTGACCTTTATTTCAGAAACATAAAGTGAAAAGAGAACAGGTAGATTATTTTTAGCGTTTACAAAAGTTTATTTATGTGAACAAAAAACTGATAATTCAATATGAGTAAAAATATTCACCCAAGACTAACATTATTTATCAAACACTACTGTGTTTATCAATTCTAGGACTCTTTCTATGTTGACGATAGTTTCTGGTGGCATTAACTGTATGTTTGGGGTCACTCAGTGTGCACTTTGTAAATTGAAAAACAAAACAAAAAATACAGTAAAGCTTTCTTTTATTATAGCATTCATTCCACTTGCCCTTAACTTTTGCACAGCACTGTACAGTTTACAACTTCAGTTTATATCTCTACACATGTGATAAAAAACCCTTTCTAGTCTTCAGCCTCACATGAAACCGGACACACCTTCCTCCAGCGGCAGAGGAATGGAGATTTTCCTATAAGCTCCTTCCTCCATGAGAATCTATTTAACCGGTGAGCATCTCCCCAGGCCTTGGTGACTGTCTGGGTGTGTTGGAAACTCTGCACAACAGCCTTTCAGTCCAATCCCAAACAATGACACCCTGCCTGTCGCTGCACACCTCGGGGCCTCAATCCGGTTTCCTTACAGCGCTCGGACCGATCACTTCGACACATAACTGGCAGCTGTGACTCAGTGGAATCTGAGAGGAGGAGTTTTTTGGGGTATTTTTTTTTTAAGTTGTGTGCTTTTGTGTGGCAGTGTGTGTGTGTGTGTGTGTGTCGGTCTGTCCCAGGGCAGCTGTGTAACCAGGCTGTGTGTAGACAGTGGCAGTCTAAACACAAACATCATTGGTTTTTAATGATCTGATTATCAGGCAGTGCACACATGCAAACAACATGGATCTGAATGAGGCAGAGCCCAAGCGGAATGGATTCTTGTGGTTGGGTAATTAATACATAATTGCAGTGAACAGCTTGTGGTGCTGACTGTCTCTTCTTTGGTTCCAATGCGGTTCTTAAGTACATTTTACAAGGCAGTTACAATGTGTGTGTGGCCATGATTTTTTTTTTTGCTTTAATGGAGTTGTGTTTCCATGATTATGGGTGTTCAGCCCTTAATGTGCACAAAATGTAGCTTGGATTGTTTTACAGGATTAGATAAGAGATACCCTTTTCATCCAACTGCCAAACAATTATTTATTCAATAATTTTTAAACATTTATCTTTCATGGGTTGTATGGGGCTAGAGCCTCTACTTTGATTTTTAATGAACGAGACAAGGTAAACCCTGGACAATTGCCAGTTAATTGCATCAGACATATATTCACTGACAATTTCATTCACTATTGGCATTTTAGATTCACCATTTCTATACATGCATGAGTTTGGATGGTACATGTGAGGAATCTAGAGTACCCACAGGTTATGTTGCTACTATGGCAACTGTTGCAGTTACTTGGAAGAAAACGGCCCCTAGTTGAAAAAGAATGACTAAATGGAATTGTTGTTCATCGAACCCAGTGTTTAACTATGGTAATGACGAGACATGAGTAGTTTAAAGCAATGCCTGCTACCAAAGTGAAGGCTTTTATTCCAAAAGCTCTCCCACTATTAACCCTGAGCAATGGGCAAGAGTCCAGACATCTCACATCATCTGGTAAAATATGTGGCATGTCTGTGTCCTCCTCCACCTTAGCTCCTTGGTAACACAACATCTGTGTGCATGGGTGTGTGTAGTGCAGGACAGGCAGAGCTCAGAGCTTGTTCCTCAGTAGCAGCTGTCCAGACCAGGTGGCTCCTGTGACCCCCACATCTTCAACTTTAGTGCGCGGCTATAAACCAAAGATAACACAAACAACTTCTAAATCAACAGCGAGATGAATAGCACCAACGTTACAGCCGACAGCCAGTGCTACTCCTGGTTAGCAGCTCTGCAGGAATCGGCCTACTTCACACACAAGCTTTATACTCTTTGTGGTTAGCAACCATTTAATATTATCACACAGCATTGTCTTTGTGTCTTTATGTTTTTGGATCTATTGACTTCTGTTCACTTGTTGCCACAATGTCATATTATTCTAATGTAGATTTGCAAATTTTTGTATCACTAAAAGAAATATATTTTTTTTCTGAGAAAAGTTCATCAAGTTTGTCAGGTCACACCCATCTGCCCTGACAATCATCACCCAGCCTGTGCAACTCACTAATGAATAGAGCTTTGATCACATGAGGAGATGATCCCATTCTCATCAGAATAACAACAATGGCATTTAATAATGACGCAAAAATATTTATAGGAACCTTGTTAGGCCATGCCCAAGACTTTACCAAATGGTTTGACAAATTCAAAGAGTGTGCAGAAACTGATTACATGGCCTTTGTGCCTTAGGCCTGTCTATTGGCCATACTAACTTAGTAACTTTCCAATTGGATTCTGTCACAATATGATAAAGAAACATTTAGGAGTTGAATGTATCCTGTTGTTTGTAACAGCTTGCAGTCTGTAGCTTATACTTGTAAATAAGAGCACTTGTAGTACTTTGCCTTTGGAATAACAATTTGAGACTGTATTGTCTGTTTGCATCTGCCGGAGCTTATGTGTCAGTCCTCTTTATCCCCCTCTTATTTATCTATTTACGCTCATTAAAAAGTAATGTATATTTTCAGAGGGGAATTACATGACTGTAGTTTATTTGGGATGCTTTCAAGAAAGCTAAGCCAGAGGCAAGGTAGACACTCGCTCGGCTCTCACCGGAAGACTTAAACAATCTAGTGCTTTTGTTTGGGCTTTAGGTGTAATCTGAGGCATTTAGGTGTGTGTATGTGTGTGTTTGTGTGCGTGTGTGTGTGCACGTGAGAAGGGCAGGTCAGGTTAGGTTGTGTCTAAACAGGCCATGTGCCCTGGAGCTCAGGTGCATTGCAGGAGATAGGGGTCGCCCTCCATCTCCTCCCCTATATGTTCCCTTTCTTCTTTTTCTCCTTCATACACACTGCTATTAGTGAGTGTTGTCTAACCTAAACGTCATATTTCCTTTATCCCACAACCCTCTCTGTTTATTCATAACAGTTTCTATCTTCATCGGAAAAACAAAAGAAAATAAAAGTTTAGTGATTTGCACTGGGATATGCTGTAGTTCGCTCTAGTCCAACATTTCTGGAGACTTTAGTAAGTAAGTAAGTAATTTATATTTATATAGCACCTTTCTCAGATAATTATCACAAAGTGCTTTACAACAGTGTTTTTACATGAAGTTTCAACTCACCCCATTTACACACATTCTCTCCTGGGACAGACAGAGAGGCGGGCAGCCACACAACCGGCGCTCACAACCTTCTCCTCCCACCACCAAACACAACTCCACAGTCACACACATTCATACACCAGTGCTACGGACACTGGAGGCAAGGTGGGTTAAGTGTCTTGCCCAAGGACACAACGACAGTATGAACTGTGGGGAGAGCGGGAATCGAACCTACTACCTTCCGGTTGAAGGACGGCCGCTCTACCACTGAGCCACTGCCGCCCACTTTAAAAGAGCACTTTAAAAGAGTGGCAGGATTTCGGCAGCAAAACAGTGCAATAAATAAGCATTCCAAACACACAAATGTTTGTATTCTGTCTTGGGAACTGGACCACTTCAGCAGAGAGAGTCCTAATTTTAGTCCTGGGAATACGGGTCTCTAATATTCCTTCTCATTACGCTTCAGGTAAAAGTTAAAAGATGTAAAGTGGGTCTAAGACATTGACACTACCAATACAGTCCAGAGCCGGTTGTGATCAATCACATTTGAATGAGGTATGTGCAGCTGTGTTAGCCATAATGATTTCATCCCAAACTTTATTTCACCATGCAAAACATTAGGAACCCGATTTTTATTTGTGATGTCAGTCTGTCAAGCATCAAAAAGCACTTGGAAGAGTAAAACAGAGGGAAGCACAGATAACACATGAGAATGTTCTATGACCACAAAGTATATACCTCTGACCATTATGTATTTTTGATTTAAATCATTCAAATTTTTGGACCTTGCTTTATTATAATACTGTCAGAACAATAAATTATGTTTTCTATCATTATTTTGATAATTTTACATTGTGTATTGTCATTTGAAGACTATACTTTCCTGCTCTTTTCCTGTAATGCCAATATTGTATAAAAGCGGCCATGTTGTTTCTTTTGTATCCAAACTGAGGAAGCAAGTAAGCCTCAGATATACAGTATACAGTACAATACAGACAGAACCAGTTCTCTCAAAAAACGGAATCACGGATGTGCAATAAAATGTAATATTTTTTAGCACACATCAGAGTAAAAAAAATCTAACCCTAAAAGAAAGGGAGTCTTTGAATTAAGGTTGAAAAAATCACCTACACTACACGCTGAAGCAAACTGTCATGGTTTTAGGAGAATCCCTTTTCAGATGGGCTGTGACGTTTTCTCTGAGGAGAGCACGAGCGGCTGTCAGGTGACCAGAAGGGACACTGCAGTGCGAAAAGAAAGTCCCCTTTCGAGGTCAAACTGTTGCTGTTTGACTGACGGCCAGTTGGAAACCTGCTGCTGCCTCCAGGCTGTACACACACAGGCGCAGAGTTAGAGAGAGGGGGTGGACAGACGCAGACGTGCCCGCTCCCGTCCTTCTCCCTCTCCCTCTCTGGTCTATCACAGTCTCTGAGGAGCAGCGCTTTGACGCACCACGCACAGTTGGATTAACGCACGCTGCTCTTTCACGGGGCTTTTTCATTGCTCGTATTGCTTCTAATGTGACCTCCCGCGCCGTGACTCCTGCAGTTTTGCTTTTTTATCGGACGCGTGTTGTGAATTAAATACCGATTCGTCTTGTCACCTGGAGTGTATGCGTAAATCCCCGGTGCGTCTCAAGTGTGTTTCTGGTGCCTGGGTTGTTTCATCGGACAGGCTCGCAGACTGAACGCACACCGGAGATTTGTGCACCGCATGCCGGAGACATGTGGAAGTTTGCGCCGCTGTAGCGCAGCCACTGAACCGGTCCAGCGCTTCCACAGACCCGCTCAAGAGGGGCCAAACTGTACGATCCCACATGAAGTGGAGCCAGATGTAAATTCTTAACTAAAAAATACAGAAATTGACAAAAAGGAAGACAACACAAGGGAGCGTTTACGGATTGTAAAGCTTTAATCTAATCGTCCAGTGTTGTGCGGGTCTCATACTGACCCCCACTTGCCGCAGTGATGGTGGGAGCTGTGAGCCCCGTTGGCCCCGCGGTGCTATCGTGTGCCCTACTGCTGCTCGTGGCTGTCAGCAGAGTGAGCGCACAGCCTTGCCCAGCGCCGTGCTCCTGCACCGGGACCACAGTGGACTGTCACGGCCAAGGGCTACGCAGCGTGCCGCGGAACATACCCCGCAACACCGAGAGGCTGTGAGTAGTGCGCACAAATAGGTCCGAGTGAATGATGTATTTTAATAGTTTCTGTGCACTGGTGTTTATTCTCTTAATGCTGCTGCTCAGTGTGTTTTCACCTCAACTTCTTTGGTTTGAATTAAATTGAGGTTATCCACTGTAATTAAACATATATCCCTTGAAGATGGCATGTTTATAGCGCATTAATAAGCTTGTGTCAAAGTTGTCTTATAACATACAAAACTCACCTTGTAATTCCTTCTCGAAACGGACTTTACTGAATCACCTTTATTTTCCTAAAAGCGCTTAGTGGTTCCTAATTGTGGAGCCTAATCTGACTGCAGGTCTGAAGTTCTGGTTCGCGGTGGTCGTGTCGCGGGTTGTTGCATTAGACCACATAGTCTTGTCTGCGGACCATCGACTTAATCAAAAACGGATTTGCACAAGTGGGCTTTGACTTAAACAGGTCGTATTTTATTAAGGGAACCAGGGTGGAACTGAAAAAATGTACCTGGTGTGTGTGTAAATCAGCACTGCTCGGCTCTCACTTTTAAGAGCAGTGTTGCCAGAAGAAGTTTGAACAAAACCCTTCTAGTGGCTACTTTGTCCTTGTCTAAATTACTCATCAACGGCTCACGTGTTGACTTTGTTTTACTATCTCTCTTTTCAGGGACTTGAACAACAACAATCTGACTAAAATCACCAAGGCGGATTTTGCTGGACTCAGGCACCTGCGAGTGTTGTAAGTGTCTTTTTATTATATATATATATTATTTACTCTATAGCAGACACACGAATCCAAATAACACAGAAAGAGCACCTTCCCTTTTACCAACTCCCCTAAACCGCCACATTTATTCCTGAACGCGCAGGATGAGGCTCATTACACCTGGATGTGCTGCATGCAGCACTGCGTCATGTGCGTCTAAACAGAAAGATGTGGCACCTGTTAATGCTGTCGTGTTAATCTGCCAGTGGAAGTGTCAGAGGGGGCTTATTTTAAACTGGAGGAGCCCCTGGCCCATGTGCTGGAGTGATTAACGCGCTGGTGAGGAAGTGACGGAGGCCAAACCAAGGGAAAGAGATAGTGGTTATTAAGAGGGACCGCCATGGAGAGAGGAATGTTGGAAAGGAAAGAAGCAAGAGTGGAATAAGAACAGGTTTTGCTACCTGGGATGGAGCCAGGTTAAGGTTTTCCATGCACCAATGGGAAAGCCTGCACTATTGTGTGACATTGTGTGTGTGCATGCTGCTTTTCAGCCACTAAAAGTGAATGGCAGGGAATACACATTGTTGGAATTCCTCCAGAGATTATGTCCTTAATTGGGTGTGTGCACTTTTGTCTCTTGTTTCCTGTGTTTTCATTCACCTGTGTTCACTTAATAATCAACCTTGACCATGTCGAAGGTTAGAGGCATCTATTTATGATTCAAGATTAAGGGAGACAACATGTTAAGTCTTTTCTTGGAGTAAATACTGAAGTGGCACTGAATGTTTAGCTCTAAATGTTGATATTCATCTTCTAGCAGCATTTTCTATACTTTTCCAGATTTGCGGCCAATGACAGACGGCCTGCACAAATCTCATGACAGTGTAGTCTGTATAATTATGCAAATCTAATTGTATAACCACTTATACACGTGGAAAAATTGTGCTGGTCTGGTGAGATACATGTTCTCAGAGATGCCCACGCACACTGAAATTACATTTTTGTGTCATTGAACCATCTAAACAACTTGAAGGCTACATGTTTTAATTTTCATTTCTGTATTGTGTTTCCCAGTCAAAAAGTTAGATTGTTATTTTGACTTTCCAAGAAACAAGCCAAGGGGCCGGATTAAATCTGACTTTCCATATTGTGGCAAAGACAAGAGCACAGGGGGTTGACTACGGAAAAAAATAGGATTAACAAAAAACCAGCAACGCCATGTGGTATATTGATAAAAAAGTATAAATAGACTTGTGGATAAGGTGACTGAACCCCAGGAGATAGATGTACTAATTATAATAAAAAAATCATTCCCACAGAAAAGGTCTAAAATTATACCATTCATTATTCAATTTATTTATTTAATCAACACAATTTAAAATACTAAACATTTACACTCAAACATACACACAATTTAAAATGTCCAGTCAAAATAACAATCAGTCAGACCAGTATTACAAGAAAGGAGCTTGGCAAAGGACACCCGACAAAGAAAACCAGTAGAAGGTGACTGGTTCTAGACGACAAATTAACAGTGTCTTTGATACTGCACATCAATACAGCCCAATGTTAGCTGCGGCCCGACAGCCGGCGAGTAGCTGCCCGTGCCGGTGGGTGACGTCAGGCGGCGTGAAAAGGTCAGCCGAGCGGAAACGTAGCACTTTTATACGGCATGATCAACATGAATTGGCTGGAAAACAAATGTGTAAAGAGGCCTATCACTACAATATAATATTCCACTTTGTGTCCCGCTCCAGGCACACATTGTTTATGAAGTGTTCAGGTCTACACAGTGTTTGTGTGTCGGCTTGGTCAGCACGCTGCTCCTGAGTTGTGGCTGAGTTTGTCTTAAGTGAATGAGTAGTCACAGCTGCATGGTTAGATAGAGAGTAAATTGGATGATAGACGAGTCTGTGTCCAACTGATGGGCCAGTTTTAAAGTCAATTCTGGGGCTTTATCGACCGCCGGTGATTGTCTTCTCCCTCTTTCTCTTTTGCTGTTTCAACATTCTATCACTTTCCATCTGTTCTTTTCCACTGCCATCTATCCTGCCATCTTCCTCCTTTATGCGGTGTCAATGTCTTTGCCCTATCTGTCTCTCCTTCACCCCACCTCTTTTTTCCATCCTGGCTTATCATTGCCCACATCCAGCACTTTTCTCTTTTTCTTTGGCCTTCATTGCACAAATCACTTTGTCAGTTCTCAAGCTCAGCCTTTCTCTCTATCAGTTTCTGCTTCTCCATCTTCTTATTTGGTCATTCTTATTGTCTTATTTTCTACCAATGTTTCTCTTTCAGGCAACTAATGGAGAACAAAATCACTACAATCGAGAGAGGAGCCTTCCAGGACCTAAAGGAGCTGGAGAGACTGTAAGTAAAAACATTAACTATAAATATGTGCACCATTTAGCATCATACATTGCTTTCCTTGCTTGTCACATAAAAATGCCTTCTCTGATGAGAAGTTTTCAATCTGTCAATCCCGATTAAACTTATTAGACAGCGTCAGAGGGCAGTGACTGGGAAACAGTGGAGGGTTGTTACGGCGCTGGCCTGGAATCACTGGTATTCGGCATCCAGCCCTAAGGCACTCATGGCATAATTAAGCCCTGGTAGCCTGTGTGAGACAAACAGCGAGAAACAAAGGGGGACGTGGACCCCTTACTGCTGATATGACCATTGTCTCGACTGTCAACTTCGCTGGATGTGTGGGTAAATGTGTGTTAGCCACCGACTGACGGGCAATGACAAACTGGAATGCACCAGACTACGGCTCTGAAGAGGCGGTTAATTAGATACTTATGAAGCTTGCACTGCTTACATATACATTTAGACATACCTGAACACACAGAAAATAATCCACCTGTAAATACAGTATGCACGTAGTAGGAAACAGTTCATCTTGTGTCTGTAGTGTGGTCCATGTTTTTTTCTAAGATCTCTGCTGTTCCGTAGCTATTCGTTGTTGAAAGAGAGACAGAAGCTCTTGAGTATTGCCTGCTTTTGGGAATCTGCTTGCATGCAATCCCAACACTGGGATGTGTACAGCTTGGCAGATTCTGGAATTCCTATCCTCCTGTACACATCAGAGCAATATCAAACTTCATAACGCCACAATCATTTTGATAATGAATAAGTTCAACACTTAACAAAAACCTACACTGGCTGTTTGTCATAACCCCAAGGCTTCGCATGTCAAAATTATGCTGCTGGTTTTGCTGGATTTTTATGCCATGCCATTGAATTTAATTTATGTATCCCAATAAATAGATAGAATGTACAATAGGATTATTTTATCTCAGTAGTATTAGTGGGAAAATGTCAACAGCCCTCTTGTACATATAGCTGTATCTTGCGATGAACACCTTTAACAGCATCTAACTTTGTGACACAACATGGCGGTTCACTGTTGTCTTTGCCAGAGTTTTCAACTGTAATTTAGCGTCTGCAGCGTGGCATGTTCACAAACACAAAGCTAGAGTCAGTCATCAATGGCCCCCCGCTGCAACTGGACAAAGGTGTGTCTCCAGAGTCTGGAGTCTGGGGGCTCATTTCAAAGGCCTTCGTTCTGTGTGGGGGGCTGGAGGGGGCCTGCTGGGCACTGCTGCCCAGAGGAGATGGCCCTAAGCTGGACTGACAGATCCAGTGTGACTGCCCCCCACAGGGGTGGAAAACGGTTCCCCTATCATCCCTTTTGCGATGGAGCTGCGAGGCGGGGAAGGGCTGGGTCAGGTGTGGGGCAGTAGCTGGGGGGCAAGGAGGAAGGGTCAGAGTCCAGGGAGGTGTGGGGCATGTAAAAGACACAATCAGAAGCCCATGCATGGATACTGCACATGCACATTTCCTTATGCAAGGCTGCCCTGCCACAAACACGCACTACCCACCCATCTTGTTCTCTCTTTATTGTCCGGAGAATAAAGGAATGTCATACATTCTTCACTTTCTACCTGTGGCTGAAGGATAGGAAAGACAGGAGTTCCTGGTGCTTATCTCAATTCACATTTGACTGCTTTATTGCCCCCATCCAATTCAAAGACTGAGATTGAAACAGATAACAACCACAAAAATGTGCAAAGACACATAACAATAATAGGCAGTGAAAGAATCATCTCAGAGACCAGTGTTGAGCTAGAGCCACAGATAATGAACCTTTAATTGAGTGATTGCATTGTCAAAGAGGATTTGAACAGCACACGAATGACTGTGAGGCTAATTACAGGTACAGAGATGTGTCTTTCAGCTGGTGGTTACAAATGAGATAATTAAACCTCTGAACGAGTTATAAAGCTTTAACATGTATACAATTTAAAATGCAAACGATTGCAGGGCATTTCAAAGCAAACGCCCAGATTAGTGCTCAATAATTATCTGCAAAGCCTGTGAGTGATAACATTGTTCTCAGTGTTCATGCCAGGGCAACCTTCAAAATGTGTTTTCTTCATTTTTATTGAGCAGCAGAGCTTGAAATTATCTGCTCTGTGAAGACACACAAGAGCCATTTTTACAGACACAGTTGTGTCGAGAAAAGTCATTGGTGAGAGATCTTCTCTTGTGCTCTTCTATTGCAGTAGGAAACATCTATTTGTTGGTAAACTTTGTCTGGGAGTTATTTTTTTTGTGATAGAAATGGAATTTACCTTTGAGCCAAGGAGAGTTGATTGCTCTGAGAGATGCTATCAGTCAACAGAGTCAAAAAGATATCTGACATAGTGAGTCATCTGAGGTCTAGCTGTGTCTCATGGTTCTGGGAAGTTTGGAGCTTTGTTTTTCATTTTCTCTTTAATGTTCGTATGAATGTGCATGTGATTTAGTGATTTTTACTGTGTGTTTACTATGTGCTGTGTGGTCTTTTAGCATCTGTTTATGACTGTTGGGATTAGCACCATGAGGCAGTGTGGCTTTGCTCGATGGAGTGACTGTTACAGCTCCTCTGACTTACAGTCTGCACTCATTTGTGCTCACTGCCAGCCTGATTGTGGAAGTCGTCTGCGTGTGCTATGTATCCTTTGAGTTGTATGAAAATGTATCAAGTTTCACAATATTATAAAATAGTTTGAGTAGGCATGCACATTTTGAGACAGTTCTCATGTTTGTTCACTGATCCATCTTGTCCTATAACACCATTACCTATAATATCTTATCTACTAGATTTGACTAGACCTTAAAATTAAAAAGTACACTAGAACTTCTTAATATTAGGTATTACGAAGATACATTTTCCCAGTCTCCAGTGGACAAAGTGGTATCTATGTGACAGAAAAATCCTTTTGACACTTTATGAAGCCAGACTTTTTGTTTCTTTCTTCTCAGTTCATTCTCTCAATCTCTAAGTCTGACAGCAGTGCATCTATTTTAAGGGCATGAGCTCATACCCCTCCCCACCTGCAGCCTGGCTCCGTGCACTTCCTCTGGGGAGGTGTAGCCCACTGGTCGGTGCTTGCGGCTGGGCAGGACCTACGCAGGGAGTGTGCCTCTCTGCAGGGCCATGTGGGGCTCTTAGCCACCCTCAACGGAAGAGCAGTAAATAATTTACAGACATCATTTTTGTGGGACGTTAAATATTTAAGTGGCCTCTGATGTAACTGGAGTGTGAATGTGTGCGCATGTAGCGGCAGAGTGTTCATGGACTTTTGCTCAAAGATAAGGTGACGTCATAGAATAGTCCAGAGTGGTTGATAGTGGACAGAGAAAAAGTGAAAGACAAGGGTTGAGAGGAGAGAGCCATTGAGAGATGGATGAAAGGCAGTGAGTCTTGCTTGAGTAAAGTGCGCGCCAGGATCCCCACTTGTTTCTCAGTCAAATGGGGTTGTTTAGAAATTGTTATACACACATTAGACAACTATTGAAAAATCCCAACCATCAGAAGCATTTTTTTTATTTGTGCATATATGTAGCAAAAAGATTTATTTTTAAAGTCAAAATCTAGGACATCCGTTGGCATTTAGAGTGATTTAGTCAAGGGTAGTTTCAATAGGAGGTATCTACTATAGAAATATTTGCATAGACACCAGTGCATGAAGACAAACAAAATACTATTTTAGTCTCTTATAGTGTTTTAGAAATCCTGCTGTTGCATTCCAGAACGCGTATCTAAACATTCTAAACCAAAGCCTCAGACTTAAAACGATTCCTTCCACTTCTCCTCGTTCCTCAGCTCATTTTCCTTTGGCGACAGCTAAGCGTCCGTCCCAGGCCTGTCGATGTGTGGTTTGTGTGTGTCAGGGTTAAACTGTTTCAGCAGCCTGTCTCTTAATGTGCCACTCATTTGCCTCACTCTAAACTGACTCACACCAGACCTCTTCAGTCCACTCCAGCGAGGTTAAATGATTGCACCTAGATTATTAAACTCACCCGAGTTCTCTCAACTCCTCTGTGTGGGTGTGTGCATATGTGTGTGTGTGGTGGGTTGTTGTGAGCTCTTCCCTTGTGAGGGCCTTGTTTACTCAATGGGGTCCTTTTCACACATTCGGTCGCCCAGCCAGACTGCCTGTTTGTTTTTCCCACATCGTCTGCTCTCTTTTCGCCATTGTGGTAAAAAAAAGTCCCTCCCTCCTCTTCATCCCAAGCCGTTCTCTCATCTTTCTCCGCCTGCCTTCCTTTGGTCTCCGTCAACTCCACTGTTTGTCCGGCGGCCATGTTGTACCCCTTAAATCAAGGGCAAGCCACAGTAATTCTCTGCTACACAGACCCTAAACCCTTTTCCTTATCCCGTCCTTACGTACATTTAACTGTGTTAAAGTCCAACCACAACTGTATAACTTGATAGGATTATCAGGAAATACAAATCCTACTCATTTTAAATGTAACCACTTCACCCACACTGTAAAGACAAAAAAGGTAGAGCTGATTTTCTAATTCCATGCTGTGTTTTTCCAGGCGCTTGAATCGGAATAATCTGGCTGTTTTTCCTGAGCTGCTTTTCCTGGGAACAACCAAACTTTACAGACTGTAAGTTCAGTTTTCTTTACTCCATTTTTCCACCTTACTCATGTGTTATTTTTTTTGTTTTGTTGAGCTTTGCTAATAATTAATACTAAAGCAAGTTAAAACAAAAGAAAATAAAAACATGTCATATGGAATAAATGTGTGTACACTGGTCAGTGATGCAGTCTTTGCACTGTTTGAAAAAAGGGCTGACAGAAAAAGGTTTTTATGTGGCCCTTCCATACAAGCCAGTTCAGTAGCTAATGGAGATTAGCACTCCAACAGCTGCTGCCCACTGGGAGTCATGTGTGGTTGTAGAAACAGAGGTAAAAGAGGCTGTAAGAGGGAGGTATGAGATTGGTCTTAAACAGAAGCCTGACTCTCAGCTAAAGTTACACTGTGTGTTTCAGAAGCAGAAAACAGCTTTAGTTCCAGGACATAAATGTTTGAGCTTGCATTCAAACCACTGTTTGTTGTTCACGGAGCACCTCTCCACTCTCAAAGCAGTGTAAACCGAGCTGTGGATTTCCAGTAGGCTACAGGGCTGGGCTGCACCACTGCGCTCAAACTGTGGGAACTAACTTCCCGTCACGGTCATTTGTGGTCCCACAGAATAATTATGGTCGCATATATTTATGTGTGCGGCGGAATATATTTATCTAAAACAATATTGAAAGGCTCAGATGATTCACAAAGTGTGTGAGAGTTGTTTATGTTCTGTGGCTAGCGTGGCGGTTGGCTGGACTTGACCTATGGTGTGTCGGGGTGTCTGTCTGCATTTGTCTGCATCTGTGTGTGTGTGCATGAAGAGGTTCTCAAGGCCATAGGCTGGCATTTTGCTCAGCATGTGGGCTGAGGTAAAAATATATCGTGGCTATACTGCTCTGTGCTCAGCTGTTGTACACAGGGGCCGAGGTGTGTTTGTGAACTGGCCCCTTGTTCATTGTGTTCAGGTGCACGTAGGAGAAGAGCCCTTATTGTCAACACACCAAGACTTGCTGAGCCAGAAGCGCCAGAGTCTCTCAAAAAAATCTATAATAATGTTTACAACAAAAATGTGTATATGTGCAATAGAAAGTGTGTCAAATATGTTGTTGTTTTTATTCCAACTGCAACAGATTGCTTTTCCACAACAGAAGGTAGGCTGGGGAAGTGCATTTATATAAAACCTAGGAAAAAAGCGAATGGAAATTAGTATCTGGCAAATGTACATTCATGTTTTTCTTAGTATTGCTTTGCTTTGGTTTGTAATATAGACCCTATTCTGTTACTCAACTGCCTGAACAGGTCCATGTAAACCCTAATCTGCGCATTATATTGCAAAGTCCTCGTGACATAAAATCTTTTTCCATAAAATGTACATGTTTCTATTCTCTCATGGGAGAATAGAAATATGTGCATACTTTATATCATACATTACCAATTTCTTGATAGGTTACAACAGATTTTGATGGCCAGGTTTTAACCGTTAGATATTAAAACACTGTGCATATCAAGATTAAGCAACTTTGTAAAGCAACAGCTTAGGCGCTAATTAAAAAAAAAAAAAAAAAAAAAAAAATTTAAATTCAGACGTATGGAGATTATTCAAGGACTGACAACCCTGACGTCAAAGCCAAAAGTATTTTAAGCTGTTTGGTCAATATTAAATCCTATGTTAGCGTCTACACCCCCAGAGTGGAGGTAGAGTGTGCTCTTGTTGAGTCTTATATTGAGGTCAGGAGGTATGTACAGATTGGACCGACTCCGCTTCTCGCAACAGTCCAGCTATAAATGCACACTTAACCTGCTATTATGAACATTTTCAAGGCTTGGAAAAACGGCATGTGTATGTGAGGTTTTTATGTGTTAACCTTTGCTCCTTGTGCCGGTTTACAGACTCCAGGGACAAAATTAGTCCAGGCCGAGGTCAGGTGTGTGTGTTTGTTTTGTACGCAAAAGAAAACACTGCATTTTTGAGGGTGCATAATTTGCGCTTCGACTTGAGATAGAGGTGACAGGTCTGTCGCCAGTGTAACATTTCTCTGTTGTTGTGAGCTGAGAGGATGATTTGGAAAGGCAAACCTAATTGTTAAGATAAGTGACACTTCCTGCTTTTGCTTTAAGATTAAATGTCCGGTTGACTCTGTAATTTAATACATGCCAAACGCAAGTGACACAACCAAAAAAGCTCAATGCAGTGTTTCATACAGAGCCCTTATTTTGTTTTACCATGACTCATATATGCAACAGTTTTTCCAGAGCGGAGCTGAACTGCAGCAAAAGCATTTGATATAGTTGTAAACGGCTGACACAACACTGAGTATTCGCTCCTATAAAGTCATCTGTCTCTTTGGAGACACCTGCGTCCACACCTCCCACACTGCACAGGCAGACTGACAGTCCCAAAGCACCCCAGGGCCCAGACTCCATTAGGGTTACGGAGACGCACATCTGGAGTCACCATGTGGTGGTATTACCCTCCAAACGTCTGTCTGTGACACACACTTTGTCGATGGCTGTATCCACACCGCAGCTACAGCTGTGGATGTTTGCTCCCAGAGAGACTTGGAGAGACTTTGCACAACCGATCAAACAACACTACTTCATTAGAAGGACTCTGTAAAAGTAACTATAAGGCTCTGTGCGCTGGGCGGAAAAAGAGCCAACGAAGATACAAACAAATCACAAGTTTAGACCTGACAGCAGAACACACAGATTTATCTTTATGAGCGTTTTAATATAAGGGTATGAGTATCAAATTATGTTCACTCTAATGTAATTTCCAGCGTTGCCATGGGTGACCACGCAAACAGTTGGTACACCTTTCGTCTTTTTACATTAATAATAGCTTAAGGTCAGAACAAGAAAGGATAGAACAAATTTGAAAAATACATACAACAAAACTTTTGATAAGCAACTCACTTTGTATGTTTAATTTTCCCTCACTTTTGTTTTTTTAAGCTTGATACAGTTTGGTGTATCACGACTATGTTCTCCGCCTCGTTGTGATGCTTTTCTTTTTTTTAGCTGTTTCTCTGTGACAAATCACATATTCCACACTTTGTCCAAATCAACACACTAATCTCTATATAGTGCACTATATAGAGATTAAGTCATTTTGTTGTGATGTCCAAATGTCTAGTGACTGAAATGTAGTGCACTCAGTGTTTCCCACAAAGCATTTGTAAAAGGTCAAAAAACACCATAATGCTTTGCGAGTTGTCGGAGGAAAGCCACGCGTCTGTGACATATCTTTAAACTGTACACAACAGGTTTGAATGAAATAAGTTAGAGACAAGTTTGACTTTCTGTGGAAACATAAGCCGTTGTAAATTGTTGTTAATAAACCTTTACGATGTAAAATGACCATGTTAGCTTACCTTAAATCATACAGAAGGCCCTTTAAGAGACAGTTTTGGTCATTAACAGGACAATTATAAAATTAAATGCATAATTTTAATTATATTAATACTTATCTCACTAAAGTCTTGTAATTTATTACAGAATTTTAATATCAGCTGAGTTAGTTTTTTTTAGTCACATGACTAATGGAGACAGAATAACAGGCAAGCTGGTGTCGACCAATGGAAACGCTCCTCTATCGAGCATGTGATTAGCCAAGGTTTTCCGTTCCTAAGTAACAGGTTCTCATACATTAAAAGCATCTATAATAAACAATAGAAATATCATGTTTTTTTATGTTTACACAAATGATCGCTTTTACAATATACTATTGCTTTAGTAGAATTATTATTTTTTTTGGTGTGGCATCAAATGTCATATATAAACTTTATTTTTTATTTTTTTAAGTTTTGTTTATCTATAACATCAAAAATATGTTCCAACTCCTCTGTAGTGCCCTTTTGTTTCTGAATGGGCCAAAAAATGGATCCATTCTCTGCTCTCCCTGCTCTATTTCTCTGCTGTCCTGTCTTTTCCCCATCTGCTGGACAGCCATCAGCAGCGAGATGAAAGAGGAAGAGATGAAAGAGCGATTGATAAAGGGATGGGAGAATAAGGGAAAGGGTCACTGCTTCCACTGCTCGGCTTCACCATGAGACTACTGACGGGACAGTCTGTTAATGTGCTGTTCTGGTATTTTGGTGCTTAGCCTTTTCTGGCTGGTTTCTCACAGCAACAGTTGATAGCTGTCATATTGTCGTCATTTATACTTGTCTCTCTTAGTTTGTGGTTCATTTGCTTAATAAATATCGCAGGAGTTAAACTTGACTTCAGTGACAATAAGCCGACATGTGATTAAGAGTTAAAATGCGGGAATTGAATGAATGACTGTGGCTGTGTGTGTGTTTGTGGGTGTGTAATAGTCCCTAATCCTGTGCTAAACGGTGCCCTGATGAGGCTTTACCAGGCGGCATTGTTGCTTAGCAGCCAAGAGGGTGGTGGCTTTGTCTTGTGTGAGAGCTTAGCCCTCAGCCGAGACTACAGGCTCGGCACAATGGCCACAAGCGGCACACCAATGTGACCACTGCAGTGTGTGGACATTTAACGGGGAGACGGAGCCACAGAGGTCAGAAGTAGAGAAAATGAAATTTAGTCTGAGTAAATAATGTCTTTTAATTAAGATGGAGGCAGTGAGGTGTTTTTAGTTGCCACAGTGATGATGACCTGTGGGTCCTCAGAGGTTAAAGTTGAAGAATGTCCCAGTCATGAGCTCTAAGCAGGAGGTGATTTATTTAAGCTGAGAAACGGATTCCACCCACTCTCTCGGAAAAATATCCATATCATGTTGTTTGCACTCAAATTGTCCTGCCAAGTGAGCCCCGACCTCAAAATGGATGGATTCATTTGTTATGAGTCAAATAGTAACTGCATAAATTGTCACATTATGTGTTTTATGACAATGGTCTAAATAATGCCCATAGCTAAAATTAACAAAGTTTATATATATATATATAAATATATATATATATATATATATATATATATATATATATATATATATATATATATATATATATATATATAGGATCAGGATTTCCTAATAATATGTATTAAAGTCAAAACATTTCTTTCACATTTTAAATTACATAGCCTGGATATGTCTTCTCTGTTGCTAGATTGCTTGTCTTTCAATTTAAAAGAAAGAAAGAAAACAGATTTTTTTTACCTAACACAGATTTTATTCAAAGAGCAGGATTATTTATCATATCATTAAAAGTTTTCTACTATTTTTTTTTCATTTGTTGTGCTTGTTTAAAGGGCTTATTTAGTTTTGGCCTAGTGCCTTTCAAACACTCTCCATCTGATGTTAGGGAGTAAAGGCAATGTTTTTGATTTGGCCACTGGCTTTGTGTACATAGGATATGCAAATATGTCCCATTATGTGTGTGTGTGTGCGGAAATGAATTTAAGCCCTTGCAGCCCCGGGGCAGCATGGATTGGCCTCTTGTTCTGCCCCGTCTCTGTCTCTGAGTTGTAGCCTGTCTTGTGCTTTTCTGCCTCCAACAAACAGAGACGCTTACTGGCACAAACATACCACTTTACTATTCAGTAATATTTCCTGCCCCCTCCGGTTTCTCTTATATAAAAACAGCAGCATTTCAGTACATACAAAGACACACTTTGTATCAAGCCCAAAGGAAGAAAGGCATAACTGTTTTTTTATTTAAGGTTTTCTTGTGGCTAGTGTTTGCAGATATTTAATCCTCTTTACACACAAGAGAGTGTAAAAGCAAGAGTTACACCAGCGCTGAGGTGTTGAGTGTTGGTGACTCATTGCCGTTGTAAGAATCACATGACCAAATCTGAAATGCTCAAGGCCACTCATTCCTAAGCAGTGATTTGGCCATTCTGATGCCAACACAATGCTGTAATTCATTCTGGAGCAATACAGATGGGGGCTCGCCGAACACCAATTGGCATTATTAGGAAGGCACCAATACAAAAGATTATGTTATAAAGGCAGAATGTTGAAATATGAATATGCCCTGCTAGGCGGCTAAAGTAAACTTGTTCCCGAGCAGAGTCCAGGAAGTGTGGTTGTTTGAGTTTGGATTAGTCTCCTACAAACATTACGTTTTAGTTGGCAGGTATCAAGAAAAGAAAACAACAATTTCACTTCTGAGTGAAACACGGAATTGACTGGTTAACACATACTTATACTGCCGTATAAGTTACTGTTTTTTGGCCAATACAAGACAAGCCAAGAGTTCAAAGAGTCGGGTTTTTTACTGTAGATATGTGATTAATCTTGGCCTTTCCAAGTCTCCCATTAAATGTAGTTTCTAGTGCACAGATTGGAAGTGTAGTGAGCAGAGAAGTCTAGATTCCTCTTAGACTACTCAAAATCACAGTGCCAGTTGCCAAATCATGCAAAAAAATAAATCATTCTGCAGCTTCACTTACTTCAAAAGTGTCACACAGCCTTGAGATACAAAGTTAAACACTAAACACTGCAATTTGTGATGTTGTTTTAGATACCTCTGGTATTTTGTCAAAATCTAATCAGAGAAAACAAATGTAGACTTTGTATTATTTTATCCCTCCACTTCCATCTTCTTAGAATCTTTAATTTAATTTTTTGGGTCAAATTCAGTTGATCGAACAAAGTCCAATGAATCACCTGTCTCCCTAGGTGTGTGAGGGTCAAAGGTCACAGCTAACTGTGAAAAGGTCAGCATGCATCAGTGTCACCCAATAAGATATCCAGAATGATGGACATGCCAGATTTTAAACACATAACCCCCAATAAAAAAAAACTAAATAGAAAACACAGACATTGACAGTGACTGACTGAGTGAATGAATGAAGGGTATTTATAGAAAAGATTAGACAAGTGTTTGCCCACTTAAATGGTGTGGAAAGGAGCAGGCAAGGTTTCTACCGAGGTGAAGACAGATGTGTTTTCTCTGTTGTAAGCTATGCATGAAAAGGGACAGAAAAAAATAGGTGGGGAAAGTAAAGAACGGTGAGGAGCTAAAAGGGAAAAGGAGACGAAAGCGGTATATCAGAGCTTATACTGTAAATGGCAGGTCGCCTGAAGCCTGGAGCCAGCGTGTCTGTCAAAAACAAGTGCCCAGGTGTGTGTTTGTGTCTGTGTGTGTAACGTGAGTGTGGATTATCAGAAGGGAAGGAGGGGGGGTTTACATACCTATCCTACGCCAGGAAGAGCTTACCTGGGAGCGGGTTGTTACGATATCTCTTTATGTGTGACTCTTTATGTATGTGTGTGTGAGGTCTTGTACCAAGCCTTGTATGGTCTGTTTGATTAAGGGTCACAGTGTGCGGTAAAACCTCCCCACAAAGCACCCAAATCATCCCTTTACCTTGTAGTTGTGCCACTTCCTCCTCCATCTCAGTTCTCTTTAACACTTTTCTCGTATTTCTTCAGCTTTCTCTGGAGCCTCTGGAGCACGTATGGATCTCTGAGTTTAGACTATTAGCAAACTGATTAATATCATATAAACCATAATATAAATGGTTTAAAGAAAGAGGTCAACGCTAAAACACACCCGCTTAGGTGAGGTTATCACTTACATTACTTAATAATGTAGCATTAACACCATCAGGATGTATTACTTCCTGCGGGTCTCCCCAGAGAGCTTGGGCTCTCTGGGGTATCTGCAAGTATGGATCTAGGCTGAATATTGATGGATGAGTCAGGCTGCTCAGTGAATTATGGAGGGATTATAGAGTAATCAGGATAATTCATCATGCAATGCTCCTCTACTCACCCCAATCACAGCTACTCAGCAATATTGACCCCGCTTGCTATGTGTGCCTCCATGTAAAGGGCCAAGCGTTTAATGGCTTCTGTTGTGTGAGTGTGTGTGTGGGGGGTGTGTGTGTGTGTGTGTGGGGGGGGATTAACCCCTCAGAGGAATTCTTTCAGGAACAAATCATTTTGGAATTGCTTGAGTAAGTGAGACGACCTACAACTTGAGAAAAAACATATCCTGTGTCTGATGGAAGTCCCATAAATCCTGTTGATCTTAAAATTTATGACGGAACAGCAATTACTCATATAGTTTCATACTTCAATGATAATACATCTAGGTTTGTCTGCTCTTCTGTCGCGTCAACATTCTACTCGCTAAGGATCACTTACTGTTCAGAATATTGACAAACACAGCTTTATATAAATTCACTGTCATCCGTCGCCACCAGGTTGCACCCAGCATGTTTTCATTATGGTGGGGGAAACCGGAGTACCCAGAGGAAACCCACCCGAGCACAGGGAGAACATGCAAAGTACACTCAGAAAGGTCCCGTCTGAGCCGAATGCAGGACCTTCTTGTTATGAGGCGACAGTGCTAACCACTGCGCCACTGTGCCGCCCTAATGCATGGACTGTTAAAATGAATGTACACCACAGTAATGGATATTTTTGACTGAAGAGCCGGGTGAAGAGGGAAGTGTAAAAGGACGTTGTGCATCATTTATTTAGATGCACCAACACAATAGTGTTTTCAGAAAGTCTCTCTAGTCAAATACAAAGCAGAAAAGGTTCAGTTTGTGTCAGTCAGTCAGCAGACCTAACATGGCTGTCTTTCTCTTCTCTGGATGCCTCCCCCCTCCCCTCTAATCCTCCATCTTGGCTCAGTGTCAAGACACCTTGTCCAGTTGCACAATATCCCCCCTCCAGGGCAGGCAACTGCATCCCCTCTCTGGCTCCATTAGTGCCACTCCACTGGCATAGCTGGCATTCTCCAGCGGGACCGTCATCGTCAGCTCCTCTATTGGCACCCATGTCACTCTCCGAACTCCACAAAAGAAAACCTTCACCCTCCCTCTCCTGCTCGCTTGGTCTTTTCGTGCCCCCATTTTCCTTCCCCTCCTCATCTCTCTCTGTCCCAGCTCCTCTTTTATGGTTCCTTCCTCTTTGCAGGACATTGCTCTTGAGTCTTTTCTGCCTTCCCACCTCGCTCCTCCATCTCTCATTGGTTTAGAGAGGCTTATGCAAGGCCCTTAGCTATGCTAATGGTGCAGAAGAAACCGGGACTAGGGAGCTTGACCGCTGATTCCTCCCAGAGATGTTGCTCACAAGTTTAAAGCCTCTCACATTATTTCCCCAAAAGCTGAGTGTGTTTGAGGTGACTGTAGAGACCTGGCCTCATTAAAACGCACTATGTTTACATAATGTGAGGAGTCAGGCCAGAAATGGACTCACAACACATTTGTCACTGACAACATAAAGTAATGCAATACTTTATAACTATAGCAAACTGAAATTTTAAAATTACAAAATAGTAAATGTAAACAAAGAATGAGACAGGCTGTGAATGCTGCAGGCCAGTGCTACATCAGTGTTCTCTAAATTTAGCATCAACATAAAGGCCTTGGCCCATCGGCAGTAACAGTGAGCAATTTAGCATTATCAGAGGATCTGATTACTTTACTATCTTACGCCTGAGAAATGACAAATTGCTTGAATTCTACAGATATTTAAAAGTGATCATTTGAATTATTGGTCACAATAAAACCATGAAAGTGAAAGAATGAGACAGAGAGTGTGATACTTGCAGGTCAGTGACAGATCAGCAAGTTTATAATCACAGGTTGGGTCAAAGTAAACACGCAGAACAAAACTGTGTGCGCTTCAATGGTTAATAACAGGTTGAAATGCTGAAGTGCCATTATCCAATTACAGTTCTCTCATCTCGACAGTAATGCCATGCCCCCCTAATTGGCTGGCTGCTCTTGAGAACTTTGACCTCTCAGAAAGTGTCAGGCAGAATACTCACACAGATAGAGGATGCCAGGAAGGTTGGGTAATAGAGGATAAAACAGATGCTATCGAAAGGAGTGAACAGATAAACTATGCAATAACATGTCAGGACTCTGATCATATCACATCTTCTTTTTCATTCTTGTTGCCTTTCGTCATGCAGCAACAACAGCAGCAGTGTGTTCTCACAGTGTCAGTCTGAAGCAGAGTTTTCTAGTTTATAGTTCTCCTGAAGTCTTTTTTTTTCCTCACTTTTTTTTTTACATACTGGCCCTTTTAAATATTCCACACACTTCGCAGGGCTTCACACCCTCTTCCCCTCTTTGTTGATGTGTTTGTGTATGTGTCCCGCCTCATTGCAAAACTTTATGCCTCATTGTAAAACAAAAACAGGCCTCCACCATTCAGAGTTAGGGAATATTGGCAGGCAAGAAGAAACAAGACATGACTGTATGCGTAGGTGTGTGTGTGTGGCTTGTGTGTGTGCAAGTTGTCTCGTGTCATATTGGACAAAAGGTCACATACTAAAGACTAAGGTCACTGGTGCCTTGTCAGTTCACATATGTATGAGTTCAGGAAAGGGAATTCTAACAATTTGCTTTCTCAACATCGTGTTCCTGATTCACCGGAAATGTAAGTGCATCAAACAAACTAGAAACATAGCCAAAGCACTATTTTGATCAGACACCTCCATCAAAGCTAGAAACTCCTGGTTGAATAAGTTGTTACTTTGTGTTGCTTGTTATTTTTAGACTATTAAAGCCACTACCAAAGTGATAGTGATAGTCTTCATGTCTTCATTTTTTCTCCACGCCCTATGAGTTCACCAAGTAGTTTAAGAGCTACTTAAAACACAGAGGGGGCAGCAGTGAAAGTTTGCCTCAACACCTGGACACAGACGCATATCTAAGTGTAATAAAGTTTAAAAAAAGAAGAGGTGAGGAAATGAGCAACCCTAGGCTATGATGTCAGCCTGTTTTTTACAGCAGCCATAATTACAAGCAGCGCAACTGGAGGGATAGGTTACTGTGAGTGTCTGAAGGTGCACATCAGATTTCTGTCACAGATGACTGAGCAACCCACTAGATTGCACATTCCCAGACCTTTTGGTAAGGAAACTTGTGTGTTTGAAGAGATTTCTAGTTGAATGACTGCAGACAGTGTGGGTAATATCAGACTATTGCATTGGATAGGGAGGGAGGGGTGGAAAGGGTTATTAACCACAACATATTACGGAGTGACAACCTGCCTGTTCAGACAAACCCACACTGGTCTCATGTAGGTTATTGGGGTTCGAAAGTTCACTCGTGTATGCTCCATTTGAACTGACTCTCCAGTATGTGGGTTTATGGTATACCTTCCCACTGTGTCATATAGTGGCTACAGGCGTAGGTTTAAGAGATAGATGAAGGGAAAATACAGGAAATCTGAATTTCTAAAATCATAGTTGTGCTCCCATCTCACTCTTTGTTCTCCTCAATCAGCTCTCAGTAGATGGTGGCCATTTGCATTGGCTGGCCCCAGCTTCTGTGACTTCTCTTACTTTCACACTTTCCTTTTTGCTTGTTTCTGACAGCAAGTGTAATCTTACTTACCCTTTCAAATGTTTTTGTATGCTTCCGTGCATGCGTGGCCTAAACAGACAGAGACAAGAGATACGGGATGGGCTCATGGTGATGACTGCTGCTAGTCAAGCAGAATGGATGGCTTTAGTTGAACACTTTGTACGTGTGTGTGTGTGTGTGTGTGTGTGTGTGTGTGTGTGTGTGTGTGTGTGTGTGTGTGTGTGTGTGTGTGTGTGTGTGTGTGTGTGTGTGGGGTGGTGGGGGGTTGCACGGAAAACACAAGTCGTTTCTATGGTTACAATTAAGCACTTGGAGGTTTCAGGTCAAGGTTGATTGGCATGCAAAGATGAAAGAGAGTTAGGCGAGAACGGCCTCGTAGGCTGATCCCTGTTTGACTTGTGCACATGTAAGAATATAAAAAGCATACTTATTAAAAAAAGTTATCTTATTTTATTCTTATTTTGCTGTGTTTATTTTTATAAAAAAAATCTGATCCATGTCATTTTTCCCGACCACTTCATAAATTCCGTAAAAAAATATGATAGTGAATACATCATGATTAATATAGAACATTCAATTTCATGGATAGCAAAGCCACTTTTTTCCAGTAAAGAAATGTGTAAATAGTGACTGTTAAATCTCATTACACATAAACTATTTCTCACAGACTGGGTTAGAAGCTGTACACATTTCAATCAGTCTCATAAAGTATGAGTAAAAGTTTTGATATTTTCCTCAAGCCTTCACTAAGAACATGTTGTTTCTCTGTCAGCAGTAGTTTCAAAGATCACTCTGTGCACAGCTGCATTTATGTTCAGAGACAGTTACTATAGAAACAGAAACGGTGTTAACTGCTGCTTAATAAAGGTTGTTGGGAGAGATTAAAATGTGTGCCTTTGTGATGTCTGGTCAGTATTAGTTTTATAAAAGAAGTGTGAACATTTCCTCTGAATTGTAATAAGGTGTAAGGTGAGAACAGGATGAGCTTCTCACTCTCTGCCTTCTCCTCTGAACACAACATATATACGTCATACGAGGGTTTATGCTCTGTTATTCAAAACTCAGTGCAGTTTATGTTGATTGATAATAAATAATGATGTAAGGTGAACTGCCATTAAAAGCTGGGAAACTTTGAGCTGTGACTATTAGTCTGGAAGTTTCCTGTGTTGGCAAAACATGAGGGGCTGCAGTGGCAGATGTGTGTGGACTAACAGTAGCAGGTGGTAAGTTTATTTCACCACTTTGGCCCAAACTCACAGTCACTGGGGACTTGGGAGCAATCTGAATCTCAGCTGTTCTTGTTTTGTCACTTCTCTTGTGGTTGTGCGAGAGCTTTGGGATAGAGATGTTTTTAAAAAGTGCAATCAAAGAAAAGTGTGTCATACAGCATTACTCAAGGGAACTGAACTATAATCATCGTTGCAAGGCAGGTTGTTAAGCCAGCTCTGCCTTAATGTGAACACTTTCCAGGCTTTAACGCTCAAGTGTTGCTTAACCTTCCTTCAATCGGCCTTCTAAATGAGATGCTTGTGCACTCTCACCTTCTGACCACAGGTCATTACAGCTAATTGCTAATCTGGTCATGTGGAAAAGCAGCGGCGATCAGCAAACAATCTCATGTGCTGACACTCAGCTTAAGTGTCCAGGGCCTCAGCTTTCCACACCGTCTCCCCACACGCCAGCTAAATAAGGGTCTTAGAACAGTAGCCATTAGCGAAGTGGTTGATGGGGAAAGAAAAGATGAGAGAAGAGGGACAGCAGCAGTTGTTTGTTATTAAATTCTGTCTTCCTGAGGTCAGTGACACAGAAGCTTTTAGTGGCTGCTGGGAGCACTCTCCTGCACACCACAACTAATTGTTTAATGACGTCTGAGGTCTGATACATCTGATACGTCATTAACCAATTAGACTTGATTTAGGATGTGGGCCCAGAAACAAGCCACGGTTACCAGTTGTAAAGAAAGGTGACAAAAAATTTATTCTAATTTTTGCCAGCTGCTGTTTGTATTTGTCCAGTATAAAATATAGTTATGCCTGTGTTTCCATTTGTGAATGTTATTTATTCACATATTGAAGTATGACATAAGAAATTACACATATAAACAGTAACATTCAGGGAAAAGCTCACAGCTCTTCTTTACACTCTACATTTGGACATCCTAAAAAAGCACACAATGTTAGTACTGGATAGAGAAACACTGAGACTTATTTTGAATTTTTATTATCAGGAAACACACATACTCATTAAGCATAAAAAAAATGCTTTTACTTTATATTTTAATAAAAAGTATTGGTAAGTATAATGTTAGGAGGACAAATGTCCCAAAATTACCAAAGTAAAATTTTTTGTTTATTGCCGTCCATATCTGTCTGGCTGTGTGTCGGTGTGTCAGTCTGTCTGGCCACCAGTTACCTAAGAACCTCGGACCAAAAATAACAACACACCACAGCCCTGTGGTTGCAGCCTTCTCACATAGCCCATAAACTTAACAGCTCTGGTGGCCACCTGCACTCATGCTGTATGCATAGAGTCGAAGCCAAAGTGAGGGCTGCTCTGAGGTGGCGAGCCACAGTCTGTTTCCTATTTGCCGATCGGCTCATTACAGACTTCCATTTGCTCATCGTAATTGCGATTTACTCATGAGTGACTGAATCGGGGCTTAAACGTCTCATCACTCCAAAGCTCAGTGAACCTGACTCCAAATAGTGATCTAAAACTACTGACGATTCCTGAACCCCCACCCCCACCCCGGCCAGAAACTCCCTTTTTGAGGCCCCATGTCCTGCGGGGACAGCAGCAGTGACCCATATGTGGTATGAAGCATTCAGAGATGCATCTGAACCCCTGTCACATTTCCATGCACATACAGTCTCCCTTAGGAAAAGACTACCATCAGTCTTCACAAGTTTGTATCCTGTTAAAGGCACTGAGGCAGACTTTCATTCACTCAGTTGTGCAGGAACCCCCACAAAAGACAGATATGGTAATAATGGGTTTAGGACAGCAGCGCTTCATGTGGGTCATAATCTTGTCATGATCCTGTCCTAATCCTCGTCTAATCCACTATCCTTCTGAAAAAATGAAATTGGGATTACCTCTCTCTCTCTCTGTCTCCATTACACCAGCATCTTCTCTTGCAGTGCCATGTATTATTACAGTATTCCGTGGAATGTCAGCTAGTGTCATGCGCTCCATTTTTTTCTGCTGATCCCAGGGCTCTGGTTTTTCTAGTGCTGTTAGGATTGTGTTTCTGGATTAGTGCACTCATGTATGTCTATCTGTTTATATATGCTGTAGAGAAAAATGTGTGTGGAGAATGAGAGGAATGTTTCTACTTCTGAAAAAAAGGTAACAAAAAGACTGGACATATTAATAACTAAATGAAAAATACTAGATAAAGTCCCTTTAACACACAGCTCTCGTCACACATAGGTGGAACAGATGGCCCCTGTGTGTGTTTGTTTGCGCTCAGATGATCATTCATATGCACAGTGAAAATTAACATACTAACAAGCTGCTTCTGCATATGTGTGTGAGTGTCAGTTCTTGACTACTGCTGTGGTTATGGGACACAAGCTGAACCTGCGTCCGTGTCGCTGTGTGTGAGTGTGAGCACAGGCTCCACTGACCATGGTTGGGTTTGAAGGCAACCCACTGTCACTTGAAAGCAGGGTCATTTTTCCAGCTATACTTTCCCCTTGAGTCAAACAAGGGCAGACAAAGTACAAAAAAGTAGTAGTAGAAATAGTAGAACTTCAAATGATGGTCCAAAAATCTTCAAATGTTTGGGGAAAGCTTGCAGATGCACAGGAGAATGGAAAAGGCAATAAAAGGAAGTAAAGGGGACACAAAAAATTTATGGGGCACTCTTATGTCCAGTGTAGTGATGGTCAACAAAGAAAGAAAAGATGAAGAGAAAAGATAGGCTTGTGCAGTGCTCTATAGTGGCTTGAAAAGGCTGTGGCCATCGGCAGACATGGTATTTAAAGAACCGACAAGTAAACAGCGCTCAGTTTGTGTGTTTTTGCCCTGGAGCTTTTGGCCACTAATGGGCAGCCGAACCTTTGTTCCAGAACAGCATGGTTTTTGAGCAATGCGGCACACACACATATTCTTAGTTATTTGCCTTTATGACCAACTAAATGACTGCAGGATTTCATTTTGTGTATCGTGTGTACATTTTAGAGTGTCTTTTGGCTCAGGATAACAGCTTCTGGTGGTTGATTGCTTCAAGTCCATTTCTTGCAGGTCATTGGCTAACAGTTGCCCTGGGAGACAACTCAGCAGGCCGTGATTGGCCTGTGACGCTAACACATTCTGACAGCCTTGTTAGTGCAACCTGATTGGTCAATTAGAAACATCACTTACACTGAAATCCCCAGAGAAAGCAAAAGAAAAACAGACGGAAACGAGAGGGGATAATATTTGGCTTAATTCAGGTGAAGTCAACTTTTACAATTACATCTAATACATTATTACACATCCTGCATTTAGTGTTCAATAAATATGGAGGTGACAGACCGAAGCCTGAGTCCTGGGTGGAGGGGTTCAGGGAAAGAGGGGGTGAGAGGAAAAGGGGGTTGAGTCAGATTTCTTGTGCAGACACATCCAATCTCCACATAAATTATGAATGTATTCCGGGGAAAAGCGTTCAATAAGCAAATGCCACATGGTGCCAAGTCAAGGAATCCAACTGCGTGTGCCCACATGTTGTGTGCACTCATGCTTAGTTCATTTTAATGATTTGCTGTCTGAGCTGATCACTGACCAGTGTGTTGAATAGGAAGAAATATTAGGGGTTTGCTGAAAATGTTCTGTAGCATTTACTCAAATAGATCACAAACATATTAAAGGCAGTATAAAAATAAAATTAAATAGTTTCAAATATCAGATGCCAGTGTTTATCCAACCCTGCTGAAGCATACAGTAATTCACTTTGCAGAGTTTTGTGCTGTGACCTTTCCCACTTGACGATTTGTAAATTGACCAACAGTACAACTGTATATTATGCCAGAGTTAGCCAAGAGGCTAGTCTGTAGTCCTTTGCCAGCTGTACAGAGAGCACCCTGAGAAAAATACAACAATTAAACAATAATAAAATCACATAGTTAAAATAACTGGTTAGTGCAGCAAGACAAATAAGACAGTAACATACGATAGTTAAAAGTGAGTAACGTAGTCCACATGTGTTAGTGTAGCGCTGCACAGTGAGGCCTGCAGCTGTATAAGCAGCATTATCAGAAAATACTGTAAAACATAAATTTAGAATTGTTAGCATAAAAAATATATATTTTATTTAACAATTTATTGAATTTATATTTTATTTTATTTTATATTTTATTATTTTTCTTTGTTTGTATCGTTTACACTCCTTTAGCATTTAGTATTTCTTGTCATAATGAAATTAAGTTACCGTTCCTCTTCCTTATTTATCTACAATGTCTACATTTAAGCCTTTTATTTGGCAGCAGTAGTGATCACTGCTATGCCCATGTCTGGCAGTGCTGCTCATGATGAAGTTGTGTTATTATAAAGGCCGTGATTTGCTTAATGAACTTGTGGAGCATAGGGCCGCCTGCGACTGTGTCAATAGCAGGCTAATAAAGTTATGTTATCAAGATGACAGGCGGCCTGCTGCTACCAGAGATATGTCACGCTGAGTGTGAGTTAATAAAGTTCTGTGTGCTTTCAATGCTGTAGTACAGATGGTGGGCTGCTGTTTGGATGAAAGCATGACAGGGGGCTCTTTGATTGTCATTGCAATAGGCTTGAACCAAATGCTTCTCAGTATGATGTAAGGCCTGAGCGATTGAAAGACATTTGCTCTTTCTTTGTTTTCTATTTTTTTACTCTAATGTGCTTGGAGTGACCCAAACGTGACAGACAAAACGCTCATAAGGAGGTGATAACACAGCCAACATGCAGCCTGGGGCACACACATAAACAGCAGCGAAGATGTTCGCTATGTGGCTCCTGTGTCAGGTGCAGCTGAGAAGGCTTGTCACCTCATCATACAGTCTGCAGAGAAAACACAGATCGCACTATGTGACACCCGGGCTTTTTATAGACACACTGGAAGTAGAGACGAGTCCAAAAGGATCACCTCTTGGGCCCCACATCACGTTGTGACTGTCTGCCAGAGATGACCTACTCTGTCTGCTCAGTCTGCTACGCAGTGGGCAAAAGAGTTGTTTTAAAATAACATTAAAGACTAGACATTCCTCAAATGTCAGTAAGTATGTTGGGTTATTATTTTTAAATTTGTTATTTAACATTTAAACCTTACACTAAACTCTAATGTAAATATTAAATTGTTAAATTTAAGGCTTATACAGTAGTGCTTTATGACTCTTGTAAGATCCGGCCCCTAAAAACCATCTGAATAAAACAGAGACAGAAGTTGTCATTTATTTTTTAAAGTTTATAGAAGATAACATATTGTTCTATTTTCTCTGTGAACAAAGTCATCCAAGTTTTCAAAAGGCATTGATATGCACTAAATTTGCCACAAGTGATTAAGTGCAGAGGCCTTTAATAGACTGGCTGTAACAGCTTGAGTTTGTAAGATTATGCACACATTATTTTAAAATGATGAATGGGTTTTTCTGAATAGAAAACTTCAGACTGGATTTTATTAGATTGTGGAAGTTGGTGCCTGTGTGTTTTCATGGACTTTGTGCTCAGCGTGTGTGTATGAAAGGCTCTCTGCGGGAACTCCAGCCCACTACAGAGGGTGAATGTGGTGATATGACAGTGATACATGGAGATGTTTACAGTAAACAGAGGAGCAGGAGAGAGACCCGACCTCTGATCTCTCAAAGGAAAACAAAGAGGGGAAGTGAAGCAGAGCCTTAAACTGTTTACACTCAACTCTGCTGAGCATAAGAAAGTTGGCAAAGTTTGTAATAATGAATAAGGGCAGTTCATTCATCTCTTCGCACTGCAGCCGTTCTCTATATCTGCTCTGTATGATATCAGAGCAGGATAGTGCTGTTTTTATGTGCACTCACAATGCACATGCAGCGCTCATTCAGACAACATACACACCAATACGGGGCATGCCCATCTCAAGTCGTTACTGCAGACAATCGCCCCACAGTGTCTCTGAACGCACCTCCACTCTGAACATATCTCTGTGAACACTAACCATTTCCCCACAGTAGCTTTACAGACTCACTAAGATTTCCTTTGTTTACAATAGATCCAATGTATACTCTCTGAACTGGAGCAGTAGCAGAAACTCTATCCTTTTAGTTGAATTGGTTTTACAGCCACACACCACTCTGTATACCCAAGAACAACTAGCGTATAATGTGATATTGGCTGGCTTTAGGAGACTTAGTGCTGCTGCTCTTGATTTGTTGCAACTTTGTGGGAAAGTTGACTGTGAGTGGGATAAGCCCTTATTGCCTGGGCCTGTGTATGCCTGTGTGTGTGTACGTGTGTATGCGCGAGCTGATGGATGAACTTGCAGTCTGGTAAGCAGGGACATTCCCCGCTCTGTTCTCCTTCTGTGCCATGGAAACCAGACGGGAGGGCTATGGTGGCCCACAGGAGCCAAATGAGGCGGCAATAATACAGCGCTTAACCCCGCATTGAAAAATGACTTCATTCTCTCATCAATAGAGCAGTTCCTCACGCCCCGCCACGCTTCTGCATGTAGATACACATTAAGACCAGGACACAAGAAACATGCACATGCAGGTATTTACCGTGGCTAAGGTATGATCCACATTCAACAGTTACAGGCTCTCATGAATATGCTGTATGACACTTTGCTCTTCAGTTTTAGTAAATCTGATTAAATGTAGATCAGTTTTGTACACATGTTTGTGCATTTGTGTTTTTTCTGCTTTAACGAGATTACCCAGCAATTACACACCTTTCAAGAATGCATTGTTGCTTTAAAAAAAGTCTTTAACTGATGTGATGTTCTAATTACATAGTCACTGTCCATTGTTGAAGTATCACATTAGGCACACTTTAATACAAATGCTGATGCACTGCAAGATAAAGTCACTTCATGTACATATTCTTTTATGGTTTTGTTTAGGAATATGAACACGTGGTTATAAAAGGAGAGCAAGGCATTGTGTACTGTAATATATATTTAAAAAAAGTTTATTAATGTAGCAGCACACAGAGAGTTTGGGGAGCGTGCTAAGTGCAGTGGCTCTTGCAGAGACGTTGGAGAAATCGACAGTAGTGTGACAGATGAGCCTGAATAAACCCCTGTTTGATTGCCATTGCTCCTTAATTACCTCATATAAATTCAAAGTCATTTTGCACGCCACTACTTGCATGCATTACGAAGCTTACTGTCCAAAGCTTTCATCTGACCCCAGCTGTTATTTGTGTCCATGTACGTGTGAGAGCCCATCTCTACGTCCAGTGCTTCCTCATTGTCCTTCTATTATTAGGTTCCTAGTGTGTGAGTGTGTATGTGTGTGTTTTAAAAAGGCAGCGCAAGAGTCTCAAGGTGTACTGTAATATTATAAGTCGGACCCCGAGGGCAGCCAAGAGCTTTTAGAGCAAAAGCAACAGAGGCTGATGAATGGCAGTGAGAACGAGGCATTCCTGAGAGGCAGACGAGAAAATGAAGGAAGAGGAGGAAGAGACCGAATGAGAAAGAAGGTATGAAGAAGAGCTATAAAGAGATACAAGGAGCCACACTTCTTTGGAGTTGACGCAGGATTGTTCAATCTCACTCAGGGAATTCCCTTGTTGACTTTATGTGTGCAATTACTGGCGTCGCCTCGATACCACTTAGCATCTGCAGATTTACCTCAAGAGAACAGGCCCTGCTTTATAACTTGTTACCACATAACGTGCCTTGTGTGGAGTTTGTTTATTTGCACCAGGCCTTGCATAAGTTTGTTTGGCATGTGGCGATTTGTCATGTAGGTGAGCTGTGCACGTGTCAGTAATGTGCGCTCGCCTCGGGGCTGCCTCTTTATACCGTCTCCTCTGAGCAGGCTCCAATTGAAAGCCTTTTGAAATGATAACCCAGAGTTATGAATTGCTGTATACACCAGGGAGCGGGAGAGAGAGAAAGAAAGTGAGAGAGATAAAAGGATGAGAAGACAGGGCGAAAAATGAGCGACAGACAAATACAAATGGGTGATAGAACACGGCAGGATAAAAAGAGCAGTCAAATTTGATATTAACGTGCAGAAGGAATAAAGTCATTAAAGAGAGGAATTGCTTTATTTTTCACTTTCCGCTATTCCTCTTTATCTGTATAATAAGAAAAAAATGTGAAAGTTGAAGATGGCAGAATTAAAGAGTGAAACGCAAGAGGTTAGAGGCCACTGCAGTGTCTTGTTAACCTGTTTGGAGGCAGACAATAGCCCAGTAGGACCCCTGCACTCCCGGGACTGTCTCAAGTGCTGCCTGTTATTATTTAAAGTACTCTCTTTCTCGTCACGCAGCGTCTTACTATAGCCAGGGCGATAGGGGCCTCTCCTACAGCCAAAAAAATAAATAAAAAGGAATGCCACCACGTCAAGCTCTCCAGCCCACCACTAACACAATTGAGGAGAATTACTGTGGTTCAAATTGCACAATATAACTGCAAAGTGGTCTGCGCTTCGGTCAAGTGAGGTTTTAAATGCTGGGTTATTTCAGGGTTGGTTTTGGCGCTACACTTCCTGCAGATCACCTGTCAGTCAGGGGTCAATTAGGCTGTTTATACGTTCTGTAGCTCTGAACTATGGCCACTCGTACTTACTTTAAGAGAAGCAAGTTATACTTTGCCAAGTTTTCTGTAAATAATACTTCTCAACTTTTTACCTCAGAATTTTGCCCAGTTCAGCCACATTCTGAACCTGGTAACCCTCCAAGTCCCACACTTTTGTCTCTTGTTTAGCATAGTTTTTTGTGTTTGTTTCCAGGAAAACTGCTGAATCTGAGAAATGGAGCACTTTATTCTTTTTAAGCAACTGTAGACTTTGTCTTGGAAAGATAATATGTTACTTTAAACAGAACAGAAAATCTTTTGTTGGTGTGAGAAAAGCCAATTCAAAAGCCAATTCAAAAGCATGCATGTTTGTATTATTTGGTTTTCCCTTTTGGCCTCTAAGTCCACATAATTTCAGGATTTGCGCCTACTAAAGGACTCTTGTTTCAGTATGTATTTTAAAAGTCTTCAAACAACTCACCATAAATAGTAGTGGGAAATGTGTGTCTGCAGTGTGAAATAGTCTCTTAGACTCTCTGTAGGAAACCATTGCAAAAGTCAAACTTCAACTTTGAATCATGAATATGTGTGTGTTGAGTGGTATTTTATTGCCATGTTCAATGGAGATGACTTGAAGGCAGTATGACTCTTTGGTATTCCCAGTGAGACAGTGAAAGGGTAGGAACAGAGGAAAGGAAAAAGGAAGGGCGGGAGAAAGTCATACAAAGAGCAGGAAGGAAACAAGAGAATGGAGAAACAGAAACTGAGGGATAGAAGAAGCTTGGTGACAATCGAGGGGCACAGCCTAGAGTGGTGAGGAAGTAGGAAAGGGCTAGCGAGGAGAAGTGACAGAGAAGGACACAAGAAGAGAAGAAAATTCATTGATTTTATACAGAGTTCAGACAGAGTGGGTTGCCACATCACATCATAAACATGACTTAAGTAATCTTCCACTTATCCGCCTGGGCTGCTTACAGCTTCAAAAACAAATATTAGACTTTTTTTTACTATATTATGCTTCTCATAACTAATTTTCTTTATGATCAATTTTATATATAACCCCAGAACTTAGTACTTCCTAGTACAAGCACCATAATGTGGCTGTCCAAAACAAAAGTCTTAGCAACACATTGTGGAAACATCCTTTATGCACCACACAAAGATACAAAGATACACATTCATATTACTAACAATTTTAGAAATACCTTTCCAGTGAACACACTCTTGAGACCTGCTTCGTAGGCTCCATATGCACAGTAGCATAGAGGTGAGACATGATCACTCGCAGCTAAATAAACTGGGCACATTACATTTCCACTGGACATGTCGAGGCTCATGGCTCAGGGTTCAGATGTGAGTACTGCCACCGTTCCATTTCCCAACCACAACACAACATGAGCTGTCAGACAGAAATGTGATCCAGCGAAGACCATGTGGTGCATTTATGTCCCAAATATATGACTTTGGGCTTTTGTAAATGTTAGAGACAAAAAATGCTGTGTGATGGGAGCGACAGCCCAAACTGGACCGCTGTCTGAATGCTACTGCTCTTGGCTGAATTAGATTAGCAGGGCGGGTGTTTGTGGTTGCGCTAGGAGTGTCATATTAGTTGGTAATGCACCAAACAGCTGTGCCACACACACAAACACACACACACAGAAATACCAAAGCTCTTGCACACACATAAACTGATTAGCATTAGCAGAATAGCACACTGCAGTTCTGACCTCGAAGAGATTGATTGACAAGGCAAATGTTTTAAAATGTATGTGTTCATGTGAGCTTAGCGGGACTATATGTACAGTGTGTGTGTGTGTGTGTGTGTGTGTGTGTGTGTGTGTGTGTGTGTGTGTGTGTGTGTGTGTGTGTGTGTGTGTGTGTGTGTGTGTGTGTGTGTGTGTGTAATGGAAGAAGAGGCCTGATGTAATGAGGCTGTAATAAGGCCGAAGCTTAATCCTGGTGAAGACAGACATGGACCTCTCGCCCAACCTTAACTGCCCCACTTTTTTTTACTCACTGCCATCTCTTCCTCGCTTTGTCTTGTTTTTTACATTTCCTTAGTGGCTTAGGGCCATTCATTCCATTTCTTTCTCTTTTTCTTTTACTTCTTTCGGGTTTTGCCACTTAATAACAGTGGCAAACCTTTTTTTGTCATACGTTAATGATGAAAGTTAGTTTTTAAAGCATGTACAACCTGCTTTGTGTTTTAGTATGACTTGATTTTACACATAAAAACACAAACACAAAATAAATGAATTCATCCATTTAAGCAACTCCTTTAACAATAAATACAAATCCTTTTAGTTACCGATTAATTTTAGCAAAAGATCTATAAAATGTAATGTGTGTCTTTTTTCAATAATATTCCCCCACATACCGTCAGGCTATATTAATATTTCCATGTTGTTGCTCTGTGTGTATATTTGTGCATGTATGTGAGCGTCTGGCTGGTGTCCAGGGGACGCACTGGCCAACACTGTTTGCTTTCAGGGCCAGTGTTTTCAGCTCGCTGCTCGTAGGAATGCAGAACATACACTGGCACACAGCACTTTTCGCTCACTTTAACACATATGGTATTTAGATAATGCAAACACACACACACACACACAAAGCCCCAACAACCAATCACGAATCAGAACAAGTGCTTTGGATTATGCATGACTTCTCATATTCACTGTTGGCCATGTGGAAATGGATATCAGCTTTTGTTTGGGAATGTTTGCTCTGTTTTCCTCTCGCCAGTCTCTCGGCCTTCTTACTCTTTGTCTTTCTCCGATCATTGTCAGATATTGTGTTTATTTTGACACAGGCCAATAAACATAAATTGTTCTCAAGCATGGGTTGTTTGCCAGTGAGTGGCACACTGCGCCAGGCCTGCAGTGTGTGTGAGAGCAAAGTGGACAGTGGACAGATGGTGCAGGGCAGCTGGTCCAGAGTGACAAGTGTGTGTGACCCGAGCCTCTACAGCGGTGAAAGAAAGAAAGACAACATTGACAGAGAGAAACTATTTGAAGAGGAATATTTCAGCTAGGCCACATTTGCCCAGCGCTGGCAAACAGAGGGGTGTAGGGATGTCTGGAGACATCTTGAATAGATTTAGAGCCAGAGAAAGAGAAGGAGGTGGAGTGGTGATAAAAGAAAAGAAGAGACTGTCCATATCTGCCGATTTTCTTTTTTTTTTTAAATCTGAATAGTGCTCTCCTTTTTTTCCTCCTCTGTGGTCTTTAGGCTATGCACAGGTGTTGGGCGCTGTACAGTTAACCCTGGCCCCTCTCGGCACTTCTAGAGCCCTGTGGTTACAGATGGATCCCTTATTTCCCTAAACAGGCCCAAGGAGACGATTGACAAGAGCTTCATTCTCACACCGAGTTCAAGTGGGAGGCCTCAGGGGAGGAAACACACTCTGTCGCTAGTGTACACAGCGCTCGCTCTCACACACACACTGACACACTCTCAAATGTTGCCTGGAGGGAGAAATCAGATCTGGCTCTGCCTCATTGAACTACTGACGGCCACCATATTTTTTTTTTATTTGATTCCCAGAAACATCAATGGGCTTTTATTGTTTATAATTGTTGTGCAAGTTTGCATACAGTTGCGTTTCCTACCCACAGGTGACTTTTAAAGATAAACAATACTTAAAACTTGCCCAAATTAAAACATTTAAATTCTGACATTGTAGGGCAACAGGGGGAACAAAGTTGTTTTTTTTTTTTTTTTACTTAAGTAGACCTAATAACTTATGATAGATTGTTTGCGTTATGGAAATTATATTGTACTAGATATGCCCATAGCAAGTCTTTTTTTTTTTTGCAAATTTAGCTTGAGGATTTTAGTTTAAACTAACTTTTGCCCCATTGGCTAATAAGCTTGTCTGGTGTGTGTGTAATCTACCTCACACTAGGGCAGTGGTGGGCAATCTAAGGCCCAGGGAACACATGCGGCCCAATGGGCTGTTTTATCTGCATTTGCATTTGCACAGTTATTTGCACATATTGTTTTACTTATAGTTCAAACTTTAAACTATAGTCAAAAGAAATGTGTTTTTATTGAGCATATGTGAGTTATTGGACACATTAAAAAGGACAGTGGCTTGCCTTTTTGCGGTCACTGGTGGAGCATAAATGGGGCACAGAAATGACTATGTAAGAAATATATTGGAATAGAGCATATAAGAGGCTACCATTTCAGCTGCTTCTGTGGCTTTAAGCCCCAGCCCCTTCTACTCTGATTGGTCAGATGGAACCGCTGATTAACAAACAAAGATGGCTTGTCTGACATAATCTTTTTGCATAGTGTGTTTTGCCACGAATGAGTTAGTTCAGATATTGTTGCTTAAAAGCATTCACAATGCATTTTAAAGTAAAGTTAACAAAAACATATTGGTTGCCGCCGATCAGATTACAGTTCTAACATGTGCTTATCGGTGGATGTGTGTGTGTGTGTAGGACACAGCCACTGCTGCATGTCACTCCAGCCTGCTGGGTAAACACAGGCATGGAAAGACAAAACCGCCCAGAGCTGATTTACACGGAAGTGTGTGTGTGTTTAAAAGCGAGAGTGGAAAGAGTGGGATTGTCTCTGTCTGTCTTGTCATGGTTTGTAAATTGTGAATAATGACACTAGGGTGAGTAAGTCATCACCACTGCCACACACACCACTGACACGCAGCATAACCCCTTTTTCCTCAACCACAACTGCCAATCACAGCAAATACATTGTCAAGGAAAATGAATGACCTCTATATTTCAAAGGTGGTGAATTATTTATGGGCATGTTTAGTTGTTTATGTCTTTGTCAGAGCTGGTTGTTTTTTAGAGCATCAAGCTGCACAAACAGCAGATGGGCTGTTAGCTTTTAATGAGTCTGATTTATCGCTGTGAATTGTCTAATATAATCACATCCAGGATGAGGCCTACACTTAACTTCTTTAATATTTTTTCCATGGTCAGAGGTTTTCCTTATTATCTCTTACAGTTTGGTTTTGTGACTCAGCTGGGTCTGATCTGAGGGGTTGATGAATCAATGAAAGGCTGACTGATGGACAAAGGGAGTGACAGAGCAGAGCTGCGCCAACCCAGTGGGTAATTGTAGAGAAGAACAATCTATGAAAAAGCCAAATGAGCAAACGACCTCATCTACTAGTGGGAGCAGTATTTTCCTCCATATTGTCTGTATTCTCCTTATGAGGTTTGGAATATTTAACAAGCCAAGCTGGAAGTGGAACTTTTGTTTTAAATAAATTAAGTAAAACATAGTTTTCAAGTCACTTTCATTTAAAAATCTAAAAAACATGAAACTCCTTGTTATTTAATGTTACATATGAATAGCAACATTCTTTATAAAACATTATATACATTACATTTTAAACATAAAAATCTAAATGTAGAATATATTGTATGCAAGAAGTAGTGCGTTAATCTAGCATGCCTCTCTTCATCAAACCTATTGCGACATATCTGTAGCTCAGCCTCCAATGTTCTCTTAATGCTCCTCTTGATTTCATTGTTATTTCATTAAATTTGTCAGTTAAATGAATCAATGAGTGCCAAAAGAATAGGACCATGCAAAAACAACTCCTCTGATGCTATTGTTGTTTTGATTGTTAAAGCTCCAGCACCTGATTTCCTCTCCGCCAAAAGCAGCTGAGGGAAATAAATAAATAAAACCTGGGCAATTTTTCTCCACAAAAGACCAATACATTACATCAAACTTAAGTTTTGAGTTTAGTGTTAGTTTAGCTGCAAGAATGGCATTTATCTCAGCCTTGTTAAATATTACGTGATTGAATTGACTGTATTTTTTTTGTGTGTTTTACATTGCTCCCTTTGCTGTTTTTCTGTGTTAAAAGAAATATTCTGCGTTGAAAATACACAGTTTTAATTGTTTTATTATTGACAAAATATTTTTTGTATACAATGACAAAGAGAAACATACAAAACACAATGAACAATGTGAAGAGAATCCCAGGGAGAGGCATATACAATATAAAATTAAATAAAAAAAATACACTTAGCTAGATATTACAAATTACATTAACCCTTCAGCCACCTGGGTTTATTTAAAAAAATACAGATTTTTGAGATCAAAAATTTAAAAGTCTTTGGTTTGAAAATGATAAGTGAAAAAGTCCTACTCTAAACTGAGTGAAAACTTTATACTTGGCAGTTATGTTATTTACAGTACATACAGACTGATTCTTTTTCTGAAAATAAATAATTAACAATTCTAATATACCATAACTAGTAAAATGAATGAAAATTGAAATGAGAAATATACACATGTATTTTAGGTGTTTGGTTGCAGAAGCTTTATCTGTTCTTATCTATCCAAATGGCATATTGTTTGTAGTTTTTCAGAGTGTGGTACCCTTCATTGCAAGGCGCAGCCATCACTTTCATTACTTTCGCTGTTTTAACTAACGCATCCACGCTGACTATGTTAACCCCCGCCTCTCCCTCCTTTACTGGGTAAAGTGTCATGATGACGAACATGTATTTCTCCTCCGGCTTTCACTGGAACCCAAATTATTCCGGTTCCCCCCATCATTACCGCAGTCACAGCAAGTATGCCTGCCCCGGCTTTATCTATTCTCTTCCCAACCTCCCCGTCAGGCCAAGTTGACCTGTCATTGTCTACAGCAGCATAAAGTGAATGTTCTGAACTGACCTGACCTCAGTATCATTGAGCCACTCTGGTGAGATCTCAAACATACAGTTCATGCAAGATAGACCCAGAATTTACAGGAACTGAAGGCTTTTTGCCAAAAAGAATGGGCAGCTTTACCATCTGAGAAAATAAAGAGCCTCATCCAAAACTACCACAAAAGACTTCAAGCTGTCTTTGATGCTAAAGGTGGCAATACACGCTATTAAGAACTTGGGTATGTGAACTTTTGATCAGGGTAATTTGGGTAGTTTCTGTTTAAATATGATTTAAAAAGAGTAAACAATTGTTTGACAATTAACAACCATTCTCTACAAGTGAAAAAAGTTATTGTTATTCATATTTTCCAAAAAATGGCAAAAAAAAAAAAAAAACTCTGCTATGTAAAGTAAACTGTATCTTTACATGTACTGATTAGTAAGATAAGTTCTACGCAGAATCAAAGGTAAGCCTCTCATTTTTTATTTTTTTTTTTGGTTTATAGTCCTTGGTTTACATTTACATTTACATTTAGTCATTTAGCAGACGCTTTTATCCAAAGCGACTTACAAGTGAGGAAAACAATGGAAGCAATTTCAACAACACAAGGTAACAAAAAGCATAAGTGCACAAAAAACTAGTCAGTTAAAAACCTATTGAATTGATAGAAAGGAAGTTAAGAATTTAGTGTTTGTCAGTCAGGTGTTGACAAAAGAGATATGTTTTCAAGCGTTTTTTAAATATGTCTACAGAATCTGCTGATCTTGTAGCAGCAGGTAGATCATTCCACCAATGTGGAACAGATCCAGAGAAAGTACGTGAGAGGGATTTTTTTCCTTTTTGGGATGGTGCAACCAGACGTTGTTCATTAGCAGATCGCAGGGATCTGGTAGGAACATAGGTCTGTATCAGTGAGTGAAGATATGAGGGGGCGGAGCCAGTGGTGGTCTTGTAGGCCAAGAGCATAGCTTTGAACTTAATACGTGCCTCAACCGGGAGCCAATGTAACCTAATGAGGAGAGGAGTTACATGCGCTCTCTTCAGTTCTTTAAAGACCACTCTTGCTGCTGCATTCTGGATGAGCTGCAGAGGTTTGGTTGTGCAGGCAGGGAGTCCAGCCAGCAGAGCATTGCAATAATCCAGTTTGGACAAGACAAGAGCCTGAACTAGGATTTGCGTCGAGTGCTCCGATAGGAAAGGTCTAATTTTCCTAATGTTGTAGAGGATGAATCTACAGGACCTGGTGGTGCTGGCAACATGACTTGTGAAGTTTAGTTGATCATCAATTACCACTCCCAGATTTCTGGCAGTGCTGGACGGTGTAATGGTTGATGAGCCTAGTTGAATGGAGAGGTTGTGGCGGGTCTTTGGGTTGGCAGGAATCACAAGCAGTTCTGTTTTACCAAGGTTCAGCTGCAGGTGATGGTCCTTCATCCAAAGTGAGATGTCACTCAGGCACGCCGAGACACGAGCAGAGACCGAGAGGTTTATAGACCTTTTTTCCACAATGGATCCGATATAATTAGTCTAGAGGAACCGGAAACAGATTTCTTAAGCCTGGACCTTTCTGAGAAGACTGGATGTAGGTGTGCCTCTTTTGCTGAGATTGAAGCCAGCAACCCCGCCCTGCCACACACCAGCCTTGTCAGAAAGGGTAAAGAGAGGACATCTTGTTGAAATGTATTTTTTTTTTTTTTTTTTTTTCTAGCAGAAGAGGCTTTACTAAAGTTGGAGTCAGTTACAGTCAATATAGGCACGTATTTTTCAATGACAGTGTTTTTAAACAGATCAGAAAATGAATAAACATATTTCCATAAAAACAGCATCAAAATCAACCGCATATTCTTTAGGCGGCACAGCAAGACTATATTTAAAATTGAATTCATCATATCTTTGTAGATGTCCATTTCTGTCAAAAAGCTAACCCACCTTTAAGATTTCCTTGTTAACCCAATGAGTTCAAAAAAAGATTTGTTTTTGTAAAGAATATATTTATTATTCCAAAAAAAATAAAATTAAGAGGAGAGAAATTGTGTGTATATATAAGTGCCCCAGATAGAAGTGTCTGTCTGAGAAATGCAGGTAGTTTGTTGACATTATAATTGCAAAGGAGAAGAAAATAATTGAAACCACCTATTTTTTTCACTTTATTGGCAGCCATAACACTTCCTGGAACGTCATATGACAAGTAAGTGTCAACCATTGGCAGCACTCCTTTTTCAAGGATGTGGTTTTGCGAGCATGTGATTGTCCAAGGTCTTCCGTTCCTGAGTATTAGATTATTATACATTAAAATTATTTATAATAAACAGAAGATGGCATCATAAAGTCTGTTTTTTTTGTTTTGTTTTATACAGAAGCGCATTGAGAAAATATGTAATTACCCATTCCAGTGTCCAAGACCGAAGGAGGCATATTTGAATGAAAATAAAGCTGTAGCTTATTGTACACATTAATGTGATGGGTCAGGGCCATTTCTGTGTACTACTACTACACACTGTTCTGCTTCAAACTTTACCTCTGTTAACTGCACCTGGAATATGAACTAAATCATTTCTTATAATCTTTCTTATGAGAAACGTATCTCGTAATTACTATTAAAAATAACTAAAAGTTAGAGTCTGTTTTAGGTGTAAAATGGGCTTGTCTTGTTCTGGGTCCCTAAAAGTCTTGGGCCTGGTCTCGGTCTTTGTCTCAGTTTGTATAATTCTAACAAAATCACTCAAAGGGAGTAGTCCTCTTCGATTATCGGGTCATGGAGTTTATGGCAGACCAGGTCAAAGAGGTGGGAGAAAACTATGTGCGAGCTGCCAGTGGGTAGACTGACTGGTGAACCCGCACCAGACACTCATCTGCTGCCATATCCCATCTATTTGTTCTATTTATTATTGTAGTGTAATGTAAGAAGCAAACAGGAAAAGGATATGATGTCACTTGTGGCGAGAAAGTGGTCTGGCATCTGGTCCGATTCGGTGGTCAGTTTAGCTGTGGTGTGTGTCTATGTCTACACTGGTTGTGTTTTTTGGACACTCTTTCAGGCAACGACTTCCATAAATTTGGTCATGAAGTGCTGAGCTGGTTTTCAAATTCAAACACACAAAGAACCACATTTAAACACACACACACACACACACACACACACACACACAAGGCCTATCTGTCATAGATGCTGTGTAGGTGTTAGAGCTGGGGTTATTGACTCGTAGAGACAAAGACAGCAGCGTGCAGCGAGCGAACACACCGCAATCGGAATACGATTAATTCTGTCTGGCTGATGGATTAGACTCATTACAGAGGGAGGAGGGCAAAGGGGTGCAGTGGAGGGGGGTGGGAGAAAGGAAATAAAAAGAAGAGAGAGGGAATAAGATAGCAGAAGAGACAAGAACACTGGAGGGATGCGAAAGTCTGTGGTGCAACCTAGAAGTGTTTGATTACTGTGTGCTAAAAATATAGATGACTTTGCTTTTTAGTGTTAATCACTGGGAGAGTGCTTAAAGGACAATGAATGAATACAAAGTTATTGACATTTATGTAATTTTGTAATGCATAATGCACATTTATTTTCTGATGAGGCTTTGGATTTAGCCAATACACAGTTTTTCCTGAATATTTGCCCTTTATGGATTAATAGAAGTGATTTAAAATTACACAAAAGGTACGAGGTTATCAGTGCAAAAATGTAAAAAAATTTTGAGGCTCTATGTTTATGAAATACCTATGTTTATAATCACAGAGGTAGAGTGCATCACATTCATTGACCGTTGATTTAGAAAATTAGTTTTATTATATCAATGTGAGTGCCATATTCTTCAGTCAAAGCTGAACCCACCTCTATACGTCTTTATTATTGTGTTATTTTACGCATATTTATATATTTATTACATTTAAATAGGTATTTACTGAGTACAAGTTGTCCTTACCTAGTTGTTAACAATAGTTAGAAATATAATGATTGCGTGCAAAAGCTTCAGACTCAGTAAATAGAAAAGTTGTCTCCTGGATTGAGTTGAGAAACATGAAAACGTTACTACATCCAGATTTGAAACATAAAAAAGTTACAACATCCAGAGGGCACTACAAATAGCATTCTACAACCACTACTTGACTAAACTTAGAAGTCAACTTGAGCAGAAAAAAGTTCAACATTTGCTTTTTGTATAAGATTACTTCATGATTAATTGTACTGCTACACACAAGACAAAATGTTCTTTTTCAAAATAATATGTTTGTACAGCTTGTACCTGGGACTCAGAGAAGCACAGGTGCACAGCATCGTTGGTGTTTTATCGGTCTTTAAATCTAAGTATCACTATCACATGTTTTGAGTGAAACCATGTCCCACTGCTAAGTGCTTCTCAGCTCCCCTCATGCAATTACTGCATTACTGCCAGCCACTGGCCATTTAGTGTGTGTGTGTGTGTGTGTGTGTGTGTGTGTGTGTGTGTGTGTGTGTGTGTGTGTGTGTGTGTGTGTGTGTGTGTGTGTGTGTGTGTGTGTGTGTGTGTGTGATATATTCATCACTCGTCTATAATTACATGTGTAAACATTTTGTGATGAGGTCATGGTCTCAGGCCGCTGACTAATCTGTTCCTGGGCTGTAGAGTGGTGTAATCAGCCGGCTTTTTACATGCAGCTGTGTTTTTAATGTGTTACTTTGTATGTTTATCTTTCAAGATAAATGTGATTAGAAAATGTTTCCTCAGCGACAAGATGCTTGTGTTACAAGTTTGGTGAGCAGCTTACAGCGGCTTTGTTGAGAACTCACAACAAAACAATTGAGGACTGAATGGAGCTATTTATGTTGGAGAAGCAGTAGGCAGAAAGTAACATCTCCACCCCAAAAAAAAAAAAATCATCTTTCTTTTTTGGTGAAACAAAGTGGAACTGCTGAGGCGGGCTGCAGAATGTGACAAAACATTTTGTAAACTGAGCACACACACAGCAGTTTACACCTCTCTTAATGATTGCCATGCTGTCACACTCTGGGGACCTCCTCTCCGTCAAGTCCATGGGTGTCCACCCTGGTTCGGTATCCATAGCAACCAACTTACCTGGCATTTGAAGTATGTGTGTAAGCGTGATACTGAATAAAGGAAACAGACAATGAGATGAGGAGAGAAACACTGCAGAGGTGTCATTCATGAGCACGGTCAATATTGGTTTAGAGGAGAGCATCTGACAGTGTGTGGGACGCACTGGGATTCTGCATAACAACCGTTTTGAGGAGAAAACCTCACATCATTCTTATTTTATTCCTGCTTTTAAAGCTTTGCCAGACACACTTTTAGTTGTAAAATAGTCTGCTTAGTATTTCAAACACACATTCCTAGGTGGCAGTCCTACCCAGTGGGTCTGATAATCTTGGGCATTGTCTTGAGAAGCCTGCTCTCCTCCCTGCTCTTTTCTCCTCACTTGCTTCATTTTCTAATTCTTTAGGAGGGGGTTCTCCTTCTAATTACTCTCACAAGTGTGATCTTTTGGGGTCACCTCCCTTCCATGGCTCTCAAAATTATATGAAGGACCTATTCGTACTCTTAACACTGGTGCAAAATCCCACTTCCATCCTCTTTTGTCTTTGTTCAACCAAACAATTTTAATATTTTGCTTCCTTTTCGACTCTCCCTGGCTTTATCTCACTCACACATTCTTATACCTAATAGGATTAAGGATTTGAACAAGATGATTAGTTTACCGCTCTGCCAATGCTGACCCATACCCTGACTTCCCGGTGTAGCCCCAGTCTGCTGGATTTAGGAAGTGTCTGTTGTTGCACAAAAGAGTTTCACAAACTGTATAACAGTAGTTTAGAGCATGTGTGTGTCCAGTCTGTGTGTGAGAACCAGGCAGGAGGGGTGCGAGTGGGAGAATTGAGTGCTGCTCTTTCATGGCTGGGTCTTCTTAGACACGCAGGGCGTCAAAAGCTTCTCTCATTATGAAAAGAGTCTATAGAAAAGCAGCACTAAGCTCTTAACACTGGAGACCTGACTTTGTCATGCACACACATTCTGGGCCACCAGGGGTGAGAGAGCCACAAAAATGAGAGTGTCAGTAGTTAAAACAACACTCTCGTGAATGCAGGAAGATGTAACACAAAATTTGACATTGACAACAGTCAGAAAGAGGTCAGTTCTAATGAAAACCATTCTGTTAGAACAGGGTTGTCAATAGAAATGAAAGCATTTCATAAAACAAATTGGTGTTTGTAACTGGGTCTAAAGGTAGTTTCTAATTGTGTAACATTTTCTGTTAATTTTGTTTGAACTCACGTGTGGCTGTGTTAGACTGTGTATAGCCTTTCTCTTCTCTTGAAGCTATACTTATTAAAGTCCATATTCATTTGACCTGCTGCCATCATATTTACTCATCACCCGCTTTTTCTGAAGTCAGATCTACTGCAGTATCCAAATATATATAAGAAACACTTTATTACTTCTGCTTCTACCACCAATACATTTTAGAATATTTTATTTATATTCTACTTATTTAAACATGTACAGTAAGAGTTTATCCATCTTATTGTTGAATCCATATTAACACAAGTTCTTTAAGGCTAAGGACAATACGACAAACAACCAAAGACAAAACTGTAAATAAATAGAACATTAAAAAGGTGCAGAGCATATAGTCCTCAAAGTGCATTAAGGTTGTGCAAGTTCATTCCATAAATTCTACTCCACGCACTCTCACACACTCCCCACCCCTACCCCCAGTACAACAGTCACTTCTGGTCATTTGAACATTTCACAGAGAGCGGAAGGCTATAAAAGAACGTTTGTACCAGTTGTGCCTGCATAATGGGCCCTTATACCTCCTCCCTGAGTTCATCAGCTGGTACTCAGAATACAGCACGTGTGTGGTCAGACAGGATGTTCCTGGTCTGTCTCCTTGTGGCCTGCTTAAAAAGGTTCTGTTGGTTGAGAAGAACAGTGTCCATGATTTTCCCTACCATCTTAATAAGGCTCGGTATCTGTGATTTCAACTTGACCATTAGATTACCAAACCAGCTGGTGATAGCATATTTGAGGACTGACTCAATCACAGCTCTGTAGAGATATTGTGCCATAATATACATAACTTTCCTGGGATTTTTAAACCTTATAGTCATTTTAATGGCTCCTTAAATGATGTGCAACAATATGAAACCGACTTACCACATAGCTTATATATGCAAGATAGATAGAGGGACGTCCCATTTGGATCCGAATTTGCTGATGTGTTGCAGAAAGAGATTGTTGCATAGTGTTGACCTGACAGACTCATCACCATTTACAATTTTACATCTGCCCCATTTAATAGTTTAATAGCCGCTTGTACATGCTTGTTTACCGAGTCATACCACAGACAAAATTTGAACTTTTGTCCATACAGAGCTTACCAGCCCCACACCTGTAAGTTGTTAGATACCATCAGCAGTGTGTGTGGTGTGCGTCTGTTTTCTTACTTTGTGTCGGGTCACTGCTGTCAGCTGTCAGTTTTGAGTTGCACTCAGTCTGCTCTGTGAGACTCTGCACTGTGTGATGGTTCCCGACTTAGCAGCGTGATATAGTCCCCAAGTTCCTGCATGCGTGGCTTTAATACCTCCTGCCCCTTCAAACAAAAACACACACATACGTACACACATGCACACACTCCGCAGGAGTCTCTTTTAATGAAGGACGCTTCCTGGGTTAGGCACAATGGTCAGAGGTGAGGGTTTAAACCTTAGGGAAGTCCAAAAACAGGACCTATTTAGGCAAAGACAGAAGGAGCTGAATAAAGTATGGAGAAAGCCCGAGGAAATGGAAATAGAAGGGAAAGTGTTGTGTAGGACATCCAACGAACGATTTAACTAAAGATGAAATTGAATCAGGTGCTTTGGCGCCGAACTAAAGAACTAAATCCACTCCTAAGTCCCTAAGAAGTCAATTTCCTAGTTTGGGTAAAAGTTGGATTTATTTTCTCTCTCTGGCTGTGTGTCTCAGGTGGTCGGAGTGATGAATAAGGTTTAGAGAGGCCTCCAGCACTTCCTTAAGAGCCTCCGACTAAACCAAGCTGCCAATCACGAGTGTGTGAACGCATTGCACTGTGCACTACATATATGCTCACACTTTTATCTTTATTTATCACTAAGATGGAGCAACAAGATTTTTTTTACATGTAAGATGTAAGGCATTAGTCAAATAATTTTTTGGTTTCATTCTGGACATGCCTGCCAACGTGCTCAATGTAAAGTGAACATATTAAGTGTCTGTTCACACACTTGGCCCAAGAGAAGTTAGCCAAGTCGTTTACTGTCGTGAGGTTAGCAAAGCACAACGCATCGACACACACACTGTCAAACTGTCAACTCCTTGCGTACGAGCCATTGGCAAGCTCTACATGACACAGGCAGATGTCGAGGTGGAAGTTTCATATGTGTGTCTGTGTGTAGGGAGCACTTTCACTGTGTTTATTTGGATTTAGAGTTCCAGCGGTTAAAAGAGCATGGCTGTTTTCCAAACCCCCTCCGTCCCTATAAAAACAGTATCGGGATACACTCTATTTGATTCAGACCAGGCGCTGTGTGTGTGTGGGTGGATAAGTGTGTGTTAAACAGCAAAGGTAAAGTCTTCATTTCATCTGCCGTTGTTTGTAAAGGATTTAGCCGGATCACAACTATTGAACTCAAAATCAGAGCGCTTTGATGTGATACATGGGAACCTGTGGGGTTGTGGTCATAACTAAAGCATATAAAATAGAATTTACACGCATTGTAACTGTTCATGAATGAAAGCAACCAAAATTTGGTTACATCAGAGACTCCTGCTTTTTGATTGTCTTTATTGTGTTTGATGTCAAGCCCCATCCTTATAAGGAAGTAATCGGTTATTTAGTTAACACTTCTACACCATCTGCACTTGTCTAATAAGCTATACTACCCGAGAAAGTATGTTGACATTGTGCCGTGGTGCCCCCGCCGGCTCGCCTGTCAATCACACTTACAACTAGTACGCTTCCCCAACGGGCCTCAGAGACCATTGAGAAATCCACTGTACTGATCTCTAGTAAAAAAAAAAGGAGTGTTCTCCTTTCTTTTCATTTCTTGAATGTTACGGCCTAGTCGGGAGTGTGATGCTTGTAAACGCCTCTCTGTAAAAGTATAGCTACCAGTATTACAGAAAGAAATAGAGGAAGTTAATGAGCATGGAGCGAATAGAGCCCAATGATGTCTCTAGAGGAATTTCAAGAATGTTAGCGAGTATTAGCTGCTAGCCGATTAGCATGCTCCAGGTCACAGGGGTCGGGGTCAAGAGCTGGAAGGTCAATTGTGAAAAGGGGAAAATGGAATCGACCTGAAATCTGGACTGGCAGGTGGCTAAATTTTTTTTTATTAAAATAATAGGCTAAATACGTTTTTCCTACAAAATTCAAGCATTATATTTACCTCATATTGTTTTTTTTATTGTGCCACTTCTTTAAGACTGAAACTGAACAGATATTTCTTGAGGTGTGTGTCTTGTCTAAGGGATGATTGTCTAGGTGTCTGCAAATGAAAGCTATGTAAAAACCCACTGCTCAGTCATCTTTAGCCCTTCAAAGCAGTGGAGAAGAGGGAGATAAAGAAGGGGAATGCAGAGTGGGGAGGGAAGCAGAGATCACTACTGCCCCCTACAGGCAGTGTGACCAGATAAACTTCCTACACCTGACATGGGAGAGATGCTCAAAGCAGATAAATGGCTTTAGTTGTCACAGAAATTAGAATTGGATTTTCTGATGGAGTGCCCTGTGTGGAAGAATTTGATTATGGCCTGTGCAGGTTGACCTGTCTAGTTTTGCAATTACATCATGTAGCTAAACTGTAAGGAGTCTCTGTCACCGCATTTCTTCAACCAGTTTTCTCTTTTTCTGTGCCCAGCGACTTGAGCGAGAACCAGATCCAAGGAGTTCCCAGGAAGGCCTTCAGAGGAGCAGTGGAGATCAAGAACCTGTAAGTGGACACTTCTCCCACATGCATCCATCCGTGTTTGCAAATGTGCACTGCCCCATGTGAGCAAGCATCAATATTTCATTGTGCTAAATGTCATGTGCCTCCTGCTTGCCGTATTGACTGGCACCGCCGCTCGTTAGCCGTGTGTCTGTCGTCTATAGATGTCACTCTGCTGGCATTTCTCTTTTCTCTGTTTGTTTGGCCTCTGTCACGGTTAGGATGATTAAAGATAATTGTTGGTCATTTTGTATCTAAAGTAATTGCCCAGCAGTAATCTAGTAATCCTATAAATATGGATTGTTTTGCTGCTTCCTGTATAGATAATTTTTTTAAATGCCTTGCAATTATTGTAAAAGGACAGACCACCAGCGTGTGTGTGTGTGTGTGTGTGTGTGTGTGTGTGTGTGTGTGTGTGTGTGTGTGTGCGTGTTAGCATGCGGGTGACAGCACATGATTTACTGTCCTTATGTCTTAATTAAATTGTTTCACCAAAGCGACTGAGAAGGGAGGGAGGGAGATGGAGGAAGAGGTAAATAGCAGTGCATACAAATTAAACGTCAGATACTGTAGAAGAGAGGGAAGGGAAATGGTTACAGATATTTAAAGACTCAGAAATACAGCCACAAGAAACAAGTAAGAATGTAAGTATGGAGCAAAAAGAGGGAGTGAGTGATGAGGGACTTATTGCATCTCCATTTATACTTGTCAGTCTGACTTAAAATTCACCTGCACACATCCTCAAAGCTGTGCCTTTTTCCTTTCTTTTCTCTTTTCTCTGTACTTGTGTGCATGCAGCCAACTGGACTACAACCACATCAGCTGCATTGAAGATGGAGCTTTCCGAGCATTACGTGACCTGGAAGTGCTGTGAGTAGCTATCTTTTTTAGTTACCCTGCTAACATGAAAACTAGTAGTTGACTTATGGGACAACCTTGATGTGTAGAGTTGCATACTATTGCTTACACACAAATTTACAGTAGGCAAAATGCAATTTTCTGTTGTAATATCTTACAGTGTAAAGCCAAGTGATAATTTTACCATTGCTAGTATCTGATCAGTCTGCTCTTCAAAGCAAAATATACCAAGATCTGTTTACACTTAAATGTCATGTTAAACATGAATGAAGTATTAGTAAGTATTGACTTAAGTCAGAAACATAACCTGCAATAGATGCTGAACTATTTGGATAATTCAAGTGTCATTTGAGACATAGATGGCATTATTGGATTAGTGTGAACAGGACTGATTTGAAGAAATTGTTCTTTTATTTTATGTTCATTATAACTTATTTATTAATTAAATGGACAAATTCTGAACTGAATAAGCCAAATAGACAGAAGGCTCAGATGGTCTTAATTAATACCATCTGTTCAAGACAGTCACAATTTCCTAAGCATGATTTGAAATGTGTCTGATTCACCATACTATAGTCACCAGCTACATCTACTGTGTGCTTAATAAGCTTTTGTGCACACTTACAACAAGCATGTTAATGGATCTTTTTTTGTGAATTCTTGTCTTAGCACGCTAAACAACAACAACATCAGCCGCCTGTCTGTGGCCAGCTTCAACCACATGCCCAAGCTGCGGACCTTGTGAGTGTTGTCTTTACAGCATCCTCATCCTCAGGGAGAGGGCTTCTCTCGTCTGTGCCTGCTTGTGCCTGCTGATTGATCAATATGTCCCTGTGTCCCTCCCCCCTCTGACTCTCCTGTCTTCAAATCTATTATCTCTTCTCGTCCTCACTTATCTCCCAACCTTTCCTGTGACAACCCTTCCTCAACAGCCGCCTGCACTCCAACAACCTGCAGTGTGACTGCCATGTCGCCTGGCTGTCTGAGTGGCTGCGACAGCGCCCCCGCTTGGGCCTGTACACACAGTGCATGTCCCCACCTCACCTAAGGGGGCATAATGTGGCTGAGGTACAGAAGAAAGAGTTTGTCTGCTCAGGTAAGTGTGCAAAGACAAGTGTTTGTGTTATTTCTATGGCTTCCTCTGTGTCCTGCTGGTAACAGTCACAAACCACATGTGTTTTGTTTGCTTTTTCTGTCTTTTCAAGAATGGGATGATGGCAAGTATTTATCTAATTTCATAGCTTAATTTACAACAATGCATGTTGAACACATTGTACATAACAGTGGGACAAAAGCAATTGACATTCAAGGTTTCCCATTGTCCTTCTTCACGTTCTGTTGTATTTATTTTTGAATTTTGTCTTGAAAAATCTTAACTATTGGAAGAGACTATGGAGAATGCCCTGCTCAATTACAAAGATATGATATAGTATCTTGACAGTGCCACAGTTTAATGTCATTGATTGATTTCTTTAGAATTCCTCTACCATATTGTGTCTAATGTGAGCTATTTGTGCGTAGGTCACCAGTTGTCTTCAGCGTCGTCCTGTAGTGTGATCCAGTGCCCAGAGTCCTGCACCTGCAGCAACAACATTGTGGACTGCAGAGGGAAGGGAATGACAGAAATACCCACCAACCTGCCCGAGACCATTACAGAGATGTAAGACACACACACCGTCACACACAGTTATATTTCTCTGTTCATTCTTTGTTGCTTTCCACTTTTTGTCTTTTGATACATTTCTCTTGGCGCAGAGGAATAAAAGCACACATCTGTGAAATGAGAAAGCCATGTCATGAAGGAGAGCAAAAACTTGAAAGAAAAATCATCCTGAAGGACAAGATAGATCATATCTCTTGTCTGAGAGTGGCATTAAGGAAAGATAGGGATTAGAGGCAACACATTTAAATTAGAGCTCCAGACTGGTTTTAACTTGACTTGAACAAATGGGTGCTTTAGCCTTTAACATTTTTATCAAGAGCCATTATTATAACACTAATTACACTGTTGTTAAATTAGTCTTGAGGCATGCCTTCAATGACTTGGCATGGTTATTCACTCTTATGGCGACATACTGTGATACAAGGCAATACTATGTGCCACAATGCTCCTCTGTACAGTTAAAGATGGCAATAAAAAGCTGCTCAGAAAAGCTATTGAAAAATTCATACTAAGGAAATGTAGTTGGTTTTCAAATCATGTCCCACTGACTTTACTTGTCACTGTGGCTGATCGGTTTTCTCTGGTGTTTGCCCCCTCACTCACACTCTCTGTTCTGTTTCCCAGCTTGGCTTGGTTTGTTTGAGACAGACTGGCGCTGAATGGAACACTGCCCAGATAGTTAGGGCTGTATGAACTGGGTGCATGTCTCTAAGTTAAAAAAGCAGAAAGATCAGACAAATGTAGCAGACCTTGGCATGGGTCATCAAAGAGCTTTATCTGGAAATGTTGCCCCTCGAGCCGGACTCCTGGGAATGAGCAGCAGTCAGCGATACAGCACTGTGATAGGGGAATGTTAATGCAGCTCCTCAATGGCTGGTGTGTGTGTGTTTGGTTCCAGACGACTGGAGCAGAACGCCATCAAGGTGATCCCAGCCGGTGCCTTTTCTCCATACAAGAAGCTGCGCAGGATGTGAGTACAGCACATCAGCACATGCAACTGTCCCCTAAGTTTCACCTTCACTGTGCCCCTTTTTCTCTTCTATTCACATTTCAGAGACTTGAGTAACAACCAGATTTCAGAGTTAGCCTCGGATGCTTTCCAAGGCCTGCGCTCCCTCAATTCTCTGTGAGTATTGCACAGTTCAACAACAACGAAAGAAACTGGTCAGACAATCTTGAGACAGATAAGCAACTTATTGACAGATGCAAATGGAAAAAACACTGCCTGACATCACTACCATAAAGTTTACCATTCATTGTATAACTTTTAATGGTTGCTAAGGTGAATATATGAATTGCCAAAAAGGAAAAAAAAGCTTATCTTTAGTTCTAAACACAAATCAGTCATTTTAGTGTAACTGGAATTTGTTTAAAACTGGTGTTTGGACTGAGTCTCAGGTCAAGCTCTTTGCATGTGAAGCTGTGTGTGAAGGTGGATGGCTGCAGGGAGGAGGAGGGGTGAGCGATGTAGGGTTATTTCATGAAGGAGTTATATTAAGGTCCCGTCTCTCCAAAGTCAATAATTCATAAATGCTGACTTGCTGAATGGAGGCTTCTGCCACCTCATTACACATTCACCACAGAGAGAATGGGACACACACATTCATGCTGACACACCACATAGTGGATGGCTTTTACATTAGGACTGTACTGTGCTTACTGTGTGCCACTGTTTGGTCCGAGACGATGTAAATGAGCCATTGATTGTGTGTGGGTGTGTGTGTGAATACTATGTGCTAATGTGAGTATTAGGCTTAAATGAAGCATCCATTCCCCACATTGTGTGTTTCCTGACCTCTCGTCTCTGAGGGACAGCCACTCAACACAATGAAATAAAAGCCAATCTGAAACATATGTTTTTAGCGCCCTACCTACAATAGTTGACTCAGTGTGGAGCGTAGAGATGACTGATAACTCACCACTGGACAAGGCAGCGGCAGCCTCAGCCCTGACCTGTTTATGTATGTAATCTGATGTATTTATAAAAGCCTCTCTGTAAAAACAGCACACATTCCTCTCACTGTAGCTACGGCTAGATTTATGGCGCTTTTCTTTCACTTTGACGTTTAAATGAAACATGTTCATAACTATTTATGTTTAATGTCTTGAGTGCTGACACACAGCCAGGTACTGGCAGCGAGTCAGAGACAATGTTTTCACTGGTAACGCTTTATTGGTGCCTTTAAACACGATCCTTGACAGAACGCAAAAAAAAAGAGGCCGGTGTCATTCTTCATCAGAGCCTTATCATTTTTATGTTTTTCTTTCTCTATGTTTCACCAGAGAGTTTACTTAGTCTTATGTTGCATGCATGCTATGGAACGAAACAATTAAACTGAGGGGGTGCGCAGCAAGAAGGTTGTGGGTTCAACACCCAGGCCGGCCAGCCTTTTTTGCGTGGGACTGTCTGTGGGTACCTCACCTTGCGCCCAACGCAGCAGGGTTAGGCTCCAGTAATAGAAAATAAACAAATGAATTATAACACTTGGTATAACCTACATCCTGCCAAAAACGATTCTGTAAAAATATTGAAGTGCAGATGTTCCATTTTTCTTTTTCTTTATTTTTTCAATCATAAAACTACCAGTTGTACTAATTTGTTTAATTTACATTTGTTTATTTCTCTTTACTAAACATTAGCGACTCACACAGCAATAATCAAATTAGACCACAACTTACTTAAACGAGAATCTACATTTAGAATCTGTGTAATTGTATAATTTTAAAACATTACAGGTCAGATTTCATAAGTGGCCATCTGGCTGGGCATGGCTGGTTGATTATAATTACAAAGTTTGAACAGTTGTGTAAGTAAGTTAATATTTGACAAAATTACAGTAAGTATTTCCTACAAGCTGCTTAATTACATTACTAAATTAAATAATTGATAGTCAATGGCAGTTTTATCAGAAATAATAAGTGCTGCTGTTTTTAGACACTAATTGCCTCATTAGATTCATCACAGACATTTTCTTATATTATACATGCTGTTTGAAACAACTTTCCAAAAATAAAATGGATCATTTTGACTTAACCCTTAAGCATTACACACCTTTTACAGCAAACCAATTTTTTCCCATTTGGTGTTTTTTACAGGGTGCTGTATGGGAACAAGATCACAGAGATTTCCAAAGGACTGTTCGAGGGACTATTTTCTCTGCAGCTTTTGTAAGTACATCTCATTGATATTCACATCAGTGCTTCTTACTTAAAACGTCGTTATCAGCATGGAGACATTGTGATTGAGCCATCGCCACTGACCTGTAACATTGGAAATACTTATCTAATAATGATAAAAGGATAAGCCGTCTTCTTCATTTCGCTGTGTCTTTCAGGTTACTGAATGCTAATAAGATAGCTTGTCTGCGAGTAGATGCTTTCCAGGACCTCCATAACCTTAATCTGCTCTCACTGTACGACAACAAGCTGCAGACTATTGCCAAGGGAACCTTCTCATCACTCAGAGCCATACAAACACTGTACGAACACACTCCACACACACTCCTGAATTTAGTGTGCTCACAGGCCAGACTCTCAGCAGTAGGTACAAAAGTGTGAAACATAAATTGAATAAAAGGCTGCTGGCTATCACCATTTGTACAGACTAAATACACTTCCTTATTATTTTGTATGTATTTTATAATACACTGCTTTAATAGTAGCCTGTTTGTATGTAAGACAAGAAACCCAAGATTACAGCAAATTGATGTTACTTCTTGTTAAAGCTTAATCTAGTACATCAACTGTAAAGGGGTTGCTTATAATTTAGTATTAATAGGTATCAAATAGGGTTAAATATAATTAACATGGTAATCAATAAGCAAATTACCATAATTTATTGTAAGAGGTAAAAATAAAAAAGAATTACCAGTAATAACTAAACTAAAACAGCTTACCTATGGGCTCTTGTCTATGTTCTATGAAAACTAGTCACTTAGCCCAGAACCCGTTTATCTGCGACTGCCATCTGAAGTGGCTGGCTGACTACCTGCAGGACAACCCTATTGAGACAAGCGGCGCCCGTTGCACGAGCCCCCGACGCCTTGCAAACAAACGGATCGGACAGATCAAGAGCAAGAAGTTCCGCTGCTCAGGTTTGTACCATCACTCAAATGATCTCATCGACACAGACACTGTCCTCTTTTTTACATTCTGTGTCTTCCCAGTGGGATTTTCCTTCAGCCTCTACTAACCTTCGTCTAAGCCTTTTCTCAAGGTTTGGGCATTATACATGAATACTTTCATTAATCTGCACACTTTTTCTGTCTCTATTTTAGCAAGAGAACAGTATTTCATCCCAGGTATTGTAGATTAAGCACCATGTTGTGTGTGTACATTTGTGTGTATGACTTTCAATGCACACACTAAACACTTGGAGTGACCACCATAAATACTGGGCCACAAGTCTGGTGTCACCCATTCTATCAATTAACCTTTGAACCACAGAAATTGTTAGACTAATTAATGGAAAAAGAAGTCAATATGTAGCTAGGGATGGTAACAGCCAAGCAATGTACCATTAACCTGCATAAAGCATCAGTGGCTCACATTGTGGAGGTACTTGTTAAGCAAAGATGCTAAGCACAACAATAGTAAGTAGCAGTCTGTCTTCAGTCATGTTCATAATTCTTAAGACCACCTTTATGTGAGAAACAGATCTATGGCCCACTATTTTACTGTCATGGGTTTGACTGGCACTTTTTGTGTGCATAGTGTCTTTAAAGTCCATACATCACACTCACGTCTATTCCCATAATGTCAACAGGTAAACACAAACAAATAAGCATAGGCTACTGTTATTGTCAGAGAAAGTATATTTAACACCAGTCCTTGTCACTTCTTAGCACGTCTAATGATGGCTAATGTATGAGCGTGTGTCTGTGAGCATCTGTGGCTGTATCACGCACTGCACAACATCAAAAGGTCACACAGTTAGCCTGCTCAGAGGGGTGCTGGGAAATATGTAAATCGCACATGCATATGAGATCAGTAGCACAGCTAAAGGCGGTCATTACCACAGCAGCACACAGGAGGACGAGTGTAGTCATTAACTCGGAAGCTCACCCCAGGCACATACCACATACGGGGCAAAGCTGAATAATTTAAGAACATTTGTGGTTGAAAAGTTGAATAAACATGCTTTATTCCCCGGTACAACCTTGGTATCGCCCCTAAGATCAATACATCTCAAATCCCCAACGTTTTAATATGCGTTGTGTAGTCCTATTTCATGGTGCATTATTCGAGATCCTCTCTCACATTTTTGTTTGAACAGAAGTCTTTAGAGGTATATTTCTCATTCTATCTCAGCAAACACTTCTTTGATTGATGTCAAAGAAAGCTCTCTAGACTAAATCACATATTTGCACTAAGCTCACTGAGTTTATTTATGATTCTTTTATCTGCTCGGTTGTCATCACAAAAACAGTTTTAAATCAAACGCCTTTCCACCAAGTCTTGGATGTGTGTTGGATGAACGCACCCAACAAATGGCATGTTATGTCAGCATGAGTCTCACTACTCACGCGCCATTACATCTTTAAATGAATCACCGCCCAGGGAACCATCATGAAAAGAATAAATAAAAATGGCATCCTTTTTTTCCCCTCATGTTCAAATAAACGAGTATACCCTTCTTCTTTCTCCTACTGCCTACTGTCTCACACACTCAGGAGTACATCATGTGGGCTGTAAGTAACACACACACATTAAAACAGTACATCACCTTGTCTCTCCTGAACTGGATCCCGACCTTTGAACTGTATCACCGTGACCCCCCCAACCACACACACATGTGACTCCTCCTCTTGTTTACAAACAGATTTTACTAAGCAAACACAGCCCTTACACAACAGTTGTTTTTCTCTCAAGGCTGTTTTCTCTATGGGTGTGTGTGTTTACTTGTTACAGTGTGTGTACTTGTGTTTAGTCGAGCTGTTTTTCCCATAAGTCATGGCTTCTCTTGGCCTCAGTGCTGCTGTAACTCTCCTCCCACTCCTCTCTAAATGCTGCTGTTTCTGCTTACAATCACAAACTCAACCGAGATGTCTGCACGCTTATTTCCTTCTCAGACATGTTTTTTCCCTAATGCTTAAACCTGGTCTTCTACCATTCCCCTCATCTTGTTCTTATCTCCTTAACCTTTTTAACAAATATTTCTCTTTCTCATACAATTCCTCAAGTCATCCTGCATCAACAATAGTGGCTAGATTTAATTTACTATTTAAACATTTTTAGTACGTTTTCCATAAACAAAAAAAACTTTTATAACTTTTTAAAACAAGGATGACATGCTAACTGTGTGTCATATCCTTAGCATTATATGTACTTGAACAAGGTAAAACTAGCAGTAGGCAATATCTTAAAAGTATTTGAGAAACATTAATTTGACCAAAACTATTTATTGGGTCAACCTAAGCAGTATTTATCATAAGAAACAACATATTCACAAACTCAAAACAAATATTTCCACCATAAAAATGAGCGACTACATCTTACCAAATGCATTAAGATTAGCTAACAACAAGGCTACTTAGCAACGCAAAAAAGTTCTGGCTTAAACCAAACCGTAAGTTAGCCAGTTCTAGCTTAGTATAAGCTTATGTTATATTGGCACCAGGTAAAGTTATTGATGCCTACCTGGTTGTCTAATGTTTCAACCAAACTTCCCCACTTCTACCCCTCTATCATCTTCATATCCTCCTCTCCTGTCCTCCATCCTTCCCACCCCTGTGTTCCAGCGGAGGAGCAGTCAGTCAGCAGGTTGTTCCTTTGTGCTTGATCTAACCATGTGGCTGCCAGGTTCCTATAGTGGGACATGGTTCTGTCAAGCACCATGGAACGGCCCTGCCAACCCTGCAGCATGGCCAAGACGCAAGAGACACAATGTCCTGCCTAACCCTTCAGCCTCTTACTGTCTGTGTGTGATAGATGACTGCCTTGGAGCGTGACTTAAGCCTTTTTTCTTCTGCTCTTATCTGGATTCTGAAGTAGTTTGAGCTGTGATTTCTAACAGTTAGAATTCCTGAACCCTAAATTTTCAAACCAAGTTTGTCTGGCTCTTTTTTGGGAGTGATATATGGAGTATTTTGAGATAATGCACACATTATAAAGTCAGTTTTTAATTAATTTCTGTCAGTTTGTAATTCAAACAAAATGAACACTTCTGCAACGTCTCAACGTAACTCCATTGTATCATAACCTTCACTCCACTAATTCATAATGTTTAAATTGGATGTAGTGCCAGTAAATGCTGGAGGCCCGTACATTGTCTGCAGAGAGCGTTTAGTGACATTGTGACTCTAAACAGGTACAGAGGATTACCGCAGCAAACTGGGAGGAGACTGCTTTGCTGATTTGGCCTGCCCTGAGAAATGCCGCTGCGAAGGCACTACGGTCGACTGCTCCAACCAGAAACTCACCAAAATACCCGACCACATCCCACAGTACACCGCTGAACTGTGAGTCACACACTTTGACAGTCTACTACAAAGCTATCTGTGTGTGGTATTGAGAAACAAACTTGAGATGGCTTTTTATCTTATCCCTTCTATGTTTCTGTCTCTTATGTCTCTCTTTGTGTCCAACCACCTTCTTCTTTTCTTATAGGCGGCTGAACAACAATGAATTTACTGTGCTTGAGGCTACAGGGATCTTCAAAAAGTTGCCTCACCTGAGAAAGATGTGAGTCAGACACATGTTGTGAAAATAACAGGAGCAAATGTGTTGCTCATAATGTGATTCTCCGGTCACAGTGAGATGGCACTTTGCTGATAATGTGGTTCTATTCATCACTTTTACTCACTCCTATTTACTGATGATATTTTTGCTCTTCATTCCTACAGTAACTTGAGCAATAATCGCATCACTGACATCGAGGAGGGGACGTTTGAAGGAGCTGCGGGCGTCAATGAGCTGATCTTGACCTCGAACAGACTGGAGAATATACACCACCGCATGCTCAAGGGACTAAGTGGCCTGCGGACACTGTAAGCACACACATTAGATGCATAGGCAATAACATTAGCACATCAAGAATGCTGAATTCAAATTAGGCCTTGCATTTTGTAACACTGTGAATGCATCATCATCCAAACATGTCAAACATTTTATATTGTCATAATTGTAGCATTGTACTGTAAAATACTCACATGTTCACATATATGTGTTTGTAAAGGATGCTCAGGAGCAACCGCATCAGCTGTGTGAGCAACAGCAGTTTCGTGGGGTTAAGCTCAGTGCGTCTTCTATCACTATATGACAACCAGATCACCTCTATGAACCCGGGAGCTTTTGACACACTACACTCTCTCTCTACTCTGTGAGTACAGACAATAATATGTATAGTAGATATAGATACGTAACGCAAGTACACTCTCTGAACTTGAATATTCTTGCAGGAACCTTCTGGCAAATCCGTTCAATTGTAATTGTCACCTTGCCTGGCTCGGCGATTGGCTGAGACGGAAACGCATCGTCACAGGCAACCCTCGGTGTCAGAGCCCTTACTTCCTTAAAGAGATTCCCATACAGGATGTGGCCGTCCAGGACTTTGCATGTGAAGATGGTAAGTATCTGCAAACAAGCAGTTGTCTTTTATTTCAACACAAGCTCTTGCCAAGAGAGTTGCTATGGAAGTGCTGACTTTTACTCACAGGTGACTGTCAACTTTCTCAAGCTACAGCCCAATATTTCCCCTTTTTTAAATATCTTGGGAATGGATATGCAATGTTAGACCATAGTCTATTCATATCCATAGTTTTGCTTGGTCTAGTTTTATCACAAAACAGAGAAAAGAAAGAGGTAATATAAACCTATCCTGAATTAGTCACTTAATAAATTGATCTCTTTCAGGCAATGATGAGAACAGCTGCTCTCCAGTGCTGAGGTGCCCTGCAGAGTGCTCCTGTTTGGACACTGTGGTGCGTTGTAGCAACAAAGGCCTCACTACTCTACCCAAAGGACTGCCCAAGGAGACCACTGAACTGTGAGCTCAGAATTAACCTATTAAACACCATGTCCATGATTTTTATTTTCTTACTAGAGGTAGTCATAACTCATTTGAGCCTGCTAAACTGCAAACCACACCGATGGCTAGACACTCCAGTGACTCATGAGTGTTTTATAGCAGAAACTCATCACACACACAATTACTACTATAAGCAGAAAATGATAGCCTTAAATTGAACATGAGACATGGCTTAAAGGTATTCACAAGATGATACATTTCTCAAATATTAACAAAGACTTAATTTATTCAGTAGATTAATAGCACATAGCACACAGACGCCCCAGCCATGTGTGTGTTATAGTTCCTCTGAGGATATTAAATATTAAACTCCAGTGTTTATTATGGCTCCGGCTCCAATGACTGCTCATGCTGCTAGAGATGAGGAATCTCCCATGTGATTCAATAACTTCATTCTCTCCCTCCTCATTTTCTCGCTCCCTCTTTCACAATCCTCCTTGTACCTTCTGTTCTGTTCCCCCTTCGTTGTTGTTTCCACACTTCTCTTTATTTTATAGGTATCTGGATGGTAACCAGTTCACTCAGGTTCCTGTGGAGCTCTCCAATTACAAACACTTAACACTCATGTAAGTCTTTGCACAGTGAGCTACGTGGACATGTATGACATATACATGCATTTATATTTATCAGGATCTTGACTGGAATGTTGTTTTTTCTGCACTTGGCTTCAGGACCAAAACTAACAGTCATTTTTTTCTCTAATAGCTCATTTGTATGTAAAGCCTGATGTATTATGACTTGGCCAATAACAGACTGAAGAGCACTATTTACTGTGTTTGTTAATGCATGTGAGTGTTTGATGTATCTGTTTTCCTTTTTCAGTGATTTGAGTAACAACCAGATCAGCACGCTGTCCAACCACAGCCTCAGTAACATGTCCGAGCTGCTTACCTTGTGAGTGTTGCCCTAAATGAGCTGCTTTGCCTTGTGTCCTGAAACTCATTTAAAGGTCTACACACGCTTTCTTGCATATCTTCGCTCTTAGACACAAACCTGGAACAATGCATTATCAGATTTCACAAGCTTTTCAAATGCCTTAAAACTAACTTAAATTAATATATAAATTGGGTGAGTATGAGGTTTGGGCTCAACAGCAGCGATGTCTGTGCATTGTGGTCTCATAAATGACTAAAAATGATCCCTGTCACAAAATAATATGCAAACAAACAAGCCTCAATTTAGATTTTGCAAACTGTATTAGTATGTACAACAGTGCAGTGCTATTTTTCTTAGCTAATTACTTCTGCTGTTACGATGGAAGCTATTAAAGTTTAGAGCGCATGCTCTTTCAAATGAGGTTTGGTTGAATGAGCAACATCAGAAAAAATTGTAAACTCGTAATATACTACTATATATTATTTGTTTGGACTAAAAATGGAGTAGAAATGTACCCAAATGTGTGTCTGAATTGTGCATCACTGCTGGAGTCATATGCTCAGTGGAATATGGTCCTAAACAGGAAGGCACTCTAAAAGGCAATTCTAATGCCTATCTGTAATTATAGATATGCCGGAACAGTCCTTGACATTAACATCTTTATTTTGTGTGCAAAGCATCCTGAGCTACAACCGACTGCGGTGCATTCCAGTGAGAGCGTTTGATGGACTCAAGTCCCTGCGTCTGCTGTGAGTATCTTCACACAAACGGCAGATAACTAAGAAAGCCATGCCACTGATCCCCAACTTCCAACATTCAGACTGTTTCTATATAGTTGCTGCTCTTTACTCTCCCTTTCCTTGTGTGATTTCATAGGTCTCTCCATGGCAACGACATATCGCTGATACCAGAGGGAGCCTTCAAAGACCTATCATCACTCTCCCACCTGTGAGTGCACACACACACACACACACACACACACACACACACACACACACATATCACTGTCACTCGTGTCTGCCCTCCAGCCTTAAAGTTCTACATTAAGACATTAACAAGTCTCTTTACGGAATAAATATATATACATATATAAGTTCCAATAGTAGCTAAGCAACAAAGCCATCCTACTGCCTGAGTTTATTTTAAACCAAATGATAGAAATATGTAAACTAAACATACATTTGCAGAACCTATATTTAATATATAGTTATATAATATAGTTTATTTGTCTGTTTGAGAATATTATAAGTAGAGGTCACAAGAATTTTCATTTTAAAACAGTATTAAAAACTTGCTATCTTTAGAGTCTTTATTTTTTATTTTTGTAATGTATGAATGATGTAGGATATTATATGATGTTGTTTTCTTCTGGAACCCCTCAGAAAATATAGGATTTTATTTTCCAAAGTTTCCATTTTTGTCCACCACACTATATTAAATTTGTCTGCTGAAAGACTAGAGTAGTTTTGAGCCTATATAAAAAATGACAAAAGAAATAAAATAGTGTGCACTATCTGTGATCAGCACCATGGATAGTGCAACCAAAGCTTCAACTGCCTCTTATTAGAAATGTTTTATGTTACAACAGAGCTGACACCGAATCACCAGCAGAAATACACCGTCACATTTGTTCTGTAGCTGAGGATTTATAATGAAACAGTCCCAAATTAAAATGCTGGTGAGTCTGTGCTTGCTGTTTTTAAGAGATTGTTCCTTCTTGTTATTGGCAGAGCTCTAGGGGCCAACCCTCTGCACTGTGACTGTCATATGCAGTGGCTGTCCGACTGGGTAAAGAGTGGCTACAAGGAGCCTGGCATTGCACGCTGTGCTGGGCCTGGTGACATGACTGACAAACTGCTTCTGACCACGCCATCAAAAAAGTTCACCTGCACAGGTACACAATTTTTACACTTACACATTTACATTTACAAAATGCTGAGGACTCCTTGAGGAGACCACAAGTTGCCATATGTTATTTTTGAATATGCCTAGTGTCATTTTGGCTTTATTTATCGTACTGTTGAACCTGAAAACCTTGATATCACATTCATTTTGAATACATGACTGAAACCTATTTTTAACCTAACCTAACGCACTGTAGAAGTCCCGGGGCCTTGTGGTTTTCTGGTGCCAGGTAAAGTAGACAATTATGTTGTTCCTGTTGAGTCGTCTCCTCCCCAGTTCCTCAAGACAGTCCTAGCCCAGTGCTTTGTTCCCTATGAGCCCAAAACTGACTGAACCATGTTTCTTCCCTCATGTTCTGACCAACAGTGTTGCCTCTCATTATGAGTAATGTGAGAGTCTTTTGTACATGCTATGGTCTTGCAAAATCTTAGTCTATAAATGTCCTAATTCAAATAAAAATTGCATTTTAACATGCAACATTCACACTCAATGTAATCAAAAAAAATTAGAATGTACATTATGAGTTTTGCAGGATTTTTAGTGTACAACTGTCTTGTTGCCTGTGCTATTTATTTATACATCTATGTTTACATTTGTAAAATGATACCTTGATGTTACAGGACCTGTGGACATTAATATACAGGCAAAGTGTGACCCCTGCCTCTCCAACCCCTGCAAAAATGATGGCACCTGCACCAATGACCCCGTGAATTATTACCGCTGCAACTGCCCATATGGATTTAAGGTACGCTCATCTATACCACTATGTCTACCAAATTAATATAATTTTTACAATTATTGGTCTCCAAATGCAATGTCAGGGTGTTTAAAAGTTAGTGGGAAGTTAATTTACTGGTTTTGTGTGTGTGTTTAGGGCCAGAACTGCGAGGAGCCCATCCACGCTTGCATCAGTAACCCATGCCAGAATGGAGGAACCTGCCATCTCAAGGAAGGAGAGGGAAGCAACTTCTGGTGAGAAACTGTATTATTTCACTAAAAGCTGCTAGTTCTTCCATGTTTTTTTGTGGTTAGTAAATCTGTCATTGCTTTTTTTTTTTTAAAACAAGTAGACACTAATTGCTCTTTACAGCATCTAATATAGCATCATTACTACAGAATCTCTCTCCACCAGCTTTAATTGGCTGCTAAATTACCTAATTGTTAAAAAATATACTGAATGCTCCCATTATGGTGTATTTAGTGTTTTGCAAAGCCCTGTTGCATTTAACAGTACACTGCACAACAACATGATTACACTTACGGCAATGGCATAGCATTAGCTCATTATTTTGATGGGATAAATCCTTCACTGGCAGCACACCAGTAAGGCCTGTTGCCTTGCGTTTTAATTAAGGCAAGGCAACAGGGGAGCAGCTCTGGTCCCCCACTTGTGATTTTTTGGGCCTTTTTGCTTTTATTTGATAGTAGACAGTAGGTTGACAGGAACAGGATGAGAGAGAGGGGACGACGTGTGCTCTACCAACTGAGCTAGGGGCGCCCCCTTGCGAACATTGCATTTTATTTATTAGGTTGTTTAGTATTAACACAAACCTGATCTGTTTCCTGTGAGAACACTTGAACAAGCTCTTTTTGTTGTCCTTCTCTCATTTTGTCTACTCTGTTTCTGTATTTTCATCTTTCGTCTGCTTGGTTTTTCAGTTTGGAATATTCATTGTGAAGAGCTGCTGTTGACTAGATAATGAGATATTAATCCTCCAGACTGTGTGCTGCATAAGAGCTCTTCATTAGGCCCATAACACAGCACTCTGCAGGCACATGTGTGTGGCAATAAACCTAAGCAGTAGTTACAAAGTTAGGGCACGCTCATGTTAACAGAATAATGACTGCCTACTGGGAATATGTAGTCACTGTGCGTTCTACAGTGCACTACATTTTGTATGTGTTTGTCCCATCCCTGAGATTTGGTATTTTATAGGCTCATGTTACTGTGTGTGATCTCAGGTGTGTGTGTCCAGAGGGCTTTGAAGGCGACACCTGTGAGATCAATATTGACGACTGTGAGGATAACGACTGCGAGAACAACTCCACCTGCGTGGACGGGATCAACAACTACACCTGCATGTGCTCACCAGAATACACAGGTAACATTAGGATGGGTTATAGTTGGAAAGCTAGTTGACTCAGTGTTTAGCGTTTTGCAAATATGTGCCACAGAGAACTATCCCACAAAAAACTGTGGAACAGGGCAGATAGGAAAATCCAAATATGCAGATATTATGAATAGGGGTCAGCAAAAAAAAAAAAAAAAAAAAACTCTAGCGGTTTACATGGGACTCATCCTTTTACAAAGACTGATTTGAATAATTGTTTATGTTGATATTTTTCATAAAATAAAATTTATGCCATATTCTTAAATAGTCATATACAGCATTTGCATAGTTTTGCCTGCTTATGCAAACCGGAGTTGTGCTGGAAACTAAACTACATACATAAACTACATTGACAATACATTGGCAACTCCAAGTACCAGATTCAGCCTCACATCCTTTTACAACAACACCCCCGTGGCTACTGTGGCTATATGTACTATTGTACTGTATGTCTGCTTTGCGCTGTGCTAATCATCTTTGACTGCAAACCTGTGTGCTGTGTTTCTCTCTGTCTTTCTATTGTTTGATTTGCTATTTTGAGTGTTGCTCTGCTTTCTATCATCTATTGTCTTGTTCTCTTTGTGTGTGTGTGTGTGTGTGTGTGGTTGCAGCTGCTACCAATGAGGTGGAGAGAGGTTAGTTTGTTTTTCGCTGTGCCCTTCTTGTCACTCTCTTCTCCATTCCTTCCCTCATGTCCGTTTGATATCCACCCTCCTTAGACATGTGAGATTTTGACCCACAGACTTTCTAAAGCATGTATGCTTTATGTAAGCAATGCATCTCGTGTTCAAATGGCACTTCTGAGTGTTTGATTTACCCACTGAGATATCTATGGTTATTGCGTTAGTTGTTTCATACATGTTCCTGTTGTCCTAACCCCAGTTGTGAACCCAGCACCGCTTCAATTATGCAGTCACACAGAATCTTTTATGCAACCCCTTGGGGACGTTGTGTTATTATTATTATAATATTTCCACTGCCTGTTCCACATCATTTCCTTTCTTTCTTAAACACAAATCTTTTTCCAGGGTTTTGTGGCCAAGTCTGTGGAAATATCTTTACTGCTAAAAATGTTTTAAAGCATGTACCACCTTAGAAAAATATTTGTATCTTCAATTGTTATTATGGGCCAGCTACACTTCACACTACACACTTTACTATGCTATGCTATACTAACGATAGATGGTGCCTCAAAGAAAGTACCATCTTCAAAAAATGGTATTCAGCTGTTTCACTTTTGATGTATGCTACTAAAATTTATGAGACCCTACAAATCAATAAAATATTCTTGTAACCCCTTACCCCATGAATGCACATGCCTCATTATTTAGACACATTAACAAGGATCACTAAGAGAGTGCATAATTCCCAAAGCACTTGTGAGTTGTAATGGCGTGTTTGATGCCTCATCACTGAGTCATATAGAGTTTGGAATTTCAGGAACTTCAGGATACACACGGGAATTTCGCAGGAAAAATGACATTCCTGGAGATGAGATCATTTATCATTGGTCCCTTCCACAAGAGAGTCATCTATCATTGCAGTGCACACCCTTACCACACACATACACACACCTAATGCACTTACAGTATATAGTGATTTATCATTATTGCCTGTAATTGTTTGTGGCGTTGCATGCAAAGTACCAAAACAACACTATTGATTTCTCTGTGTGTGTGTGTGCGTGTTTCTATTCCCAGGGGAGCTCTGTGAAGAGAAACTAGACTTCTGTGCTCCTGAGTTGAACCCCTGTCAGCACGATTCAAAGTGCATTTTGACCCCTCAGGGATACAAGTGAGTAGACCACACCAACTTCTTTGCAGTCTGCTGTACTGTACTTTCCATTTTCTCTCATGAGTTTAAAGCCAGGAACATTTCCCAAACTCAAATACATTTGTTGCTGATTTTCTTCCTATATGTACATTTGTGTGAGTGATGATATATGCTCAATGTGTTGTGAGTTTGTGTGCTCTTACAACATACATAATTTGTTTCTGAGCCTACTGTATGTTCTGTTTCTTGTTTAACAACTTTATGTGTGTGTTTAGGTGTGAGTGCACTCCAGGCTATGTAGGCACACATTGTGAGCTAGATTATAATGACTGTGAAGAGAATAAATGTCAAAACGGAGCCCAGTGCATTGATGCTGTCAATGGATATACTTGCGTCTGTCCAGAAGGATACAGGTGAGATTCTTTTAGAGGAACTATTAGACATGATAATGTGTGTAACTATCACTAATATAAATAATATGTTAAAGGAATGTTTAATGCCTATGAGGGTGGGTTAGTGTGGGAACGGCTCCCTCTTGTGTCTGATGTTATTTTGCACTTTTAATTTCATCCTATATTTATATGTGTGTAAATATGTTTTGCAGTGGTTTGTTCTGTGAGTTTTCCCCTCCCATGGTTCTTCCTCGCACTAGTCCCTGCGACAACCATGAGTGTCTCAATGGGGCACAGTGTGTTGTCATGGGAATAGACCCCCGCTGTCAGTGTCTCCACGGATACGAAGGTGAGCACTGTGAGACGCTAGTCAGTGTCAACTTTGTGAACCGTGAGTCGTACCTGCAGCTTCCGTCCAACCTGATCTCACCACAAACCAACATCAGCCTGCAGGTGCGTCCTCTGTCAAACACTTTAATGTCTGCAAACATTTGAGTGGCTACTTAAAATAACATGATGTTTGTAGATTGCAACAGACGAGGACAGTGGGGTGTTGCTGTACAAAGGTGACAATGATTACATAGCCATGGAGTTGTTCAGGGGACGACTACGGGTCAGTTACGACACAGGATCCTACCCTCCCTCTGCTATATACAGGTATGTAGGCTACCATAACGGCACCGATAAAAACACAAACAATACCATTATGTAAGATGTATGCACTAAAGTGTATATTTTTCCGATCATTCTCAGTGTGGAGACAGTGAACGATGGGCACTTCCATGCTGTGGAGTTGGTAGCTTCAGATGAGACTCTGTCTCTGTCCATTGATGGTGGGCTGCCCAAATCCATCAACTCAATCAGCAAACAGTCCACACTGAACATTGATTCTCCACTTTACCTAGGAGGTGAGGCCCAACTACTGACCTTGTTTTGCTTGTATGGACACTCTCAACATTGCTGAAGGTTGTATGGTAAAACATTTAATGTCGTCAGTGATGCTTATACATTTATTACATTTATTATTTTGAGTAATGCGCCATTACAGCACAAGTCTAGTTGATACTACCCCTTCTCTTCTGCTTATTATTTATTATTTTCAAGTTTTATTTTGTTTTGTTTGGTTGTCAAATAATTTAACATTCATTCCTTTAATCATCTTAGGACCCTTTTTACTCACAGATAGTTGAAGGCAGACTAATGTAGCCTTTTATAATTGTTCATCCAATCAAAGAAAGCGCCTACAAAGAATCTTGACAAAGTATATAGGCTTGCAAATGCAAATCAGTGCGATCATATTGTTTTTTGCAGGTATGCCAAAGCATGCTTCTCTCTCTAGCGGACTGTCAGCACTGCAGCACAGCTCTGGGGGCAGAAATGGCACCAGTTTCCATGGCTGTCTGCGTAACCTTTACATCAATGGGAAGCTGCAGGACCTTGGAGTCGGTCTGGGACCCGGAAGTGTAGGTGTAGATTTGGAAAGTGCACAAAGTACCAATGGGCAGAGGATAGGACAAGGGGTAGAGCCTGGATGTCAGCCCTGCCAAACAGGTGCGTGTGTTCAGGGAGACTGCCACCCAACGGGACACCGCGGCTTCACGTGCACCTGCCATCCAGGCTGGACAGGGACTCTGTGTGACCAGCAGGTCAACAACCCCTGTGAAGGGCACAAGTGAGTGTGCATAACATGGAAAAATGAGACTGCCGTTTGTAATTGAAAAATCTGGAGGAACACTTTTTCTCTTTTCATCAGGTGTGTGCATGGTACCTGTGTCCCAATCAACTCCTACTCATACTCATGCCGCTGCCAGCCTGGATACACTGGGGTCCTTTGTGATGAGCAGGACCAAGAAGCAAACAGCCCATGCAGTCTATCCCGCTGCAAGCACGGCAAATGTAGAGTTTCAGGACTGGGAAAGCCGTACTGCGAGTGTAACAGTGGATACACAGGAGAGGCCTGTGACAAAGGTGAGGGTTACTTGAGATGAGATGTTTGAATTTGTTGGCATTACCTGCTACTGTCTTCTTAGCTTCTTGTCTGTTACTAAACTCCGATTCCCAGCTGTTGGGATGTGTTTGTATCTAACACTGCTGTCTCTACTTTTCTAAACTTTAACTCAGCGTCACCTGAGCTTCCTCACAATCCCACACGGGGGGTTACTCAGGTGAGAATTTCCACTCAAATCTTACAGTGTTGTTTAAAAGACTCCAAAGGAAGCATTTCTGTTCTCCATTCAAATGTGTTTTCTTCATTCCACTTCATTCCATACACATTAGAACATCACTTACTGGTATAAAAGTAAAAATAGATTAGACCTATCCAGAATCATTTAGACTTATTTTACAGTTTCCTGTGAAGCACTTTATGTCATTGTTTTTCACTTTTACATGTAACATTATGTCATGCACCATGTGCCATCTTGTTCCTTTTCCACTTTTATAGGATTTTATTAGGCTTAAGCAGACATCCACTGACAATATTTTTTCTTCTTAATCACTACAGAGGTGGCTTGCCGAGGGGAACGGATCCGAGATGTCTACCAGAGACAACAAGGCTATGCGGCGTGCCAAACCCAGGAGAAGGTCTCCCGCCTAGAGTGTCGGGGCAGCTGTGCGGGGGGCGCCGATGGACAGGGCACCTGCTGCACCCCCCTACGCAGCAAACGCAGGAAATACACCTTCCAGTGCACTGACGGATCCTCCTTTGTTCAGGAAGTGGAAAAGGTGGTCAAATGTGGCTGTACAAAATGTTTATCATAAGAAAAAAAAAATAACAAAAACAACACGTCTCTCAACACCTTTGGCAAATTCCCTTTGCCTCCATTGTGTATGGTGTTCCTGCCCGCCTTACTGGACCCACACCCCTTTGTCCAAAGCCCCAAAATTGTCCTGGGAAAGCCCCTGCTCTGCGCACTCTCCCCTGAAAACTGTTTTGTAAAAACCCTTACAAAACCCTGTAACAAAAAACAAAAGTTTTTTTTTTCTTGTCAGTGCTAGACTGATGTTTGATGCTTCCTCGGTGGGGATGTCAAATTGTATTGTAAAGTACAAAAACTGACTTATTTTTTATTACAAAGTGGAGAAAAAGACAAAAAAAACAAGAGCTGACTATTTCCTCGCTACTTCTTTTGTTGGTCATGATGACTATAATGGTGTGCCACTGTTATTTCCCTGGAGGACTGAGCGGTCAGTGACGGATTGACTGCTTCTTGTGGACTTTCTGCTTCCAATCTATGCGTTGTGTGTTTTTAGGAGTAACCTAATCTTTGGTAGTAGCACGGACTCACCTATAGAGGAGCTGCACAGAGGCACAGCAGAGAACCTCGCAGTAGTTTGCAGTGTCCCTCCACACAGCTTCTGGACCCTCTGAGACAGTGGGCACATTTTATACAGCTACTGAACCATAACACTCTCATATGAGCACTCACTCACTCTATGGTTTGTTTATCATCCCAATGTCATGGATGGATAAGTATTTATTGTATCATAAATACCTGTACTTATTCAGTAGATCCCCCATGTATCAATCTGATTCTTTTAATATATATTAATTTATATTTGTCCTTATTTTTGTATTAAAAAGACATATTCTGTCAAATAGCTGAACTAACAAATATTTTGTCCTTTTATTTTGGTTAAAATGAACTTTTTTGATCACTGAAACTATTATTATGCTTGCCAGAGACCTTAGTTACATTTTAATCTCCAAATGTGACGTGAAGATATTGTATATTTTTGTCGCGTTTCCTGAGAGTTTGTACTGTGCCATTACCAGAAGGTTTTTATATTAGAGTATAAATGTATAGATAATTTCCCTACATGTACTTCACACACAGATCTTGTGAGTAGCATTGACCCTAGAGGATGCTTAGAACAGTTTTTACCTTTTTAACAAATTTATGCTAAAGAATACTGTGACTTTTTTCTAAATGAACTACTTTGTTAGCCCCTTGGTCTCCGATGTTAACATGTTGCTGCTAAGTTTTTGTACCGTAGACTTGGATCTTGATCTGTATGTTATATAGAACTTCTTGCTCCTACTGTACCGGGGCACCTTGTGTAACAGATAAAAACGTCCCCCACCTCTACACATGTGCATTGTGCTTTATATTTCTCTTATTCCAACCCCAGACTAATGCATCTTCCTTAACCGATGTCTCTTTATTAAAACACCATATTTACCTCACAGCCCTCACTTCTGCCTTTTTCACATAAAAATGGCCCAATTCCAAGACAGTGTAGTGAATTAAAGTAAAAATATACCATGCCTCTACAAAAATATAATGCTTTAAATCTGATGCTGTCTTAAAAAGGGCTGACAAATAATATAACCCCTTAAAACTACTCTCACCGACTAGACCTGGACTAAATCATAGTTCATCAAAGAGAATCTTAAAAGGTTTTATTGGGATATGTTGCTCACCAACACCATCTGCTGGTCAGATAGTTTAATTCTTAGTGTTTGATCATTTAATACCACAACTTTTTTCAGCAGTGGCTGATTATTCATTGTTGACAATTGCACAACATTGTGCTTTGGTTGATACATGTAAGTACATTTTAGAAGCTTGTACATTTTATTGTCAGTCCAGTTCTTCCAAAAATATTTGGGCCAATATATGATGCGTCCTAATAACAGATGCAGTGTTTTGTCATGCATCCTGCCTGTATGTGTGCACTTGGCTCCTGTTCAGAGGTGACGGGTCAGGACCATTCACCATCTGGCACTTCAGCAATATTTGGCTTTGGGGTCCAATGTTCACCTCGCAGGCATTAATTTCATGGACACTGCCCAGACACCTGCTACAGTGGTCACATCTCAGGGCATTTGATGGATTGTGTAATCAGCATTACTCACAAGGTGCAGGCATAGTGAGGAATAATGAGAGTGAATGCAGTATTGTAGAGAGTGCTGCCCATGAGACTGTAAATATACATGTTTGTAGACATTTGATTTTGACTGGAGACATGAAAAGAAAGCATCAATGACGCGTGGCAAAGCAGTAGTATGGGTTCAATTCCAGCCATTAAACATAAGTCACAAGCTAATTGTAGTGTAAGAGACAGAAGAATGTAGAAACTAAAGAAAAAGATATCACTTTTCCCCAAAGGTGTATCTCTGGGATATTTTTAGTGGTCGAAGGACACAGTGAGTGTTGGAAGGCTCCCTGATGCCATGCACTAATAATTCAGCTGCTTCACTCAACAGCATTGATAGAAACAGACAGCCAGCTGTGCACTGCAGCTGCTCCTGCTGTCCCCTCACCTCCTGCAGAAATACTTACCTCTTATTAATACATCATTCAGTTTAACAACTCTCTTCTTCAACTCATGCTTTAAGGATCCTATATGGAACATTGTTTTGTTTTCTTTTTTGTCGCTGGGCCACTCCTTACACTGAATATTATTGTCTCTCTGCCTGCCTTCTCAGGTCTTCTATTTATAGCTTTTAGTGCGCTCTCTCTCCGAGTACAGACACTCTCTTCCACCTTTCTGGCTTTTTTGCTCTGTCTAGCCAACTTGCTCCTGTCTAACCTAATTCATTTTTGCAGAAAACTTTCTGTGCCCTTCAGACTCTATATTTACAGTCTACTCAAGTCAATAAATCTAAATTAAATTAAAATTCTTATAGTATCAAATATATAAGCTGCATTATATTAATTCTTCTGTACTTTTAAACGTATGTATTTTATACTGTGCCTATCCCATGTTTAACAATGATGGGGTTAATTAGGTTGCTCTGCACAAAAGCCATGTGAGACTCTTTCTGTCTTAGCCGTAAGGGCTCATTTACGTCCCATGTGTTCAAAGTGGGTTGGTGTGACCCAGTAAAAGGTTTTCTAGGAGAACACTGTGTTTTCCTGGGACGCACATTAATGTAGTGAGCCAGAAGGAGAGGCAGAGACAATGGAACAAGAATAGTCTGTCAATATTAATGGATATAATTATTTCATTATTCCTTTGTCAAAATGACCCCTGCTCTTGTCTCCACAGCGCTGACCATCCACACTCTCTAACCTATTTATTATATCTGTAAATGACAGGCATTATATAGCAAAACATTTATCAATCTTTTGTCTCATTCATTCTCTGTTGGAGGAGCATATGCACCTACATATAGCACAAATGTAGGTCACACAAAGGTCCATTAAAGTATGAATACAATAACAGTGTACATAAAGTATATTCCCAGTGGAAACACTTTTTATGTGCTCTGTATAGTCCCTGTGCTCTTTCACTTCTGTAAAAGCAAAACACACAATAACAGATACCTCACACAAAAAAACACATGAATTAAAACCCAAATTTAAGATGGTTATGTGTTATTGAAATCCTATGCTATTGAAATTATGTGCTTATGTTCCCAATACATATCTGTTAAGAACTAAGGTTATGATGTGGTTCAATGAGACTTTAAGAATAGATTTCATTAAACACACATAAGTCTAAACAGTCCAATGCTCATCAGAGGTTGTTGTGTGTATGTCTCCCTGAAAGCTACAGTAAACCATCTATCTTGTGTTTTGGCAGCTTTTGCAGGAACAACCTTTCAAATTATATTTTTTTTCCACAGGGAAGTGGAGAAAAAGCTCAGTACATCCACTGACATGAAAAGCTGATGGGCTCTAATGTGAGAGAGTTACATAATCCCATTTGAAGAGATTGAGAGGTATCCTGACCTCTGTGATGGGGTAGAGCAGGAGAGAGTTGGATTGGACCTTGGTTAAAGCCACAGCGTACTTTTTAACAATAAATGTATTAGTAGCATTTTAATGTATGATGTATACAGTAAAGTTGTGCTCATAGGTTTACAACCCGAGCAGAATTTGTGATTGTTTGACCATTTTTCAGAGAATATTAACACAAAAGCCTTTCTTTCACTCATAGTTAGTGGTTAGGTGAAGCCATTTATTGTCAAACAACTGTGTTTACTCTTTTTAAATCAAAATGACAACAGAAACTACCCAAATGACCCTGAATAAAAGTTTACATACTCCAGTTGATTTTGGCCTGATAACGTGCACACAAACTAAAGGTAACCATTCTCACCCGTGATCTGTTTAATTGTAATCAGTGTGTGTATAAAAGGTCAATGAGTTTCTGGGCTCCTGAAAGACCCTTACATCTTTAATGGGGAAGGCAAATGAATTGTCAAAGGATGTACGGGAAAAGGTAATTGAACTATATAAAACAGAAAAGAGACAAAATGTCCAAGGAATTGAGAATGCCAATCAGCAGTGTTCAAATTCTAATTAAGAAGAAAAACTTCTGGAACAATGTCATTTGCAGTGATGAGACCAAAATTGAACAAAATGGCCACATAAATGGTCGTCTTTCAACCGGAAGGTAGTGGGTTCGATTCCCGCTCTCCCCACAATTCATACTGTCGTTGTGTCCTTGGGCAAGACACTTAACCCACCTTGCCTCGTATGAATGTGTAAGAATGTTCAGTGACTGTATGTGGTAATGGTTGGAGAGGCCGTAGGCGCAAAATGGCTGCCACGTCTCTGTCAGTCTGCCCCAGGGCATCTGTGGCTACAGTTGTAGCTTACCACCACCAGTGTGACTGTGTATGAATGAATAATGGACGGCTTGTGGGTGCTTTGAGTCCCTTGGTCCCTCGGGAGAAAAGCGCAATATAAATCCAATCCATTATTATTATTATTATTATTAGAGGAGTCAACAAGGCCTATGATAAAAGATACACCATTCTTACTGTGAAACATGGAGGTGGATCGCTGACATTTTGGAGAAATGTGAGCTACAAAGGCACAGGAAAAAATGAATGCAGAATGTTATCAGAAAATACTGGAGGAAAATTTGCACTCATCAGCCCAGAAGCTGCACATTGGACGTACTTGGACATTCCAACATGACAATGATCCAAAGCACAAGGCCAAGTCGACCTGTCATTGGCTACAGCAGCATAAAGTGAAGGTTCTGGACTGGCCTTCTCAGACTCCTGACCTCAGTATCATTGAGCCACTCTGGAGAGATCTCAAACGTGCAGTTCATGCCCAAGAATTTACAGGAACTGAAGGCTTTTTGCCAAGAGGAATGGGCAGCTTTTCTATCTGAGAAAATAAAGAGCCTCAACAACCACAAAAGGCTTCAAGTTTTCATTGATGTTGAAGGTGGCAATAAACAGTATTAAGAACTGGGGTAACTTTTAAACAGGATCATTTGGGTAGTTTTTATAGTCATAATGATTTAAAAAGAGTAAACACAATTGTTTGACAATAAATGGCTTCACCCAACCACTAACTATGAGTGAAAGAAACGTTTTTGTGTTATCATTCAAATTTATATATTTATAAAAAATCACAAATTATCTCGCTTTCTACACGTGCTCATCCTACTCATCTCATGTGTCAAATGGGAATGTGCCCGAGTCTGTCCTTGTCATTACTTTCCTCTATGTCCAACACCTGCCCAGATGTGGCGCCTTTGTTGCACAACACAGTCACTGTAGTGTTCCCGCTATCCTCACTGCCCCTGGTCTTTAAGGCGATCGAGACAGCCATCCCGGTGTCTAGAGGGCTCTCCTCGTGTTTCAACTGTCCAGGCTCGTTGCTTGCGATCACAGTCTCTACAGCTGTGCCCAAAGCCGCACAGCATCTTCCGCGCCACGGCAACAAGCGCAGGAAGGCGTCTCTAAAGTCCGCGTTGAAAGCATAAATGACTGGGTTGAGAGAAGAATTGCTCCATCCAATCCACACAAACACGTCAAAAGTTTTCTCACTGACGCAGTGAGGCCCACGTTGCGCGCCTGGTTCGGGACAAAAAGGCAGGGCGCAGTTCAGGACGAAGAAGGGCAGCCAGCAGCAGACAAACACGCCCATGATGATGCTCAGTGTTTTAAGTACTTTAGCCTCTTTTCTGATAGACACACGGATGTCTTTCTGCGCGTGGTCGGTGTCCCGGTAGTCCACGTGAGTTTGAAACGAGGAGGGTCGCAACAGGTCAAGGGAATCAGAACGGCAATTCTGCGCGTGCTCCGCCGCGCGCTCCAACGACGAGATCATCCTGATCTGTATGTGGGCTATGCGATAGATGCGAGTGTACGTGACAATCATGATGAGCACGGGAATATAGAAGCTAATTAGGGACGAGGAAATGGCGTATGTCCGGTTCAGGCTGGAATCGCAGCTTCCCTCCTCATCCGCGAGCGTCCTCTGGTTCCCTCTCTGGTGCTCCGTGTCCGCGCGGTGCCAGTCCAGTTGTACAGGGACAAAGGAGATTATCACCGACAAGGCCCACGTCACTCCGATCATGATCAAAGCTACTGTCCTGTTCATTGTGCGCTCGTAACTAAACGGACTGGAGATGGCCCAGTACCTGTCCACGCTGATCACGCACAGATTCAGGATGGACGCCGTGGAGCACATGATGTCACAGGCCAACCACGTCTTACAAAACCTGCCAAACGGCCAGAACCCTGCTACTTCGGCCACAGCCTTCCACGGCATGACCAGTACCGCAACCAGGAGGTCCGACAGCGCCAGAGACACGATGAATATGTTGGTTACTTTGGTGCGCAGGTGTCTGTAGTGGGACACGGCCACACAGACAACCAAGTTCCCTAGAAGCGTCCAGACAATGAGGAGAGCCAGGACACAGCCCGTTAGAACTCTGTCCGCTCTGTTGTCCGTACCTTCCGTGCCGCGCGTCTTATTCATCGCCCGCTCTTGCGCACGGACAGAAAAGTAATATGAAGTAACAATGGTCTATCATACTTACTCAGTGACATGATTGCATTGTTCAGACAACCGGGGAAATCGGTCACTGCGTGCCCTCCCTTTAGTCAGACTGATGTGCGACTCTGCTGTTAGAGCGGAGGCGATTACAACACAGGACACGCGCACCACCAGATGCTGCGGCTCAGACGCACACGCGGACGGAAGAATGTAATTCAGAGAAAAGCACAGATTGCTTTGATTTCTTGTTTAGCAAGGTTTAGGCAGTTTTTATAATGCATAGGCATACTGTAGAGCCTATAGCTTACTGTATGTGAATGACAATCATTACTTTGTATGAGATATAGGACATACAGTCTTTTTTTCCTCACTTCATGCCTCTTTTTAATTTAACACAAATCTAATAGTGAACAATGAATAAAAATACATTTTTAAAAGCAGTTGTTTACTTTCATGTTTCCCTCTTATAATTTGGACCAAAGTCCCTCATGTTGTTATACCATGACCATGGTATAACAACTGCATCTAACTTTTTTTTTTTATACCATTTACCATTAAGTCTGCACTAGCCACTATAATTTATCAGCTTTATTGTCTCACAAGCTTTAGAGGACATGCCAAACAAGTTATCGTCACACACACTAAATTCAGGACAAACCAGATATCTGACACATACACTTGCAACATTCACACTCTTTGTTGAGTTCTCAGCATTGTAGTTTTCTTCAGTTACAAACGTCTCAACTATGGCTTAATCATTAAATAGGGGGCACAGTTGGCAGCAGGGTGTCTGTCTTCAAGATAGCCACAACCATTTTGACTTAAATGCCCTGGGAATGCGAACATTAATATTACATACACCAACACCTGAAGCAAACTTGAGTTAATTCCTACACCATTGAGGTGTATTGTCAGCGCCACCAGCTGGATCGTAAATATACATGTGCTCTAAGTGAAGCAGGCGCTGCTTTTTTATGGCTTCTTCAATGTGCTTGCAACATTTCACAACGGGTTCACCACACGCGGGTTCATTTCTAAATGGCACATGCAGTCAAAAATTGGCTTCACTCCTGTCTTTGGTGCAAGTTCATGCGACCTGATGGTCTGGGGTGTACGATTGGTTTTAGGTCAAAGCAGGGAACCACCCCGAAGTCCTCATTAGTTCGACCTCCTCACATGGATCGATCTGGAACTCCCACTGATCATACCAGAGGTCACAAGGGAGCAAAAGAACAGGATGTCATAAAGTAAAATAAGTACAAGTTTTGCTTAATGAATTATTGTTTTACTTGGGTTTGGAAGCAAGGTCAACTTTACCTTTCAATATTCCTAAACCACACCTCTAATTTTCTTAAAAAATATTTATAACCAACAGTTTCATTCAACACTGCTTGTCTCTGTTCTTTCAACCTATACCCTCTAAGACCTCTACATCTGTTTGTCATCTCTTTAACCATTACCACACTTCTTACTTCATCATGTCATCACCATCATCCAAACTATATTTTTATTCAATAAACATGCTCTACATAGTTGTGGTGTGGTCCTTGTTAGTGAATTTGTGCTTTAAGTAAAATTTTAGTCAACTTTCCATCTTCTACATGTCAGAGAACTCCACAGATCTTCAACAAAGCATAGAGACAGGCATTATATTGACTCACACTAATGTCCCTTCTATACACTTGGTCAAGTCCGACTCTAGCATTCACACCTGTAGACATATTGTGTAAAATGTAAATATAATATTTGTATAAAATGTGTCAGCATGTGAAACCGCTGGCCAGACAATGAGAATGATTGCAGAAATTAGATCAGAGCTTCCTGGATCCACAAACTGTGAGGCCTGGAATATTCCAGCCTTAATGAGGACTTTTATCTATCATGTTTTGTTTTGTGTGTGGCCCTTTCTTTTATCCTTTTAAATTTGTTATATTTTTTTAGGATGCACATTTCCCCTACATATATGTTTAAGTTATCTTTACCTTTAATTGATTGCACCTGTGACTAATGTTAAGACAATTTTATGTGGTTGCCGCCTATTGGCTTCTGAGAGTCTGTAGGTAAGGCTACCCCCACTCTGTGACCAATACAGAGCGCAGGTTGAATCTGTATACAGCAAGTTTGTGAAATACATCACAAGGTCAACAGTAAGACGTTAGGAGCAAGGGCGGCGCCACGGGGTGGCCAATGGGCAACATGGCCACCATAAACAAATTTCTGGTTACCCCCACCATGACCATCTCGGCCAAATGGGGACAATATACTAATATTCAATTGTGCTCCTGAGCCATAGTTTCTCTGTGCTCTCCTGGCCCCTCCCTTTTCCCCTCTCACAGGCTGTGGCTGTGTACAAATCAACTTACTAATCCCTATATAGTGCACTATATAGTGATTACACAATTTTGTAGTGGTGTCCGAATGTCTAGTGACCGAAATCTAGTTCACTCAAAGTTTCCCACAATGCTTTAGTAAAAGTAGTGAGCTGCGGTGGTACCTAGATCGGTACAATAGACCATAATGCTTTGTGAATTGTCGGAGGAGAGCCGCGCGACCGTGACTTGTCTTTAAACTGAACACAACAGGTTTGAATAAAAGAAGTTAGAAGCACAAGTTTGACTTTTTGTAGAAGGGTAATTCATTCTAATTTGTTATTAATAATCCGTTACGATGTAAAATCACTAACTTTAGCTTATCTTAAATCATACAGACGGATTTAAGAGCTTTCCTCTTGAGACATAAAAGAGCTGCAATAATCCAATCAGTTTTTGTCACTGGTACAAAAGATGGCTCCGGTCTCTAGAGCTAAGTTTTTACTACACGACAACTCTAAATTTTTGATTATTATTTTTGTTTATGCTATCTAAAAACTATTGTTTTACAGGGCGCAGTGGCTCAGTGGTAGCCACTGAAGCGGTCTTCCTTCAACCGGAAGGTAGGCGGTTTGTTTCCCGCTCTCCCCACTGTTCCTACTGTCGTGTCCTTGGGCAAGACACTTAACCCACCTTTCCTCCAGTGGTGTTCCAGCTGTAACACTGGTGAATGGAACCTTAATAAAAGCGTCAATTAAAATGTAAATGTAACACTAGTGAATGGGAGCTTCCTGTAAGTCCTTTTGGATAAAAGTGTCTGCTAAATTACTAAATGTAAAAGCCCAGATGTAACCGTCATTTTATTGCCCTGTAGTAACAACAATATGTTGGACTCCATGACCTTAGATTATGGGCATGGAGTCTCAGAACTAGGCTCTACTGTGGTTAAGCTATCATTTGTAAAAGTTTGTTTTTCATTTGTTCATTTATTTGTAGCCTATTCTTAATTAAGTTAACGTCAGCACGTATTGCCGCCTGTATTTCCCCACTACCAATGAGAAAATGTTTTAAGCCATCACTGAGCAGAGCGGGAGATTTATGTGTCAGTGATATAAACAATCAATGGTCAGTGACCGGCTCAGAAACTCATTAAAAAAGACTTTTTGACGTTATTTGGGGACTCAAACGAAAAACACAAGACCAAAACAAAAAGGAAAAGAGATTATATTGATATTTTCTGAAGAGAGCAAAGCTGGACTTGAAGCCAACGAGTCCGGTAAGACAATTAAACCAACTTAGGTTACGTTAGCAGCGCTGCTTTTCATGCAGCTATAACTTTTACAAAGACCTGAAACAAGGATGTATAAAGTGCTCAGAGCAGCATCAGGAGAGACAGGAGCATGGGACCTGTTAATAAATGTGAAGCTGCTCTGAGCTGCTCTGTGACTACCGCCCCTCACTGACACTGGGCCCCTGCACTACTGTGGGCCAGTGTAGTTATCGCTTCATTTGCTCATTTTACCGTAAAACACAACGATATTGGGCTAATAGCCAAGCAACAACCCCTTATCAATTTCTTTCCATGATAAAATTATTTTGCAGTGAACTCTCTCAGGCTTGAGAGTTCTTGCTATGTTGTATAGTTTAAACCAATAGAGGGTGCTAACATGCTACTGCTAAACTCCTGTCATGTTTTGTTCGCTGTAATGTTCTGAAGATACAATATAAAGGGCACTAATGTAATTAGTGATTACAGATATTGGTATTTTGGTTGTTTTATTTACATTTAATGGTTAATAAGACACAGATAAAAGGTTCATTGATTTACAAGGTAAAATACATGAAAATAGGTGAAAAAGCACTCCTAAGAGATTTTTATATATAATTAATGAAGGTTTTCATATTTTGTGGTTAAGGCAATCCATTAATCTGATTCAAATCCCCTGCAAACTGATAAAGTCAGGTCCTGCTCAAACAGACTTGAAACTTGCACTGTTCAATGTTAGGTCTTTGGGAAACATTTTTTTTAATTAATGATATTATAACTTTAAATAAGCTTGATTTTATGTTTTTAACAGAAACATGGTTAGACAGCAAGACTGGAAATGCGGTCCTTATTGAATCCACCCCATCGAATTTCACCTTTTTATCCAAAATGCGGGAAAACAAAAAGGTTGGTGGTTTATGTGCCTTTTCTTAGGGATAATATTCTTATCCAGAAGCTATCACTTGGGGAGTTTTTATCATTTGAGTATGTCATGTATATCATTTAAAATGGAGTTGAGGTTTTCTCCATCCATTTTATACAGTATGAAGTACTTTACAAACCACCCCAACAATGTCATGATTTTATTGATGAGTTTACTGAAATGCTTTCGGTTATTTGCACAGAATTTGAACAAATAGTCATATCAGGTGATTTTAATGCATGTGGATAATGTTTGTGACAGGAATGCCAAAGAACTTTCTACTATTCTTGATACTTTTGGTCTTTGTCAGCATGTTAATGAGCCGACCCATAACAGAGGTCACACTCTGGACCTGGTCATTACAAAGGGTGTTCATATTTCAGATGTCACTGTGATTGATGTTGCTCTGTCTGATCATTCTTGTGTCTTTTTCCATCTGTTCATATTTCCAAAACTTGCTGCTGGTCCTACAGTTGTTCAGAAGAGGCACATTAAGGATAACACCAGGACACAGTTTATGGAGGCAATCAGGTTTGAAAATGCCTCATCAGGTCAAGTTGACTGCAGCCACCTAGGACACTTGGATGGGTTTACACATTTTACACCCATTAATGACAGAACAAATGAAAAAACTGTCTCCAGCCTGAGTTCATCCACCTGCTGCCTCGATGTTTTATCCACTAGATTTCTAAAATCAGTACTAAGCAGTTTGTTACCACAACTCACTGAAATAGTCAATAATTCCTTACAGTCTGGAACATTTCCAATGGCCTTAAAAACTGCTGCCATTAAGCCTCTCCTAAAGAAGAGCAGTCTTGATGCTACAGTCCTCAACAACTATCGACCCATATCAAATAGGGATGAGCGAGTACAGCATTATCTGTATCCGTATCTGTTAACCATATGAATTATCTGTATCTGTAGCTGTACTCGGACTCGTGACCTAACCCGGAAGTGGGCAGGATTTAACCAGGAAGTGGGTGGGTTGATTTGAAATGGGCGTGGCTTTAATTGGTGTGTTTTAATTATGCACTTAATATGGATTGATCAGAAATTGTTATATTTATTGCTGATTAGAAAACTATTTACATGACAGCATCAGCATTGAGCTTCAGATCAATGGTTTTGTTCACAATAACAAACGATATACAGTTCAAACTATGTATGAACAAGTTTTGCAACAATGAATACAACACATGCGTTTGCAATTATGAAGAAAAATGTAATGAACAAGAGTTTTTTTCTAAATATAACTTTTTTTTTTACTTTTAATTAATCAGTGTGAATTTTTTTTTTGTTGGTTCTTTTATTTATTTATTTATTTCCACACCAGGTATGTGTGTGTAGCTTATTAATTTGTATTATAGTTTTATACTACTAATTCCTTTATTTTTTATGAAATACAGCAAGAAAGTGTCAGATACTGTGTGAAATTAAAAAAACTGGTGGTTAGAGCCAGCAGACGAGTAAAAAAAACAAAAAAAAATTAATTAACTAATTAATTAAGCAAATTAATTTGTAATATAGTAGTATTTCTACTACTACTTTATTGTTTGCGTGAACTCAAAAAACTGGTTAGAGCCAGCAAACGGTCAAAAAAAGAAAAAAAAAATATCTCCGACAGGCAGAGACGCAATGCTAGTTGCATTCTACCAATCACCACGTCTGAACAAACCCCACATTTCCCAGACCTCTACTGGTTAATAAGTACTACAAACAAACCAAAATAAAAAACAAACCTGAAGCTGAAGAAACCGTAAACGTTAACGGAAAAGTCCCGCAAACCTGAGTGACTGAGAGAAAGACAGAGAGAGAAAGAGCGCTGTTCTCTTCTCAGTGTTCTGTGTGAGTGAGCAGAGGGGAGAGTCGCTGTCACAGAACACAGACACAGTCAGCTACCCAATGAGGATTTTTATTCAATACGAGCACAGATATTAGCTCGTATTACTCGTATAATACTCGTTCTCAGCAAAAGTGCTTTATCCGTACCGGATACATGTTTCAACCGAGTATCTGGCTCAACTCTAATATCAAACCTGCCATTTTTAGGGAAAGTCATTGAAAAAGTTGTATATCAGCTACTTAATGACTTTCTATTACTTAACAACTGCTTTGATCCTTTTCAGTCAGGATTCAGCCCCCATCACAGACTGAGACTGCACTTATTTCATCTGAACACTGACACAGGCAGTCTTAGTTCTGTTGGACTTGAGTGCTGCGTTTGATACCGTGGACCATGAAATCCTGTCACAAAGATTAGAGGAATGGATAGGTATCACTGGAACTGCTCTTAAATGTTTTCAGTCCTATCTTGAAGACAGGAAGTGCTTTGTTTCGGTTGGAAACTGTGTATCAGACCAAATGGCCCTGACATGTGGGGTTCCACAGGGGTCTATCTTGGGACCTCTATTATTCAATCTCTACATGCTTCCTTTAGGCCAGTTAATACACAGCTGTGACATTTCATACCATAATTATACAGATGACACTCAGATTTACATTTCACTCACAGCAGGTGAAAATGGACAAATCCACTGTGTCACTGCATTGAACAGATTGATGTGTGGATGCATAATCATTTTCTCCAAAAAACTAATTATCTTTGGGCCACAGAAACAAACAGAAAGTGTCAGCAGTCACCTCGTGTCTAGAGGTGTTAGGTTAGAAATCTAGGGGTCATCATGGACTCAGACTTGAATGTCACATTAAGTCAATTACATCGTCTGCATTTTATCACCTTAGAAACATTTCCAAAGTCAAAGGGATAATTTATCAACCAGACTTTTAAAATGTTTTTAATTTTTCTTATGTTTCTTAATCTAAATCTTGTAAATTGTCTTTGATTTGTTGTGAAGGTCACTAATGGTCGAGCGGTTAGTTACAATTTTTGGGGGGTCGTCCCTTCTATGAGGACTAACTCCCTGCTATTTTCTATTTCTATGAGACTCTAACACAGTACTCGCTTCTACACATTAATGACTTTTGCGGCTGACAGATCACTGTAGGCGGATGCCGGACCTGATTGCAAGTCGGTTGGTTAAAGTCCGGTCTAACCTTAAAACAGCTCCGTCTGTAAAACTGGGTCCCGAGTGTGTGACTCCTCTAATGAGCGCTATCACTCAAGACAGTCCCATCTTTTTATAGAGGATTTTAGTAGAGGTCTTACCTTAAGCTTGTGCAGCGGTCGAATCTCCCTGTTATTCTGATGTCCAGTGGACGATTTGGACGACCTGCTAGTTAGTGAGTCTGATTCTTTAAATCAGACCTCTGTGCCAATAGGAGAGGCTGTAGGAGTTTAAAGAACGACATGGAGAGTGAATATGTCTTTATCCTAGTATTGAACTAGGCTTTTATTAAAAGGTTAAACAAAAATTACAGCATGACACTGACAAGACATGACATACATTTTTTTTTCTCTTCTCACAATATAACCTCTTACTCCTTACAAAATAACATAGTTATATGACCTCAACTTGAGTACTAGGATTGACCTTTTCTAGAGTTTTAGAGGGTGAGACAGATTTTCAGAGGAAGAAGTAGTATTTGTCGTGAACAACTCTGTGTGTGTATCCCTGTCCTGCTATGAACTCCATGAGTGGCACGGCCTTCTGTGAACTTCATGTGCCCTGTCTCATGTGAGCTTTTTGTGTGTACTTGTCATACCTGCCTCTGTGTGTGTCACTGTATGTCATGACTTCCTGTTCTGTGCTCACAGACAAAATTTGACCTATATTTTAGTCTGCTGATTCTAGGCCTACTTAGATTTAAACTCTTGGTTCTCGTTTACACTTAACACATTTTGTTCTTTCACACTTCCAAAACATCATTGAAATATATTTAACTTTACTCTTAAACATTTTACTTCTTATTCTTAATTGTTTACAAGTCTTCACTTTTACCACAGTGTCCTTGTGGATCTGTGTTCTCTTTGGTCCTCGAAGTTCCACCTAATCTTCCGCATTCACTACAGATTCCTGTAAAGCCCTTTGAGTTACCCAGTGTATGAATTGTGCTATATAAATTGCCTTGCCTTGCCTTGAGCTGACTTCTTAGGACTTGCCTTACTCGTTGGAGGTATTTGGCAGTTGTTGTTTTCCTTGTTACCTCTTCAAGGTTGCCATTTGCCTGTGGTATTCCAAGGTACTTGTAACCATCCTCAATGTCTGCTATTGTTCCTTCTGGGAGTGAGACCCCTTCTGTGTGGACTACTGTGGTGTACTATTTTGGATGTTATGTGTTTATTTTTGTATACTTAGTTAATAATTTTGTTATGAGTTTATGTTAAGTTTCTCATGGTTTATACTTATGCATGGTTTATAATCAAGTATGGGATGTTATATTAATACACCTAGAAACATTATAATGTAAAAGAGAAAACAATGTCAGAGTGTATGTTGTAAAACATGATAAATTTAATGTACACACACACACACAGAGAAGATCTAGATAGAGACATATGTGCCTGTTACCGAAGGTTACAGGGGAAAGGAGAGAACCAAGGAGGAGGGGGTACTCAAGGCCTTACAGGATGGCATTAGGGAATTAATGAGGAGATCTTCAAGGCCGTACAGGAACAGTCATTAATAAACTGTCATATGAAAACTCTATAAAAGCTTACTTCTACTGTACAATCTTTAGTAGAGCTGGGGAAAATCTACTTGGGTCGTTATTGTGGCGGTTACAATAAAGACTCTATGGCATTGAACTGGTTGTGCGTTCATTACTTGTTACATCAATTAGTGCTGAAGGCTCAGCGGTCAGTTTCAGGCACCACACTACCTTCCCTCTCTTTGTCACCATTCGACTACACTTCTCAAGCCCGAATGACATCCCAATGTCAGGGCCGTAGATCCTGGTGGTGTGGATCAGCAAGTTGTTGTCCCGCCGCCGTTGATCCCCTCTGACCTCTCGTCCTGGCTCCCCCTTGCTGTAGCATTTGTGTTGCATTTTGTCAATCTCAAGTTGTGATTGCAGTTCCCGCTTGTGGATGTTGGAACACTGAGCTAATAGTTGCTTTGATGTAAGCATTGATTGTGGGTTTTGAAGTAACCCTTCATCCCACATCCTCTTCATGTAAACCCTCTGACTAGGGTTACTGGAGTAGTAGCATTCCAACAGAGCCTTGTTGTCGCATCTCGCCCATCTCCGTGTTGTTCTTGTTCCAGTAGCCCATTTTCCATCACGGTGCTCTGGTTCCCCAGCACCTGACGCAGACCTTGTTTGGCCGGGCGATGTCTGAGCCGGCTTCTCATAGCATTTATTGTTACCTATAATTATTATGAGTTAAGCAGTATTGTGAAGGGACTTGCCTAAGGACCCACACTGGATGATGGGTCATTGCGCCCGTAGTGGTTACATGCACTTGGCCTCTGGGACCGTGAGTTACCGCTGAGAGCTGGAGTGTGCAACCTGAATTTTAAGCGGGATTGCTTCTCTAACGCAATGGAGGCGGAAATGGGCTTCTCCAAACAGCTCTCGCTAAAAAGTAACACAGCGCCAAATGCTGCTCCTGCACAGACTCCCACCACCGCAACGGTGTCTTGAGGTGAGTGAACATATATTTTTAAACACAATTTATGTTTCTTCCCAGTAAAGCTAAAGTTAATTAATACATTTTTTATGTTGCTAGTTAGGTAAAGTATGCTAAATGTTAGCTTCAGCTGCTCCTGATACCGGGCTAACGCGCTAATGAGGGCTGCTATGGTGTTAATACATGTAGCACAGTACACACAGACATCTAGATTTACTCAATATTCTGTTTATTTCTCGTACACGGGCAGCACTCTGCTGTACCTGGAGCAGAGATGCAGCACTTAGCACTAAAAACCTTTCACTGGCTCGTGACTCTGGACTTGAACATGAACATCACGACTCGTGTAACACTGTGAGTTTTGACTCAAAACAGACTCAAAATCTGTCTTGGACTTGTGTGTTTCGTGTCAACTTTGCTAATTTGATTGACCGCGAAAGCGGGCGCCTTCCGTGTATGTTTTTTATCACTGCTCTCGGGGGAAACCGATAAGAGCTGGTGCTGCAGAGCAAACCGACCCAGTGACAGCACATACGGATTAAAAGACTAGCGCTTTCACGGAGGATATATTTGTTCAGAGTCAAATTACAATAACAGGAGATCCACAGAAAAGTGGTGACTCAGACTCCAGTAGGACACTAACATGTAGGCTGTGGCAACAGTGAGTGTTTGTGTTTATATGTCTTCTTTAGATTCTTTGCTTTGTGAGAATATTTGTATTAATAATATCATTTATAAACATTTTAAAATCTCTAAAATTAATTAATATAATACTGTAATTGTAAACAATAACACAAAATCCTTTTTTTTTTTTTTGCCTAAGATGACCAGAGAAACTGGGTGCCATGTACAAATACATTAATCTCACAAGAAAATATATGCTTTGTACCAGACTTAGAACTTCACACTCTAGGAGCTGTTTCCGCTGTTTGATGGTTTTAAATGATTAGGCAGAATGTGCAAAGGCAAAGTATCTTTTAGGGCTTGTGCAGATCATTTGTTTTTGCAGCCACCCAGGCCAGAACACCTAATAAGAGTGTGTCATGTGACACTGATGGAGTTGCCTTTCCCAGTGTCCCAGGATTAGCTCTGCACCAATAAAGAGGAAAAAGTGTGAGGTGTTCACTGCTGACTCCAGCTAACATCCAGATGGTAGTGAGAGCATTATGGACTGTACAAGGTAATGTGTTTAGTCCCATTCTTTAGTGTTTTGTTTTACTGTTATAGTGCAATTACTTTTTTTTTAATTCTCTAACAAGAAAACATGAGGTGTGTGATAATCTATCATCTTATTGTCATTAAAATGGTCTAATTTAAGAAATAAAATCATGTTTATATTTTTATTTTATCTTCAGAACCTGGTTACTGTTACTATTCCTGCGTCACTTCACTGTTAAAAATACTTCATCCTTCAAGTTTGCTGCTGGCTATCATCTTAGATTCAGTCTCTGAAAAATCCAATTGGCACTATAGTTTCTGAGACTTTACTTTACTGACTAAAATTTGACTAATGTAAACACTAATTCACTGCTGAATACACACAAGATTCTTAAAAATTTTGGAACAGCTCATGAAGTTTTAATCAGCCTGTGTAACACTGGCTCTTGCATTTTACCGCCTTTGCTCCCAAAAAGTGCAACTAACAGTGACTTTCAAACACAGTAAAAAGCCTCTGTCCTGACTGTGCAGGATACAAAGTGTTGGACCTGCCTTGAAATGATGTATGAGAATTTACTGACATTTATTTTTTTATTTAAATTTAGTGTGTATTTAGTGACACAGGCTTACCTTCTTTATGGCTTCTTCAATGTGTCTGCAACATATCACAACACACACGGGTTCAGACATTTCTAAATGGATATAATATACAGTTTAGATCCAATGTAAGATGACTTACTTGATTCCTCCTCCATTTCTTATGTCTTTGGTGCTAAAGTTTATATGAACACCCGATGCCCCTCTAATATCAGGGATGGGTTTTGGAGGTTTTCAAAGGAGGGAACCACCCTGAAGTCCTCACACACACGGCACAGAATATAACGGGCCATCCACACTTGATCTGCTAGTTCGACCCCTTCACATGGACCAATCTGGAACTCCCACTGATCATACAGAGGTCACAGGGAGCAAAAGAACAGGATGCTGTTAATTTAGTGTGATAAGACTTGTTTTTTGGCTATATTAATGAGACATCCTTTACTGTCACCTCAGATGTAAATATAGCTCCATCAAATGTATTCAAACCAAACCAGTCACACAAGTTTTTACCTGAGAAGGCACTACCTCTGCAGTACTGCCACAGATCTCCACCCCAGCGTACAGACAGGCATTATAGTGACTCATACAGACATCCCTTCCATATGCTTTGTTAATTCCCACAGCAGCGCCAGCTGAAATTACATTCACAAGAGACAAGAAGTCACATAAAACAACCATTTGTGATTAAAGTGTGTTCATAAAGGTTTAAGTGAGACCATTAGAAATAGGGCATTCTATAGCAGGCCAACCAAAAGGCAGTCCATCTAAACCATAGAGTATATACTCCTGCTCCATTCCAAACCAGGGCTCCGTTACCTTCACAGTCTCCATAGCTTTAACACATTCTGTGCGATGATTACTTTCTACATGGAAAAACAAAAGCAGGAGTTATGTCACCTAGAAACACACACAAGTGGTATGTTTTACAATTGTGATATACAACATTTACCAAAGGGGACACCAGGAGCAAGAAAGGTTTCACAAAGCACCAGCTTATTAGGATCAAGGGTAAAGGGGTCACAAAACATTTTCACTGGAACCAAAATAAATTCTTTAGAAAGCTCATTTAAACTGTAGGTAGCGTACCATTCTGGGATATCTGCAACAGAGAAAATGAATTTACACTCACCAATTTAAATGGGTCCCCACAGGAGTAAAGTTGGGAAGCCTGGAGCCTATCCCAGCAGCTTTGGGCCTGAGGCGGGGTACACCCTGGACAGTGGCCAGTTAGTCGCACGGCTGAAATTTCGAGACAAACAGTGACAGACAACCATTCACTCTCACATTCATTCACTAGGGACACTTTAGAGTTCCTGATTAACCTGTACATTCATGTGTTTGGAATTTGGGAGGAAGCTGGAGTACCCGAAGAGAACCCACGGTAACACGTGGAGGACATGCAGACTCCTCACAGAAAGATCAGAGTCGGTAGAGAATGTTTGGGGTTGGCCGGGTTTTGAACTCACAACCTTCTTGCTGTGAGGCAGGAGTGCTAACTGTTATGGGAATTTTATACTACACACTTATTATTTCATTATTATTTCGGTTCATTCTGTTCATGCCCTGTCCTTCAACATAGACCTAGACATATTACCACCTGGCCTCTTTGTTGTAGGTCTGTGTAGGCGGTAACCATCGTCTCTTCCCAAAACACTGTCTGATATAAAATGCAATTTAATGTTTACTTTGGTAAGCAAAAACCATCAGCCTGTATCTTTGTCTGACATGTATTTGCTTGATTTCTTGCAAGGAATAAAACCTGACCCTTTATTCTAAAATCATATTCAGTCTCCATCGTCTGCTCATTTAATCTGTAAAATAAGTTCAAGTAACACTAACTACTCTGCCACGTGCACCCTATATATGTATAACAAATTGTTATAGTATATATATGTGTACATATATATATATATATATATATATATATATATATATATATATATATATATATATATATATATATATATATATTTGTTTGTTTGTTTTCTGACAGCCACTCACTTTGTACCAACTGCCCTGGGCCTGGAGATATTCTTTGCAGTGGCATTATTGTGGCTGTGAAAGCAATAGTTTCTTACCTTTTTCAACATTATGCAATCATTTTAGGTATGTTGACACATCTCAAGCTATCCTACCAATCAGAAACAACCATTTTCACATATCAATAGTAGTTTTTATGTGACATTTGTGGTGCTTGAAGAGCAAAAGAGTTCTGTGTAATTTCCCGCAGGGGAAGCAGAAACAGATCTCACAGCCCATTCACAGCACTTCACTGAATGTTGTGACTACTTTTATTTCACACTACACAGTAAATATAAAATGTAGGGGTGGAGTCATGTTGGCCCTTTCAGATTGTATTGTTTGGCCTGTTTTACCAGTGTTCTGTTGTTATAGCAACATACCTACTACATTGCCTTATGAATTGATAGTAGGTATGTCACTTTTTTACAGAGGGTTAACTGTTTCACAGAAGGATAAAAACATGTGAAACCTGTTCCGCCAATAACTGTAACACTGACACATCTTGAGGATCTTCCTGTGTCTTAATGTGAAGTGTCTTACCTCTGTTTGTATGTGAGAATGACTTCCTGCCCTTGTGTCTTTCCCTCCTATGTGATTGTCTGCTCCGCCCTTAATGTGTGCCATCTGTGTCTCATTGTGTTCCCTTTATAATCCATAATCCGTGTGTTTCCAATGTTCATGGTCAGATTGTCTTTCTTCCTTCCTTCCTTTCTTCACCCCTGGGAGTAGTGGACCCTGTCTTGATGTAAACTTCGGCTTGTGAATATGGATCGTGCACTTGTAAACCTAAATAAATCCTTCTGAGACCATATACCTCTGTGGGGTTCTGCCTTGAGAGTCCTCTTTGCCTGTTCCGGATACCGGGGTCGTGACAGCTACAACATGTAACAAACGTCACATGCAGTCAATAATATTTCATATAAAGTTAGCTCTAACTGCTGTATGGTGTTGAACAATGCTTTATTAAACATGTCATTGTCAAACATAAGTCGCTCTCTTATCTCACATGTCTCAGGAGTTCTCTTTTACTGTTGTGTCAGCACTCGAGTGTCAAATATGGTTTGCTCAATAAACTGTCAAACAAAAAACATTTCTTACCTTCTCTGTAAATGTCTTATTATATAACTTCATTTTGCGGATCATGTTGTACATGTAATGTCAGAGCCTGACACTCCACACCTATTTAAGACCCCACCTACAAGTGTTCCCCAAGCGGCTCAGCAGAGCATGCGCAGGGAGTATGAGATGGTGTCTTTATAACTGTTTAGTTTAAGAAAGTTTAAGAAAGTTTGTGGTAAACCAGGATTTTAATTAAGAAAGGCAAATGATGAGGGAAGAGGGTGGGAATGTGGAATTTGGTTCGCTTGAGAGGTAGACCTGGGTGTTATCTGCATAGCAGGGAATGTGATGTTTTCGGAAGATGTGACCAAAAGGGAGAATGTAGATGATAAACAGCAGGGCACACCTGTGGTAACGAAGACAGGATGGGAGGTGAAGGATTTGAGCTGGATGAACTGAGATCCCCCTGAGCGGTTGGAGTGAAACCAAGTGAGGGCTGCAGAAGGTTTGAGTGTGAGATGTATCAAAGGCTGCAGTTAAAAGTAGCAGAAGGAGGATGGAGAGTGAACCGGAGTCTGCAAAAAGAAGGTCATTTGCAGTTTTAAGGGGGGCAGTTTCAGCGCTGGGACGGAAGCCAGATTGGAATTGTTCATAAAGATTACTGGAAGATAAGTGGGTATTAATTTGAGTAGTAAAAGTTTTTTACAAGTATGGAATTAACATCAGTGGTTTTAAGAGAGGGTAAGCAGTGGTTTCGCTCGTGGTGTCCTGCCGTGGATACCTGCTTGTTCTGCTTGTAATCTGTTGGAAGTCTTATTCCTGGAGCAGACAGGGCAGGCAGAAACAAAGTCTTTAGTGTCTCTGTCCATGGTGGGCCACCAAAACCTGCCTCGCAGGACGGCCAGCGTGCGACCAATCCCAGGATGGCAAGTGAGGTGAGTACAATGGGCCCACTGCAAAACCTCCGATCGCATATCCTCAGGGACAAACAAGGCGTTAGGGGGGCCAGTCCCAGGGTCGGGGTGCTGGCGTTGGGCAAGCCTGACCCGAAACTCGATCTCTCAGATGAGAGTCGCCATGATATGGGACTGGGGCAGGATAGGCTCTTTCTCTTCATGAGCAGGCAGACCTGTGTCAAAGACTCGGGACAAGGCATCTGACTCAGGTTCTTCGAGCCAGGCCGATAAGTCAGGGTGAAATAAAAGCAATCAAAGAACAATGCCCACCTGGCCTGCCAGTAATTTAGCCGTCTAACTGTCTATAAATATGTAAGGTTCTTATGGTCAGACCAGACAACAAACGAGTGGAATCCACCCTCCAGCCAGTGGCACCACTCCTCCAAGGCGAACTTTACACCAAGTCTTGGTTGACAAGACAGCCCTACAACATCCAGAGACTTGAGGTACTCAGGGCGTATCTCATCCACCCCCGGGGCCTTGCTACTAAGGAGCTTCCCAACTTCCTCAGTGATTTTGGTCTGGGTAATGGAGTCCACCTCCGAGCCTTCGGCCTCTGCTTCCTCAGTGAAAGACGTGTCGGTGGGGTTGAGGAGATCCTCGAAGTATTCCTTCCACAATCCAACAATGTCCACAGTTGAAGTCAGCAGATTATGCCCCTTAGTGCCAATTGGGCATCGTTTAAATGCCACAGCCTACCTGAGCATTGTTTCTGACCTCGTAGAATTAAGGCAGTTCTGAAGGCGAAAGGGGGTCAAACACAGTATTAGTATGGTGTTCCTAATAATCCTTTAGGTGAGTGTATATATACAATATATTTGTAAATATATATGACATTTGACTGGGTTTATAATTTTTGTGGTTTTATTGTGTCAGTTTCTAGGAATTGCAATTCACCCAAAAATAGACATAACTCTTTTTTTAAGCTTTTTAATCTTATTCAGTTTAAGTAACAGCCAACTAATTTTACACAGTGGCTCACCCCAAAAACATTTTTTGGGTTTACTTAAGTTGTTTACAATAAACAATCTTGCACGGTCTCTTTTTTATTGTTTTTTAATCAGCTAGTAGGCATGTCTCAACCAAGGCCTGCGTCACAATGTAGGGGTCACAGTTGGCAGCAGGACGCCTGTCTTCAAAGTAGCCACAACCATTCCGACTCACTTGACCAGGGATGCGGATACTAGCTGTGCGATCTGCAATACCTGAGGTAAAATTAGAGAAATTGGAATAATAGCTTTTGCCATGTAGACGCCTCTTATTGTCAACACCACCAGATGGATCGTAAATACGCATGTGCTCCAAGTGACGCAGGCTCAGCTTCTTTATGGCTTCTTCAATGTGTCTGCAACATATCACAACACACACAGGTTCAGACATTTCTAAATGGTTATAAATATTGTATAGATCCAATGCAAGATGACTTACTTGATTCCTCCATCATTTCTCATGTCTTTGGTGCTAAAGTTCATATGACCACCCGATGCCCCTCTAATATCCGGGATGGGTTTTGGATCAAAGGAGGGAACCACCCTGAAGTCCTCACACACACGGCACAGAATATAACGGGCCATCCACACTTGATCTGCTAGTTCGACCCCTTCACATGGACCAATCTGGAACTCCCACTAATCATACAGAGGATCATACCAGAGCAAAAGAACACGATGCTGTTGTTTTTTGGCTATATTAATGAGACATCCTTTACTGTCACCTCAGATGTAAATATAGCTCCATCAAATGTATTCAAACCAAACCAGTCACACAAGTTTTTACCTGAGAAGGCACTACCTCTGCAGTACTGCCACAGATCTCCACCCCAGCGTACAGACAGGCATTATAGTGACTCATACAGACATCCCTTCCATATGCTTTGTTAATTCCCACAGCAGCACATGCTGAAATTACATTCACAAGAGACAAGATGTATGTAAGTCACATAAAACAACTATTTGTAACTAAAATGTGTTTATAAAGGTTTAAGTGAGACCATTAGAAAAGGGACATTCTTTAGCAGGCCAACCAAAAGGCAGTCCATCTAAACCATAGAGTATATACTCCTGCTCCATTCCAAACCAGGGCTCCATTTCCTTCACAGCCTCCATAGCTTTAACACATTTTGTGCGGTGATTACTTTCTACATGGAAAAACAAAAGCAGGAGTTATGTCACCTAGAAACACACACAAGTGGTATGTTTTACAATTGTGATATACAACATTTACCAAAGGGGACACCAGGAGCAAGAAAGGTTTCACAAAGCACCAGCTTATTAGGATCAAGAGTGAAGGGGTCACGAAACATTTTCACAGGAACCAAAATAAGTTCTTCAGCAAGCTCATTTAAACTGTAGGAATCGCACCATTCTGGGATATCTGCATTAGAAAAAAATAATTACTCTTACCACACAGAATTCAAATTATAGTGATTAGTATAGAGATTATTATAATATTATAGTTGAGATTATTCTTTAAATTGCAAACGCTACTTTCAATTTCTCAGCTAGATATGGTTCTTAAATATATATTTTTATTTGTTTTCTATGCGAGCCACTCACCTTGTACCAGCAACTGCCCTGGGCCATGAGTTATTATTTGCAGTGGCATTATTGTGGCTGTGAAAGCTATAGTTAATCTTACCTTTTTTAACATTATGCAGTCATTTTAGATATGCCTACACATCTCAATCTAACCTACCAATCAGAAACAACCATTTTCACATATCAATAGTAGTTTTCAATTGACCTTTGAAGAACATCCTTGTCAGTTCCAGCGGAACAATAGTTTATTTCCCTTTGGTTTGAAACCGTGAATGCTTAGATCAGCTTCACCCAACAGTAAAGAAATTTTACTGTAGTAGTTAGGTCACTTCAGAAAACACAATAATTCAGTAAAGTTACAATTTACGGCTATAATACAGTCAATAATATAGCTCGGCATTGCATTTATTTAATCTTACCTGAAAAGTTTGGTGCGCTTTTCTAATTAAACGGCGCCCACTGTACAATATTAACCTAGCTATTGCTAGATTAATATTAAACCTAGCTATTGCTAGGTTTAATATTGAAGCCACATTAAAAGAAAATCAGTCCACACGCGTGATGGAACAAGAATAAAGCAGCAAGCTAACGGTTTTATTTTAATTTACGGTATGGGCCGATAAATGTAAAAAGTTAAGTGTAAACTTGTTAACTCATTCCAAAAAACATGGCTGGTTCATTGCAAGAGGGGCTGCTTTCTTCAAAACACAGAGGACCAGTGGAGGCTGTAGAGGTGGGCTTTTGTGCATCGGGACTTTTAAAGTCCTGTTGCCCACCTGCACAGGGCCAGATTAACCATTTCCTGTGCCCAGGGAACAAGACTCAAGGGCCCCCCCTACCCCAAAGTAACAATAGCAAGATCGTTATCACCAAGAGTATATAGCCTATACTTCTATACTAACAATCAGGCTTCTGCATGGCTTAGTGCTGATGTTTCCTGCTTAGTGTTGAAGATTATGAAGCAGGCAATTAGTGTGATTGCATGAAGTTTAAAGTCAAACTCATGTTTATTGTTTCAAAATCACCTATATCAACATTTTATGTTGCACTACTGCAGGGGTCGGCAACCCGCGGCTCTTTCATCCCTTTGATGTGGCTCCCTGTGGCGTTTGAAAATAATTAATGAGTATTTAATTAAAATGTATTTAATTTTAGTTTGTTTGTTTTAAAATGCAATTTTAAATTTGATGATTATAGTGAGCTTGTAACATCTAAATTAAACGTGTTAAAAAATGTTGTTGCTGTTACTATGCATCACAACCGCCAATGTGCCACACCCGCCAGCGCGATTTCTTGAACTTTTTGAATCCCAGGTAGGCCAACTATGGAGAATTCTAAGAAAAGAAAAGTGACTGAAGAAAACAGAAAGTTCAATGATACGTAGACAGATTCATTTGCTTTTACTGCTGACAAGGCTGGTTTACCAGTATGCTTAATATGTAATGAGAAACTAGGAAACAACAAAAAGTCAAATTACATCTCCAGAATAAACACGCAGCCTTTGCTCAAAAATATCCGGATGGAGACGAGAGAAAAAAAGCTGTTTCGGAACTGATGCGGAAGGTTGATATGAGCAAAAAACACTTGCAGAAGTGGATAAAGTCTGCAAATTCAAGTACATATGCTAGTTTTGTAGCCGCTCAGGAAATAGTCAGGCACGAGAAGCCGTTCACAGATGGAGAATATATAAAATAAACTTTTATTATGATTTTAGAACATCTATTCACGGACTTTGAAAACAAAAATGAAATTGTGCAGAAAATCAGGGATATGCAGCTCTCGACAAAGACTGCTGAATACAACTGCAGTGGCAGGTGTGAGTCACTCTGATCACTCTGAGATGGAACTGGCTGACAAAGACATATGGGTGTCCAAGTTTAAATGCTTGGCGGCAGACCTTGAAGATGTTGCCCGTCAGAAGGCCATTCTTGCTCAAAATCACAAATGGCGTGATACTGAAAACCTCCCCAAACCGGACAAACTTGTGATTGAAACTTGGAATGTTTATGAAGGGAAGTTTATGTGAACATGAAAAAGTATGCACTTGGAGTCCTGTCGATATTTGGTTCCACATATGAATGTGAGCAAGTGTTTTCCAACATGAACTTTATTGAAATCAAACACCGCGCACGCCTCACAGATTACAGCTTATGATCCCGTGTAAAGATGAAGGTGACGGCGTACAGCCCTGATGTGCAGACGCTGTGCGCTGAGGTTCTGGAGCAGAAATCACATTAACTAAGTATAATAAGTATTTTAACTGCCTATTATTTTGCATATATTCATATTTTTTCATTGTTCAGTGAAATAGTTCTTTTATTATTCAGATTGACAGCTGACTGCACGCGCCAGTAAAAGGATGACGGCACACAGAGAGTGGCGGCGTTTTTCATTTGCTGCTGGTAAATAATTTAAGTTCTGTATTTTTTTTTTGTTTTTTTTGTTTTTTCAAAAATACAAGAAGGACTTAAATAGACATTGAGTATTTTACTTAAAGGTAACCTTTTACTTTAGTTGCATGCAGAAATGTAATTTTGTGTTCTCTGCTGTTGTTCATTGATTTCATAAAGGTAACACTTTATAATTTGTTTATACATAGCATAAAGTCATAAAGTTAATTGCAGCGTTATTTCATTTTAAATGTCAAAAGGGTTTTGTGGCTCTTAGAGTTTTCTTTAATGTTGAAAACGGGTTCAAATGGCTCTTTGAGTGGTAAAGATTGCTGACCCCTGCATTACTGTATATTCTTATCATTTTATTTTAACAACGGGCCTTACAACTGGCTTCCTTTCAAGACTGAACTCATAAACACACAAACTTGTTAATTGAAGACATTAAACACATTAAGATGTATATTAATTCTTATCTTTTTTCTTATTTTAACTGGTGAGCCTAATTAAGTTAACTGGTCTTCTTGACTTTGTACTCATACATTTCACAATAAAGATAATGTTATATTTTATATTGTTTTAACAGGTGAGCCTAACACACTGGCCTTTTTGACTCTAATATAGGACTACATTCATACCACAACTATCAACCCTTATTATCTTCCCTTAAGATAACATAAATATGCATTGTGTAAACTAAAAACATTTAATGCTATCAAAGATTCATTTTTTCTTTAATTTCTTAAAGCAGATTCAGTGGCCTTCCTTCTAGACTTTAAATATGCAAACTAGTGCACAATATCATCAAAATCCAAACCTTCAACAACTTCATGTTCTATAGCCAGCAAAGACAGTACAGAGAGTCTTGTCTGTGACATTGTGGTCCTTAACACATTTTTTACTCGTTTTAGAACAGAAAGTGACCTCTCACCCTCACAGTTAGAGACAGGTAGTGTTAAGAACATTTTGGCCATTTCTTAAGGCCATTTCTTCCCAGAATTTGCAACTACTGAGCAGGGGAACTGTCACTCGACACAAAGTTAGTGAACTGCATGAGTTCGTCTTCTAGGAATGCATCTAGAGCCGTCGGATAAGTGGAACTAGTTTGCGCACATCACATTCATCACAGTCCCTGTCAATTAAAACGCCAAAGAGCTCACACACATCTGTGTAAGCACCGATCCGTTTTGATAGGCAAGAAGTGAGTTTGTCGATAATTAGCCTACATATGTTTCAACTTTGAATCTTATACTGCTATTAGTAAAGACAACCTCCTCGTAGTCTTCACTCTCGTCAGCAAGTCTCTTTCTTTTTCTCCCAAGCCCAGAGTGCCTCACTGATGCTGGGTACCTGGCAGCCTGGTAATGGAAGGCAGCGGGCCCTCGGTGGAGCGCTTCCTCCCTCCCTCAGCGTCTCTGTCAGGGCTCCCCATAGTGCCGGGAGCGTGAAGGTGCGGCCGGTGCTGGGGCTGCCGGCTGCCTTGGCTTCTTCAGTTGGAGCCTATTTGCGTGTTCGTTGTGATGATGAAGAAGCTGTTCATGCTCATCGTCCTCTTGCTCTTGGTTGTTGTTGTTCCATGTCTCACTGCTCCCACACCACACTGGTGGCAGCCTGACTGCGAGCACTTAGGTTAACGTTTACATTAGCTGTCTCCACAGAGATTTCAGTGTTATCATTGCCAATGCCTTTACCCAGAGAGCACTTATTTGAAGTAAAACATTTGGCTATTTTTGGAATATGATTCAAATTGTTGACTAATTTCAATTACTTTTCTCTTTTTAATTTTCTTTTAGCGCTCCCGCTTAACTGCTTCGCCATCTTCACACGGATTTAAAAACTCATTTCAATGAGTGTCAAGTCACGTGATTAGACTTGACAGCTTGCCCTTGCCCACTGCGGGTTGCAAAAATCTGCATATAGGCTAATTAGGAAAGTGAGTACTGCGTTTATAACATAACTTTTTCTAAAATAATTTGATGGTTGCCAGGCCCCCTTAGATGCTCTGTGCCGCTGGAATAGGCCTACATGACCAGAACGAGCACCCTCCACACTGAGGTGAACCACAGGACGGACGTGTCTGTAGGACTGAGGAGCAGACTCTGCTCCAGACCCGGTGCACTTTATAGGCACCGTTTAGCTCTCAGTTCTGGACAAAACTTCCGCTCTACAGCTTCCCCCGGTCCTTTGTTTACTGAGGAAGGCAACCCCTCCTGCCCCATTCTGCACCAGTCTCTGCAGTCCTAAATTTAAGGGATTGAATAATTTATACAAGGATGGAAGAAATTGGCCAATAACATGCGAGCAAACCGCATGCTTAAAAAAGGAGCACTCCCATTGGTCTACAGTAGCTTGTTCTAGGAAACTTAAAAGCTGCCAACAAAGTTTTTTGTTCTTTTAACACAGAGAAACACCTCCCAAAAAGAAAAATACTAACAGAGAAAAGGGAGGCAACGTGCATAAATTTTGTAGATAATTGCCGTGCTGATGCCCACTAAGCAAATGCTATGCTCATGCTAAGAGTTTGCTAGGCTGTATTAGTATGTGAAAGAGAAATTGGTTTTATTTTTTTAATAAAACAGAAACAGGAGAGGTCCCTAGGCTGCTTTTGGGGAGAGTTGAGTCTGAGACAGGAATGACAACAGAAAAGCAGGTACTGGAGCTTTAAATGTGAAGAAATCTTGCTAAATGTTAAGAAACCACTCTATATATTAAGAAAACATTAGTTACATTGGTACCCCAAACAATGGTGGCTAACTGACAGTTGTGTGTTTACTTTCATCAGGACAGGGATTAATAACATAAATCCTCTCCCTTTATCCCCACACCAGGGGGATAAATAAAGGGGGATACTCACCCGCCCAGTAAGTCAAACCCTGAACTTTCCTCCTGAGATTCGAGCGTGCTAACCACTGACCCACCATAATTGTTTTAGTCCTATTAGCAAATTGATTAATAATCCTCTCTTTAGTCAGTAGTTTCTACCCTGCAGGGAACATTTAACAGAGAAGGTGACATAATTTGAAAACTATGAATTGGTAAGATTTAGACATTAAAGTAATTAAATATAGCTTCATTATGCTATAAATTTCAAAACATGGAGTAGTTACATGTTTTAATCTATTAACAAGAACATAAGACATTTTCCTTATTGAACATTTTAAAATGAGATGTAATTGAGCAACAACGTTGTATTGTACTTCTTATGTTAATATATATACTACCTTCAATTGCAGTTGGCTCAGAGGCCAGGGTTCTTGTCTTCGATTGTAGATGTAACCCGTCTCGATTCACCCAAACATAAGTGACCTGACACTTCCCACCTGAGGCAAGAGAGAAGTAATGCATTCTGGAGATCTTGTGAAGACATAGAGTTTCTGGAAGAAAAGACATGTTTCAGATCTCACAGCTCTTTCACAGCACTTCACTGAATGTTGTGACTACGTTTATTTTACACTACACAGTATATGTAAAATGTAGGGGTGGAGTCATGATGGCCCTTTCAGAATGTATTGTTTGGCCTGTTTTACCAGTGTTCTGTTGTTTAATGTTATGGATATGTATATTCATGAGGCTGTTGATAGTAGGTATGTCACTGTTTTTAAATGAGTTCAGTTGTTCTACGCAAGGATCAAAACATGTGAAACCTGTTCCGCCAATAAGTGTAACACTGGCACGTCCAGAGGCATGGGCGACGACAGTCCACTTTGCCCTAGTATAAATCAGCTGTGCTCCAGTAATAAAATCAATTTGTCCCAGCTTAGATCAGAAACAGACAAACATCAGAATAATACACCAAACAGTGAAAATTTAAACAAGCAAAAAAGTGCAGATACTATAAGACAACAATTTTTCAACACAGTTGTGTATCCTAAATATAGCAGCACTGCCACCACAGTGCGCTCAGTGTTGAGAAAGTTCACTTTCTAGAAGAACTAGTTCAAAGTTCTATCGTTCAATGAACACAGGCACAACACTGAGTGCGCTCCTGTTTCAAACCGTCAGAAAGGGTGTCTGTTGATGAACAAGTTGCATGAGTATAAATGACAACTCGGTAAAACTAATGTTTGAGGTCATATCAAAACAGCCATAACCTTTATTGACTCCTCTTTTGTAGGTGATGGATATCATAAATGTATTTTCTGAAACCAAGAAAAGAGCAATGAGATTTACCAAGCCAGTTAATAAATGAGGTAGCATTAGCTTGCAAATTTAATACCAGGGAAGTATTCCTGAAATTTACCTATCTGCAATCAGAGTGACAACGGCTTGAATAAAGGCTAAACGTGAATTATTAATTATATCACTTAATAACACTGTTTAAAAGGTAATGTTCAGGTTTAATTAGCCTTCTCAGAGCACATCTCCTTTCAATCAAACAAATAAATAGGCCTAACTTTTTGACACCAAAGAGTCATTTAAACCAACAAAACAACCAACAGAAAAACACAAAGCTGTAAGTGACCAAACTCAACTGAATAAATCCACTTGGAGTGAATAGTCCACAGGCTCCACCCAAGTAGAACCCAAAAACTCCTGCTACTTTCATTTTTCAACTGCAATGTTCTTACCTGCATCGTATTTTCTACATCTATTGTAACTTAAGATAGCAAGTTTATGTCAAGTCATTAAAGTTATGGCCTAAAATCTTATCTGATCCTTTTGTTTTTCAATAAATCTAACTCTTTTTATAAGTGAGGCTTTACAATTTGCCCATTGCTCTGTTAAAAGGGCATTGTTTAAAATGATGCAGCTTTCATAGTGTGGCGGTGGTACGAGTGAGGATGTAAAACAAGGTGTGCAATATGATGTGTTGATGACCTACTGATTTGCAAAGATTGCTGTATTGCGCTACACTGCATTTCTATTTGGAACTGTTTTTTCGCTGAAAGACAGATCCCGTTAATGTAATTATAATTGTTTTGTATGTTGTATTTGATCTATTTGCACATGCTTAATGACATGTATTGTGACAAAGTGAGCTAATACTATACTCGCCCCTTATACTGATTGCACACATCATACATTTAACTTTCCACATATTATACAATCTCAATGGGCTACCGGTAAACTGCACTCACATATCCCAGGTCATGTTTGTGTTAGTCTTAGTAGTTCATTAATTTAACTTAATTTAACTCAATTAAGCACTTCATTCTTTATGGTTAATTAAAACACACACACATAAGTTTATCAGTTAAACAGTTTATTTTATTTTGGCTCATGAGTTTCTTCATATTGAACTGATCCATGTGGGGCCTGGAAATAGAAAGAAACATTTCCTGGTTATACCTGGAACATCAGAAGCTACTATTTGGAGAGGGGTTTTCTTGAGGTAGATATAATATGACTGGGTTTTACCTGCTATAAATTGGGTTTCTTTATGATGTCTGTATTTGTTTACTGTGTGTGCAGTGATTATAATGTTTAGGATGTTGGGGAGAAGGTGGGGGGGGGGTGGGGGCACTGTAAATAAAAGCCACCTTTTGGCCTCAGAGCCTCTCTTCTTTAGCCACTTTAGCCACTCAATGCTACACTACTTCACATATGTCTTTAACTTACGTAATGGTTTCTTCTCTAAAGCACTTTGAGTTGTCTCTGCACATGCAAGGTGCTATAGAAATAAACTTGCATTTGCACAAAAAGCAAGTGCAAACATAATACATTCAAATATTATAAAAGGTTGTACGGAGGTATTACAGGTGTCGAATGTCCCAGGGTAAGTATTTCTTAGTGTTCATTGTTTGTCTCTTGAGTTCTGTTGATGTGTTTAAATACTGTGTTACTGTCAATATTTGTTTGGTGTCTATCCGTGTCTGTGTTTTACAGATTTTGACCGTGGTTATTGCGATGACTAATTTATTGATAAAGTTAACTGTTTCCCTGAAGCCAGTTTAGGTTTAGGTTTTGATCCAGGTAAGTTGAGGTTTAGTTTGAGCTAACTCTTGAGTTTTCTGGCTCCAAAAGCTGGTTTTGTCGGTTTTATCACCATGGTAACTTACTCTACACAGCTACCCAGGTTTTATTCTGGTTTAGAGACTGCAAAACCAAACTGGACCAATCAGATGTGAGCCAAGTCACATTGATCTGATGCTGTAGCATGACTAAACCTTTTCTATTTGCCCTCACTTTTTTATCTTTTGGTTCAGCAGATATATTTTATCACATTGTGCACAAAAATAAAAGACATTAATTTAAATGTTTGAATGCTGTTTTTGTTTTATTTCAGCTGCCACAATTTTATGTGGTGCAACAATACTTTTTGATTTTTAATCACACAATTTATCCTGAACAAAAAACATTTCTGTCAGTTTGACATGGTATGTTCACACATTAAATATGCCAGTACAATTTGTTGCTCTAAAGTAGCTGGTCATGCTGTTGCTTTGTGACGGTTTGCAGCGGGAGTGCCAAGACTGCATGTGTGAGTGTGTGTCATCTACTTTTCAATCAACAGAGCTTAGTTACAACAACAAAGTAAGTACAAAGTCCTGTTATGTCATTGATTGTTAAACTTTCACCTCACCCTCCACGGGCGGTCTCATCCAAGCTCATGTACCAGAGAACTTAATTTTAATGTATGTGTTTAAATGTCCAGGGAAAACTAAAATAAATACTCAGTACAGGTAACCTTAAATACTCTATATAATAGTAACAGTTTAGACCTTTAAGTAGGTAGTAATTTTGTTTAATAAATCAATCAAATGTACTTTCTACAATTAATGAGTTTTCAGGTTCTCTGTTGGCTGCTGCATGAGCCAAAATATGAATATGCCAACCACACAAACACATTTTATTAAATGCACGCTAAAGATGACTTTATGTTTAATTTGTTTTGAGTTTTTTGGGAGGACTGCATAGGCAGACCTAAGATTTCCCAAATATAATATCACAAAAGCAAGGTATAGGATATTTATTGATTTTACATTGTACATAATTTAGTTTAATACATACAGCCCCCAAATGACACCAACTCTGTTTTCATTATCAAACAATTAAGATTACCATTTGTGTTATTTTTGCAATACCGTGATGCTAATTTTCACCAAGGAAGTACTTTGGAGCACCTCAGGCATATGTAAAAAAGAAATAAGACAGATCACTTGTCACTGTATACAGCAGGGAGCCCCTATACTCTCCAAAGTTGCATTGACGCCCATTAGTCCCATCTCTTGGATGTAACCGGTCACATTTGACATTGAGCTGTGTGTTTTTACAGATGCTTTTTTCAGCACAGGCATGGGACTCTTCAGTGTCTCCACTTGCTTTGGGTTTTCTTCAGTGGATCTCTGCTGTTCACTGCTTTTTATTTTGATTACTTTTAATTCCTGTTGCAAAGTTTCTTCTCCTTTTCTCTCTGCTTTTTGTTTTTCCATCAGCGCTTGGTGCTGCAGTTCATTCTCTTCCCTTTGTCGCCTGATAATGGCCTCCATTTTCTGTCTCCTGTCCTCATCCCTCCTGCTTTGCTCCATTAAGCTCAGGCTGAGTTTGTCCACCTCTTTCTGCAGAGCAGCTTTCTCTCTGTTTTTCTTTTCGCTCTCTACTTTATCCCTCTGGACCATCTCCTCCATTGCTCGTCGTAGGTTTTCTTCCCGTTGAACTTGACTTTCCAAAATTTTGGTCACATTGTGCAGTTTTCCTTGAAGGGCGTCCCTCCTCTCCTCTTCTAGCCTCTGCACTTCCATAAGTCGCAACATGTCATGGATTTTCCTTTCTTCCGTCCTCATTTTGATCTCTTTAATCTCTTCCCTAAAAACTTCTTCTAGTTCTCTGGCCACTATCTCTGCCTTTTCCTTGTCTACTGACTGTTTTATCCTCAGCTCTGCCAACTCTTTTCTATTTCTATCCTCCATCATTTTTAGTTCTCTTTCATACCACTGTTTAATTTCAGCCTCCTGACTATTTTTTGACATCTCATCCTTCATCTGAAGCTTCATGTAATTCTCTGCCCTCTGAAGCATTTTGCAACTGTAATAATTCCATTCATTGCCTTGCATCACTGTGTCCACTAAAGCTATCATTTCCAAAACCTGCTCTTTGCTTCTGGTGCTTTGATTGTTGTTAAAGACACAATATCTGCCCCCACAAGCGGCCACCAGCTCAGCCAGATCCGGGGACTCGTCCATCAAATACTGCTGCACAGTCGCACCTTCTTCCAGCATGTCACCATGAGTAAAAACCACCACAGAGAAAGCTAAGGCGTGGGAACCCATGGCCTGCTTGATCTGCAACACTGCTTCCTTTTCCTCCTCAGTGAACCTTCCAATCCGAATAACAATTAAAAAACCATGAGGCCCGGGGTAGAGAAGGCTAATGCTCCTACGCAGCTCTCTTTGGACCTCCTGTGGGGTCTGCCGGGTGTCCTTCAGACCCGGCGTGTCCAGGATGGTCAAATGACGTCCCCGAATCTCACCACATGCTCTGCGACAACGCTGGGTGACCGAGGAGCTGCTGACCCTCGAATCAAAGACTCTGCGACCCAAGATGGTGTTACCAGTTGAGCTCTTTCCACTACCGGTCTTTCCCAGCAAAACTAATCTGGTCTCAGTGCAGGGGGGAGATGTCTTCCTGCCTGTGGGATGTTAAATCATATTTATTTATTAGGCACTTTGACACAGAGATTAGATTTACTTAGAGACAATTTTCCATTAAAAAAGCCAGCTCTGTCTTTGTTCTGTTTTCATTGAAGACAGCAGCAGCAACAAGAAGGAACCATGAGATTTTAAAGAATAGCAGACCTAACATAGTATACCTTGTAAAAAGTATATGAAAAACTGTATAACTTTGTATATAAAAAACTACACCTGAAGTATTTACACCAAGTACAACCCAGTAACCACTGCCTCGCTGTTGGCATACATCTATTACAAGGGAATGTACTTTTTGCATAGAAATCTGTAGGAGGACATGTCTTGTCCAGTAAATGTACAGAATGTAATTTTAAAAGAATAAACCCACCTGTGAAGCTGGTGGAGAACGGCTGACTGTTGGTGGAGGACATGTTCCTTCACACACAAGACTGATGGAAATGGGCTCTATTTTGTGGATTTTGTGGGTGTGTCCCCCTCTTTGACTCAAAGACTGTCTAAGCTATAGCCATGTTCATCACCAGCTTGAATATCAGTCTAGACTCAGAGACTCAGTGTAGCCTTATAGGGACTTCTTTTTTTTTATCTTATCTGGAAGAACACACTTCAACTGGGGTCGATGTCCACAGGGTCAAAGACTAAGGTGATGATTTTGTTTTAAAAAACATGGCTTTCTTCAGCATTTAAAGTAGAGGTGCCCACAATTTTTTGGCTTGCATGCAAATTTGAAGTATATATATATATATATATATATATATATATATATATATATATATATATATATATATATATATATATATATATATATATATATATATATATATATATATATATATATATATACACAATAAATTACACAAAATAACCCCAAATTATTCCTACTCCTGGCAAATTTTGAGTTAAAGTTACTTTTATTCAACCAGCGAGTTTTTTCTTGATTGGAATGACACAGGCATCTTCCAGAAGTTAATAAGACAATGTACAAGAGGCATCATTGTGGAAAAAAATATTTCTCAGCTTTTATTAACATGTCCAAAATGATTCACATCCTTTGCAAACTGTCACAGTCTATGGGCAAATCAAGAGTTCTATACCATTCCAAATAGTCCAAGCTGTTCTATAGCATCCTACTTACCACGATTCATTGGGAACAGCTGTTTTAATCAACTCAACAGGTGAAAAACAGCAGCTCTCTGCAGTTGGTTTGTGGACAGTCCTGGGTAAGACAAAGGAGCTCAGTGAAGACATATGGCTGCGCATAGTGGAAGCTCACAAGTCAGAAAAGGGTTTTAAGGCTGTATCTAAATGTTTTCATGCAATGTATTATTAATGTATATAATGTATAATGTATTGAATTGTTTGGCCACAATGATGTATCCTTCCTTTGGCGTAAAAAAGGATAAGCGTTTAACCCTAAGAACACCTATTGCTTTGGGAGTGTTTTTTTTTTTGCCAATGGACCAGGAAACCTAATCACAGTAAATGGCACAATGAAAAAAGAACAATAAATAAAGATCCTCAACAACATCAAGCAGTCTGCAGAGAAACTTGGCCTTGGGCACTGGTGGACATTTCAGAACGACACTGACCCAAAATACACAGCTAAAGAAGGTGAAGGAATGGTTAGCAGACAAAAACATTAACCTTTTTCAATGGCCCAGGCAGAGTCCTGAATCCAACTGAGAATCTGTGGAGGGAGCTAAAGATCAGGGTGATGGCAAGGAGACCCTCCAACCTGAAAGAGCTGGAGGTTATCACTAAAGATAAATGGGCAAAAATCCCAGTGGAGCTGGTCAGCAATTATAAGAAGCCTTTGATTGCTTTAATAGTCAATAAAGGCTTTTCTATTGATTATTAAGAAGGGCATAAAAAATTTTGGACATGCCACTTTTTGTTCAAATGTAAATAAAAGCTGAGAATTTCTTTTTTCCACAACCAACAATGCCTCTTGTACATAGTTTTATTAACTTATGGAAGATGCCTGTGTCATTTCCAATCAAGAAAAAACTTGATAAAAGCAACTTTAACTCAAAATTTGCCAGAGGTATGAATAATTTCAGACTTGACTGTATATATTACACACATACATTCAACAAACCAGATTTTGGGTACCATGTGTTATCAAAATGCACTAAAAAAATCATATTGGTACGTAAAGGCTCTTGTCTCGGTAACGTTCAGAGGGAGGAGTTTGTGAAACTCCAATAAACTGTTGCTACAAAACGTTACCTTTCCTTTAGCTTGCTGCTAAGCACTTTCTGAACAACTGTGAAAACAGCAGAAAAAAGTGGCAGGTTCTCTACCTTCATTTCATCTGACTATACAGCTCTGTGTCTGTAAGTACGCATGTACGCAAGTAGCATGGATAACATACATCAAGCATACTTGAAACGTTAGATGCTAGTAGTAATAGAGGTATTCAGTAGATTAGTGCAGGTTTCATATTCTGCTCATGGGCATTGTTAAGGTTTAATGCTGGAGAACAACAAGAAGACAAGAGGAAGAATTTAGAGTCGCTACAAAATAAAATCTTGTACATATACAGGAAGCAAGAGTGCAATACTTTACTCCCCACTCGCTGTTAGCTCACTGGGAAATTAAAGTTTTACTTATCCTCAGTAAACAAACTTTACATTACAAAACACTTGTTTATCTCATAAACATACACTTCTCTATGTGTTAAACATTTCCTGTGCAAAAGCTTTTAACTTTAGCTTAGTGGCAATCATCTGTTCAGAAGGACAATAATCCAGTATTACCCTTCTTGTCACAATGTCTCTTATGAAAAGGTATTTCAGATCAATGTGTTTGCATCTCTGTTTGTTTACAGGACTTCTGGAAAGTGCAATTGTTACTTTATTGTCTTTGTGTACTTTTGTTTTTGCAAATTGGTAGTTGTCTAAACCTCTTAGTTATTGTTCTATTTAAATACACTCCTGTATAGCTTAACCTGATTTGCAGGTAGAAAGTGCTACTGTCTGTTGTTTTCTTGTTTTCCATGAGATCCGTAAACTATCTTTACAAAGACTAGCACAATAGCCTGATGAACTCACCTGTCTGTTTCATTGTAATGCCCAACTAGCATCACATCTTTCTTGAAATATAGTTCCTTGTTCTGTTGTACCTTTTGACCTCTCACCTGAATACATTATTTACTCTATTCCAGTGCTATACTGTTGTTTCACTAAAATGCTAAGTGAGTTTACTGACAACAAAACTGATATCAGGTCTGGCACAAGTGGCTAAATAATATATCAAACGTCTGTTTTAAGTTTTTCTGGGGTGTCAAGTTTGGGTTCACATGGTGTATCTCTAGGTTTGCAGTTTTGAATCTTAAACTTTTGTAATATCTTGTTCCCATATCTTTCCTGTAACATTTTGATTTGTCCTTTTGTTTGTATAAAGTGTATTACTAAGAAATGTTTCAACTTTTATTTTGAATCTTTGAGTTGACATGCTTTTTACATCAGTCATCGCTCGTTCACTGCTCGCAGCAATGACCTGCAGCATTCTGTTCAAAGTTATTCTCACTTACATACATGTGTTTCTGACTGAGTGATTGAGACCATACCAAGTCTACAAACCAGTTTTTCACCTGTTTTTCAACTTTGTTTATAACCCTGGGGTTGCTCTATGTACTGTATATCTTACAGTCAATGGGTGCGTGCAGGTACACGGTCTGCAAGATAAGGTCCTCCTGTACTTCTACATCAGAACTTTGACACTTGTCATGTCAGCTGTGGGTAAGAATGTCTCTTCATAGTCAGTTCCTGCTTTCTGGTTGTATCATTTGGCTACAAACCGTACCCTGTATTTGTTATATCCATTTATGTCTGTTTTAAGAGCATGTTTCTCCTGGTGCTGGTTTACCTGGTGGTAATTGGGTCAGTTTGAATGTTCTCATTATCTTTCAGTGATCACATCTCCTCCTCCATGGCATTGTCTTGACCTGGATAATGTCACTGCCTCCTGGTAAGTTTGTGGAATGTCACACACTGCTCGATAACAACAGTCCAAACAAGTTTGTAATTTATCCATTGTATCATCAGCTTTAAAATCTTGTAGATAAGCTGGTTTCTGCTTTTCTCAGTGGGTTCTTCTTAGTCACAATATCAGTATTTACCTCTGGTTGCTCATTCTCAGCTTGTTTAAACAAGGCCTCATTCTGAAATGTGTTACATCTTATCTGTGGCTCAAAATTTTGTATCTCTTTGTGTGTTGCTTTTGAAGATGTTGCGCTATACTTTTTTCAGGTATTTTTTTCCATTTATTCATGCATGTCACGTTTGTATCTTCATTTTTTCCATTGTAGTTGGTATACCTCTTGTTGACATTCATTTTCTCTGACTCTATACGGAGCTTGCTTTTCCCCAAATAGTGTTCCTTTAAGATTTTCAATGCCTTCATTCAATTCATTCAAAATGTGCCTATTTACCTTTTTTCATATTTGCTTTATGACATACCGGGTTTTTACCATGTTGAGTTGTATAATAACTCCATCCATCCATCCATCCATCTTCTACCGCTTATCCGGGGCCGGGTCGCGGGGGCAGCAGTCTAAGCAGAGAAGCCCAGACTTCCCTCTCCCCAGACACTTCCTCCAGCTCTTCCGGGGGGATACCGAGGCGTTCCCAGGCCAGCCGAGAGACATAGTCCCTCCAGCGTGTCCTAGGTCTTCCCCGAGGTCTCCTCCCGGTGGGACATGCCCGGAACACCTCCCTAGGGAGGCGTCCGGGAGGCATCCGAAACAGATGCCCGAGCCACCTCAGCTGGCTCCTCTCGATGTGAAGGAGCAGCGGCTCTACTTTGAGCTCCTCCCGAGTGACCGAGTTCCTCACCCTATCTCTAAGGGAGCGCCCCGCCACTCTGCGGAGAAAGCTCATTTCGGCCGCCTGTATCCGGGATCTTGTTCTTTCGGTCATGACCCAAAGCTCATGACCATAGGTGAGAGTAGGAACGTAGATCGACTGGTAAATCGAGAGCTTTGCCTTACAGCTCAGCTCCTTCTTCACCACGACAGACCGGTACATCGACCGCATTACTGCAGAAGCTGCACCGATCCGTCTGTCGATCTCACGCTCCTTCCTTCCCTCACTTGTGAACAAGACCCCGAGATACTTAAACTCCTCCACTTGAGGCAGGAGCTCTCCACCAACCTGGAGGGCAAGCCACCCTTTTCCGACTGAGAACCATGGTCTCAGACTTGGAGGTGCTGATCCTCATCCCAGCCGCTTCACACTCGGCTGCAAACCGCCCCAGTGAACATTGAAGGTCCTGGCTTGATGGAGCCAACAGGACAACATCATCTGCAAAAAGCAGAGATGAAATCCTGTGGTCCCCAAACCAGACTCCCTCCGGCCCCTGGCTGCGCCTAGAAATCCTGTCCATAAAGATAATGAACAGGACCGGTGACAAAGGGCAGCCCTGCCGGAGTCCAACATTCACCGGGAACAGGTCTGACTTACTGCCGGCAATGCGAACCAAGCTCCTGCTCGGTCGTACAGGGACCGGACAGCCCTTAGCAAAGGGCCCTGGACTCCATACTCCCAGAGCACCCCCACAGGGCACCGCGAGGACACAGTCGAATGCCTTCTCCAGATCCACAAAGCACATGTGGACTGGTTGGGCAAACTCCCATAATCCCTCCAGCACCCTGGAGAGGGTATAGAGCTGGTCCAGTGTTCCACGACCGGGACGAAAACCGCATTGTTCCTCCTGGATCTGAGGTTCGACTATCGGCCGCATTCTCCTCTCCAGTATCCTGGCATAGACTTTCCCGGGAGGCTGAGGAGTGTGATCCTCTGTAGTTGGAACACACCCTCCGATCCCCCTTCTTAAAAGGGGACCACCACCCGGTCTGCCAGTCCAGAGGTACTGTCCCCAACGCCACGCGATGTTGCAGAGGCGTGTCAGCCAAGACAGCCCCACAACATCCAGAGACTTGAGGTACTCAGGGCGTACCTCATCCACCCCCGGTGCCTTGCCACCGAGGAGCTTCCCAACTACCTCAGTGACTTCAGCCCGAGTGATGGGCGAGTCCACCTCTGAGCCCTCGGCCTCTGCTTCCTCAGTGGAAGACGTGACGGTGGGGTTGAGGAGATCCTCGAAGTATTCCTTCCACCGTCCAACAATATCCCCAGTTGAGGTCAGCAGATTCCCACCTCCACTGTAAACAGTGTTGGCAGGGCACTGCTTCCCCCTCCTGAGGCGCCGGACGGTTTGCCAGAATTTCTTCGAGGCCGACCGATAGTCTTTTTCCATGGCCTCACCGAACTCCTCCCAGACCCGAGTTTTTGCCTCCACAACCACCCGTGCTGCAGCCCGCTTGGCCTGCCGGTACCTATCAGCTGCCTCAGGAATCCCACAAGCCAACCAGGCTCGATAGTTCTCCTTCTTCAGCTTGACGGCCTCCCTTACATCCGGTGTCCACCACCGGGTTCGGGGATTGCCGCCACGACAGGCACCGGAGACTTTGCGGCCACAGCTTCGAGTGGCTGCGTCGACAATGGAGGTGGAAAACATGGTCCACTCGGACTCAATGTCTCCAGTCTCCCTCGGAATCTGGTCGAAGCTCTGTCGGAGGTGGGAGTTGAAGATCTCTCTGACAGGGGATTCGGCCAAACGTTCCCAACAGACCCTCACAGTACGTTTGGGCCTGCCGAGTCTGTCCAGCTTTCTCCCCCGCCATCGGATCCAACTCACCACCAGGTGGTGGTCAGTTGACAGCTCCGCCCCTCTCTTCACCCGAGTGTCCAAGACATACGGTCGGAGGTCAGATGAACAACTACAAAGTCGATCATCAACCTCCGGCCTAGGGTGTCCTGGTGCCACGTGCACTGATGGACACCCTTATGCTTGAACATGGTGTTCGTTATGGACAAACTGTTACTAGCACAGAAGTCCAATAACAGAACACCACTCGGGTTCAGATCAGGGGGGACGTTCCTCCCAATCACGCCCCTCCAGGTGTCACTGTCGCTACCCACGTGAGCGTTGAAGTCCCCCAGTACAACGATGGAGTCCCCAGTTGGAGCACTTTCCAGCACCCCTCCCAGAGACTCCAAGAAGGCCGGGTACTCTGCACTGCCATTTGGCCCGTAAGCACAAACAATAGTGAGAGACCTATCCCCGACCCGAAGGCGCAGGGAAGCGACCCTCTCGTTCACCGGGGTGAACTCCAACACATGGCGGCTGAGCCGGGGGGCAATGAGCAAACCCACACCAGCCCGCCGCCTCTCACCGCAGGCAACTCCAGAATAGTGGAGAGTCCAGCCTCTCTCGAGGATTTGGGTTCCAGAGCCCAAGCTGTGCGTGGAGGTGAGCCCGACTATCTCTAGTCGGTATCTCTCAACCTCCCGCACAAGCTCAGGCTCCTTACCCGCCAGCGAGGTGACATTCCATGTCCCTAGAGCCAGATTCTGTGTCCGGGGATTGGGTCGTCGAGGCTCCTGCCTTCGACTGCCACCCAATCCACATTGCACCGGCCCCTTACGGTTCCTCCTGCAGGTGGTGGGCCCACGGGAGGTCGGTCCCACGTCGCTCTTTAGGGCTGAGCCCGGCCGGGCCCCGTGGGGAAAGACCCGGCCACCAGGCGCTCGCATATGAGCCCCAACCCCGGGCCTGGCTCCAGGGTGGGGCCCCGGTTGCGCCATACCGGGCGACGTAACGGTCCTCGATTTTAAACTTTCCATAAAGGGTTCTGAACCGCGCTTTGTCTGGCCCGTCACCTAGGACCTGTTTGCCTTGGGAGACCCTACCAGGGGCATATAGCCCCCGACAACATAGCTCCTAGGATCATCTGGGCACTCAAACCCCTCCACCACGATAAGGTGGCGGTTCAAGGAGGGGTGTATAATAACTACTTATGTTATTATTCTACTAATGTTAGGAAAGATTTGCGTAATTATTTTGCTTGCGTGAGAAAAGACCTGCTAATTTGTGAAGAAACTTTTGGCAGATTGGGGGCGGGAAGCAGAGCAGCAAGGGGAGTGCATGAGCAAACTCATGAGCGAGTAGAGAACGTTTACTTGCGTGTGTGTTATTTGCTCCCACGTAGCTTTCAAATTGTGGTACAAAGAGTTAATATTTTTCTGTGTTAATTAAAATAAACTGCTTGTAGACGTATTTATTGTGCCTCTCGAGTTTTATTGCCATATACCCTTTGAGTGCCCTTCTGGTGAGCATTTTTTTAATTTATTTTTTTATTACTATTAATCGCTTAATTAAGTTGGACCCACAAACAAGGAATCAGCGGCTACAAATGTACCATCAGAACATTTTCTAGAAGATATGAATGCAGCATTAAGAACAATGCATTGGACGTTATCCTGCGTGTCAAACGCTTAATTCGGCCGCGTGATTCCTGAATCCTCTCCAAATAATCACTTGGCTATGGATACCGACCCAGAAACAGGGCCACCATCAGTCACCTCTTCTACATAGATGACATAAAGCTGTACGCCAAAAGCAAGCGGGACATTGACTCACTGATCTACACCACCAGAATCTACAGCTCTGACAGTGGGATGTCATTCGGAATTGAGAAGTGTGGTCGGATGGTAACCAAGAGAGGAAAGGTAATCCATACAGGAGGGGTCTTACTCCCAAAAGGCACAATAACAGAACCTAATAACAATAACAATACCTTGGAATCCCACATGCAAATGGCAACCTCGAAGAGGCCACAAGAAATGTAGCAACAGCCAAATACCTACAACGAGTAAGGCAAGTCCTAAGGCAAGTCAACTCAATGGCAAAAACCTCCAAGATCCTTGAGTACATCAGGAAAATGGCCCCCAATAGATGAAGTACTTAGTGAATGTCTCAATCAGAGGAAAAAAGAGGAAGAGGTGCTGGAGGTACCATCATAAGAGGAAAGGCCCCTACATTAAGAAATTCTACCAATGGGTAGGAAGGGCAGGGCTAAAGGGCCGCACAGATGCCCTAGAGAAACACCAAGGCCACAAAGAAGAATTTGAGAAGGCCTGGAAAGTGAAGGCAACAGTGGTACCCGTGGTCATCAGAGCACTCGGAGCAGTAACCCCCAAACTGATGGAGTGGCTATAGCAGATTCCAGGAACAACAGTAGACATCTCAGGCCAGAAGAGCCCAGTCCTAGGAACAGCCAAGATACTGCGCAGAACCCTCAAGCTCCCAGGCCTCTGGTCGAGACAGACACACATACTTTTTTTTAAACCCAAAAATAGAGCACACAACTCTTTCTTAATCTTTTTTAATATTTTACAGTTTCATTAACAACAAAGCTACATTACACAGTGGCTCACTCCAAAACTATTTTGGGGTGAGCCAAACTGCATCACTTTTTACAGTCAACATTTCGGGTATATACTTTCATGCTCATTTTTATTGTTTTCATTGTTTTTAATATCCAGGCAGGCATGTCTCAACCAAGGCCTGCGTCACAATGTAGGGGTCACAGTTGGCAGCAGGACGCCTGTCTTCAAAGTAGCCACAACCATTCCGACTCACTTGACCAGAGATGCGGATACTAGCTGTGCGATCTGCAATACCCGAGGTAAAATTTGCAAAATTGGAGTAGGCGCCTTTGCCATGTAGACGCCTCCTATTGTCAACACCACCAGATGGATCGTAAATACGCATGTGCTCCAAGTGACGCAGGCTCAGCTTCTTTATGGCTTCTTCAATGTGTCTGCAACATAGCACAACACACACGGGTTCAGACATTTCTAAATGGTTATAAATATTGTATAGATCCAATGCAAGATGACTTACTTGATTCCTCCTTCATTTCTCATGTCTTTGGTGCTGAAGTTCATATGACCAGCTGATCCCCCTCTAATATCCAGGATGGGTTTTGGATCAAAGGAGGGAACCACCCTGAAGTCCTCACACACACGGCACAGAATATAACGGGCCATCCACACTTGATCTGCTAGTTCGACCCCTTCACATGGACCAATCTGGAACTCCCACTGATCATACAGAGGTCACAGGGAGCAAAATAACAGGATAGTACAATATATCAACTATATTAATGAGACAAAACTCACCTTATGTGTCTTTCAAGTCTAATTCTAAAAGATAATTTACTGTCACCTCAGATGTAACTCTAGCGCCATTGTAATCAAACCAAACCAGTCACACTAGTTTTTACCTGAGAAGGCACTACCTCTGCAGTACTGCCACAGATCTCCAACCCAGCGTACAGACAGGCATTATAGTGACTCATACAGACATCCCTTCCATATGCTTTGTTAATTCCCACAGCAGCACCAGCTGAAATTACATTCACAAGAGATAAGATGTATGTAAGCCACATAAAACAGCCATTTGTGATTAAAGTGTGTTTATAAAGGTTTAAGTGAGACCATGAGAAATAGGGCATTCTTTAGCAGGCCAACCAAAAGGCAGTCCATCTAAACCATAGAGTATATACTCCTGCTCCATTCCAAACCAGGGCTCCATTTCCTTCACAGCCTCCATAGCTTTAACACATTCTGTGCGATGATTACTTTCTACATAGAAAAACAAAAGCAGGAGTTATGTCACCTAGAAACACACACAAGTGGTATGTTTTACAATTGTGATATACAACATTTACCAAAGGGGACACCAGGAGCAAGAAAGGTTTCACAAAGTACCAGCTTATTAGGATCAAGGGTGAAGGGGTCACGAAACATTTTCACAGGAACCAAAATAAGTTCTTCAGCAAGCTCATTTGAATAGTAGGTAGAGCACCATTCTGGGATATCTGCAACAGAAAAAAAAATTTTTACGCTCACCACAAAGAATTTAAATCATGGGTCCCCACAGGAGTAAAGCAGAAACAGTTTGGTTTGAAACTGTTAATGCTTAGCCTATCAGCTTTACCTAGGACTAAAGAAGTTTTACTGTAGTAGTCAGGTCATTTCAGAAATGCCATTTTAGTTATTGAACATTTTAAAATGGGCAACAACATTGTATTGCACTTCTCATGTTAATGTGTATACTACCTTCAATTGCAGTTGGCTCAGAGGGCAGGGTTCTTGTCTTCGATTGTAGATGTGACCCGTCTTGATTCACCCAAACATAAGTGACCTGACACTTTCCACCTACAGCAAGAGAAAAGTAATGCATTCTGGAGATTTTGTGAAGACATAGAGTTTCTGGAAGAAAAGACATGTTTCAGATCTCACAGCTCTTTCACAGCACTTCACTGAATGTTGTGACTACTTTTATTTCACACTACACAGTAAATATAAAATGTAGGGGTGGAGTCATGATGGCCCTTTCAAATTGTATGGCCTGTTTTACCAGTGGGCTGTTGTTTTTTATTATGAATATTTGTATTCATTGGGCAATTGATAGTAGGTATGTCACTTTTTTACAGAGGGTTAACTGTTTCACAGAAGGATAAAAACATGTGAAACCTGTTCCGCCAATAACTGTAACATTGACACATCTTGAGGAGTTCATTAAAGGTCATTTAAATGGCCTAAAATCTTATCTTATCTAAGCCTTTTGTTTTTTAATATATCTAACTGGTTTATAATTGGTCTTGTAAAAGGGCATTGTTTAAAATTTTGCAACCGTTATAGTGTGGCAGCTGTACAAGGGAGGATGTAAAACAATGATGAAAAATACTTTAGTTTGGGGGAGTGCAAGAAGGAGTGCAATCAGAAATGCTGATGCGTTTTTTTTTGGGCTGCCATTGATCTATATGTGTGTGTATATATATATATATATATATATATATATATATATATATATATATATATATATATATATATATATATATATATATATATATACACACAAGGTAGTCCACACAGAAGGGGTCTCACTACCAGAAGGAACAATAGCAGACATTGAGGATGGTTACAAGTACCTTGGAATACCACAGGCAAATGGCAACCTTGAAGAGGTAACAAGGAAAACAGTAACTGCCAAATACCTCCAACGAGTAAGGCAAGTCCTAAGAAGTCAGCTCAATGGCAAGAAAAGGCACGGGCAATAAACAGCTAAACCCTGCCAGTGATCAGATACCCTGCGGGAATAATAAGGTGGCCAAAGGAAGAGATACAGACCACAGACGTTAAGACACGAAAGCTCCTCTCCATGCATGGAGGGTTCCATCCCAAATCCAGCACCCTGAGACTGTACGCTAGCCGTAAGGAAGGCGGCCATGGACTAATGAGTGTGAGAGCCACTATCCAGGATGAAACATCCAAGATCCACAAGTACATCAAAGATAAGGCCCCAACAGATGACGTGTTCAGTGAATGTCTCAGGCAATGGGGAACAGCGGAAGAGGAGCTGGAGGAGGGACCATCATGGGAGGACAAACCCCTACATGGGATGTACCACCGGAACATAACTGAAGTGGCTGATATCAAGAAATCCTACCAATGGCTAGAACGGGCCGGACTGAATGACAGCACAGAGGCACTCATCATGGCTGCACAGGAACAAGCCCTGAGCACCAGAGCAATAGAGGCCCAGATCTACCACACCAGACAAGACCCAAGGTGTAGGCTGTGCAAACAGGCCCCTGAGACAAACCAACACTTAACTGCAGGGTGTAAGATGCTGGCAGGGAAAGCATACATGGAACGCCATAACCAAGGTCTAAGTGGGAAACACCTCCAAAGGTGGTAGAGACTGACCGAGCCAAGATCCTGTGGGACTTCCAGATTCAGAATGGTAATGGCGAACCAACCAGACATCGTGGTGGTGGACAAACAGCAGAGGAAAGCTATTGTGGTTGATGTGGCAATACCAAGTGATTGCAACATCAGGAAAAAGGAACTTAAGAAATTAGAGAAATACCAAGGGCTCAGAGAAGAGCTAGAAAAGACTTGGAAGGTAAAGGCGACAGTTGTGCCCGTGGTCATCGGAGCACTCGGGGCAGTGACCCCCAAACTGGAAGAGTGGCTACATCAGATCCCTGGAAGAACACCAGACATCTCAATCCAGAAAAGTGCAGTACTAGGAACAGCAAAGATACTGTGCAGAACCCTCAAGCTCCCAGGCCTCTGGTCGAGCTCGAAGGATGAGACAACCCGCGGAGGGTGAAGGACAGGACTTTTCACACGGGGGACCCTTCCAACTACTGCCCACCTCATAAAAATAATGAGAGACAATAAATGCTATGAGAAGCCGGATAAGAATGCGACCGGCCAGGTGTCAGGTGCGTCAGGTGTTGGGGAACCAGAGCAACTTGATGACAAATGGGCTACTGGAACAAGAACAAGAACAAGAACAAGAACAGGAACAAGAACAACACTGAGATGGCCGAGATGCGATAACAAGGCTCTGTTGGAATGCTACTACTCCAGTAACCCTAGTCAGAGGGGTTACATGAAGAGGATGTAGGATGAATGGTTACTTCGAAACCCACAGGCCACGCTTACGTCGAAGCAACAAGTAGCTCAGTGTTCCAACAGCCACAAGAGCAATGTCACCAACGACTCTTCGGAGCCTTAACAACTTTCACATATGGAGTCACACCTCCCTTTCATGACCAACAACAGAACAACCTGGTCCATCAGGTTTGGTTTCAGAGGAAACTCCTCCCTTTAGAGATATAAGCTCAGCTCTCTTACCAGTTGAACTCAGAATTGACAAGTCTCTTGGAATGGAGACGAAACGTCATTTACCTTGAAAACGAAGTCCAGATGCCCTGGATGACTGAGAACCTCCACAAACATATATATATATATATATATATATATATATATATATATATATATATATATATATATATATATATATATATATATATATATATATATATATATATATATATATATATATATATATATATATATATATAAACATATGTCTGTGGAGGTTCTCAGTCTCCAGGGCATCTTGAAAAAAAGGTCCAGAGCCCTGGGGCAAACCTGTGACAGAGACAGGATGAGAGGTAAAAGATTTGAACTGGACATACTGAGTGACCCCTGAGAGGTTGGAGGAGAAGCAACTTAGCAGCAGAAGCCTACATAACTGTGTAAGTGTATGTGAATATTGTCTTTTTGAGATTAGTGACATGTCATTGTTGAGAAACCGTGCCGGGTGCTACTACACTCGTGGGCACCGGCGTCTACTGTCACTTTCTCGCGGGCTGGTTTCGTTTGAATTGTTTAGTGTGTCATATGGAGGCGTGTCCTGCTGAATTCTACTTGAATCAGAAGGGTATTTAAGTACCTACTATCATTTCAACACGGACATTATCATCTGTTTCATGCAAAAGGCGATGCAACCATCATAATCTGCATGTTATATCACTATCCATAACTGACCCTTCATCACTGTGTCCACTAAAGCTATCATTTCCAAAACCTGCTCTTTGCTTCTGGTGCTTTGATTGTTGTTAAAGACACAATATCTGCCCCCACAAGCGGCCACCAGCTCAGCCAGATCGGGGGACTCGTCCATCAAATACTGCTGCACTGTCGCACCTTCTTCCAGCATGTCACCATGAGTAAAAACCACCACAGAGAAAGCTAACGCATGGGAACACATGGCCTGCTTGATCTGCCACACTGCTTCCTTTTCCTCCTCAGTAAATCTTCCAATCCGAATAACAATTAAAAAACCATGAGGCCCGGGGTAGAGAAGGCTAATGCTCCTACGCAGCTCTCTTTGGACCTCCTGTGGGGTCTGCCGGGTGTCCTTCAGACCTGGCGTGTCCAGGGTGGTCAAATGACGTCCCTGAAATTTATCACATGCTCTGCGACAACGCTGGGTGACCGAGAACAGCTGACTGCTGGTGGAGGACATGTTCCTTCACTCACAAGACTCAATAAATTAAAGACGGATGGAAATAGTCTCGATATGGCTCCAGATTTTGTGGGTGTGTCCCCCTATTTGACTCCTAAGGTAAGCTAAGCTATAGCCATTTTTCATCACCAGCTTGAATATCAGTCTAGACTCAAAGACTCAGTGTAGCCTTCCACTGAGTAGACTTCTTTTTTTATCTTATCTGGAAGTACACACTTCAACTGGGGTCGATGTCCACAGGGTCAAAGACTAAGGTGATGATTTTGTTTAGAAAAACATGGCTTTCTTCAACATTTAAAGCAGGGGTGCCCACATATTTTTGTCTTGCAAGCTACTCTAAATCATATATACACACTCACACACACACACACACACACACACACACACACACACACACACACACACACACACACACACACACACACACACACACACACACACACACACACACACACACACACACACACACACCACACACACACACACACACACACACACTCAAATTTTCCAAATCATGTGGCGGACCAGAATGAACTGCTCAAGATTGATCCACACTACCTCTGCGGTCATCTCCATTGACGTATTGAGCACCACTGCTTTAAAGTAAACAAATATATTTATCTCTTAGCAGTGATCAATAACAAAGCAGCCTCTTTTTTGGCTTATCATTCCAACTTCCAAAACCATTTTTTACTTGTTGTCTTTAGTCATTTATATTGCTGTAAATATAATAGGCCTAACTATTTTTAATAAGCCTAATAATTTAGACATTCTATGCCTTCCGTTAGTAGGCTACCTCAAATGTAACAAACAACAAAATGAACCAGCCAATAAGTAACATCAAATATCTTTAGGCTCTGGAGGAGTTCTTAGGCCTAAACATTCAAAACTTTAGAGAAAAAAACACTGTAGGAAGGAATGCAAGCGGAATTTAGTAGTCTGTTTCTGACGTGTGCTTTACGTTGATTAAATCCAGTCATTGTCCGTAATAAAAGTCAGATATGCCTATCCATTTATTGTCCATTTGGCATTGGAAATAACAAAAATTAAATAAAGAAAAAATGTAACTTTAAACGTAACTTTGTTTCTTAATTAATAAACAAATATTCCATTTATACAAACTGTTAAGAGGTACAGACACAATTTCCGGCACCTCTAACACAGCACAGCACTGTCAAAACTTTTTTGTTTGACCTTCCATTGCGCACCTGTGACTTATTAGCCTTTGGCTTAAATATACTCCAAAGACTCTTATGCCCTCTAGTGTCACAAACACAAATTACAATGAAATGGCTCCAACAAACACAATATGAACAACTTTGCAATGTTTTATCAAAATTTATTTTAAAATTATTATTGGTTATTGTCCAGGTCTTCACACTTAAACTGACATTGAAAAACATCACCTGGTAGCTTTAAGTGTAATGTGAGTAACATAATGCCTAAAGCTAGAAGTCTGGCTTTTATCTCATCAATAATTCAAAGACCTTCGCATGTTCAGGACATGGTCCTGCTTGCCTTACCACTCTACTGCTGCGGCAGATCGAGCACACCAGGGCCCTGTACTGCAAACCCAGTTGAACTTACCCCGGATATGTCTCTCCTACCCAGAAGGACAAAATCTAGCAATCCTGGTATAAATGGTATCACAATGTGGGTTATCAACTTGTTTAGTTAACCCTGGATTTCTCTCAGGAGTGAGAGCATGTTTATGAGAAACAGGTGGCACTAAACAACCAAATACAGTAACATGAGAGTGTCAACATGAGGAAAAACACTAATGTAGGCTACACTAAACTCCGGCAAAACAAACAGCACCGGAGATTGAATGAACAGCATATACGCAAAAAAAGATCAAGACTAACAACAGAAGTATGGAGTCTATGTTTAAAAGCTGCATTAAAATAAATATCACAGAGTCTATAAATCTGTTAATCTCAACATAACTGATGATATAACCCATTGTGAGCACAATGTCATTTGTGTGTTTAAACCTCTAAGACTAATTTACAATTTGACATGACTTTATAGTGTCAAATTGTGGCAAACTTAACCTGCTGTTAGGTTAGCAGGTTAGCCGTTCAACAAAAGTTACTAGTGAGCTACCTTGAGAGAAAATAAACCAGCTTTGTGATACCGAAAACCCTGGGTTAACCCTGTATTTACCTCGCTAACCTCCTAATCCAGCTTTGTAGTGCAGGGCCCAGACGTTAACTTTCCTCGCAAAGCCTTGATCAATGATTGTTTGCAGCCACCCTGTCGTCTTGGTTTCAACACAGTGTTTAATGACATAAGCACACAGAACACAATACTGAAATGTAAAGATGTCTGGTTCTTACAACTGTTTGATTGTTGTCTTTTGAGGTCCATAAATGACTAACAAAAAGCCGTCAGGACGCCTTAGCAATGATGAGGATGCTCATGAGGAAGACCATAACAAAGAAGATCCACATGAAGAACCTGTCCATGACCTTGGCGACCTTCTTCCACTCTCCCACCTTAATACAAGTCGCTCTTTGTTCTCGGAAGCAGTTGGCGATGTACTGGATGTTCTTCACCACCTGGGGAAATGACACAGTGTATTAACAGTACCTGCTACTTTCTTGTTGACACCAAAACCTTGATAATAAAACCAAGATGTTGTTTTAAAGTCTAATCTTTTCAAAAATAATTTCTAATGCTACATGATATTTTGATCAGTGGTGGGCAAGCTAAGGCCCAGGGGCCACATGCGACCCGTAGGGCTGTTTAACCTGGCCCGCCAAGAATTTACTAATATTTTATCAATAATTAAACATTACATATATCTGACCTTTTCCTTCAATATTCTGCATTGGTCAGTTGATTTTACTACAACATGCAGCAAATGGTAACAACATGTCCTCAAGCTATTATCTCTACTCACAGCGAGAGATGGTTTTCAAAGGTTTTAGAACGAACTTTAAAGAGTGGATCTAAAATGTGTTTTTATTGAGCATAAGTGAGTTCACCGTGTTGGCCCGGCCCTCCACAAGAGTCCCATGCTCTAATGTGGCCCTTGTGGAAATATAATTGCGCATCCCTGTGTTGGATGATTAACCAGTTCTCATATTAAGCAATTACCCAATGAATCAGTAAGTTATTGAAACTCTTATTGTCAAGAACGTGTTTATAGATGCTGTTGTATTTACTGCACATATAGTTACCTTACTTAACAACAGTTCACAACAGTAAAACCTTTATTCCTTCTTGCTTTATTGCAGAGGCGGAGTGCCTGCTGTTCTCTTGGTAGAAATTAATATAACAACGCACCCTGAACAATTTTACATTTTGAGGCATACCATTGATTTTTTTCTGATATTTCCATGTATTTTTAAACATATTGCATATAAGGTAAAGTAGTATACCACATTAGGAGGAAGTATATAGGAGAATAAAAAAAAATTCACCTGTTTATGTTGGAAACAAGGGCAACAGCAGGGACAAGTCTGGACTAGTGGTTTTTCTGGGTTGTAGAGGAGCTGCTCTTTTAAATGTCCGTTCAGATGCTGAAGGTTTGGGGGGACCTGGTAGTCCAGTTCCTCTCTCATGATGTGGTGGTATCGCTGAGTGGGCTCCCGCTTGGCCTCGCCCTTCTCTAACCTAGAGACATGATTGTTGTGGTTGTTGTAATGATGATGGTTGAGGTTGGCGTTACCATTGGCCTGGCTTTTGTGATTTTTGTTATCATGATGCACACTATGGCCATTGCTGTACTTATATGTATCATCATGATGGTAGTCATCAGCATAGCTGCTCTTGTCACCCATGGGCTCTTCAGAGTACAGAGGAGTTCTTTTACTCTCTGGTGTGGTGCAGTTCTCTCCAACCTCATAGACAAAGAAGATTTTAGACATGTAGTCAATGATGAGCACCTTGGCCCAGTGAGGGACTGGTTTGGCTTCGGCACCACAGAAATGAATGTTCATTATGAAGATCGTAAGAGAAGTGGAGGCTGTGATCATAGTCATGGTGGCTATGTAGTATTTTCCTGGAGGGAGAAGCAGAGAGAAAATTAATCAGAGAGGGACAACATGCTCTTGATTTAGTTACATATAAAAATCCCTTGTTTAGCATGTTAATGTTAAATAGGTACACCTTAAAGGGTAACTCAACCCCTGGTCCAAGCTTAACTTCACCCACAAAAAATTTTTTAAAAGTCCTGGAAAAGTGGGAAGAGCCCAGCATAGACAGAGGGGACGAGCTGAGGGTGAGGCTGAGCGGAGGCGGGACCTGAGACCCACTTGGTCAGATTAACTGTGTAAGTATCTTTTTCCCAGTCTCATCCCGAAGCCTGAGCAAATGAGAGCGAAAAAGGGCAGCGAGTAACTTTAGCATTGTGGCGCTTAAAGTGGAAGTATCATTGTGACTCAAATGGAGAAGGGGCCAAAATTTTTAAAACTGTCCAAACAGGATTAACTCCTGAGTTGTAAACAATTCACATGATTGTGGGCCACCCCAATTGTACTTTAAAAGCCTTGTTATAAGGTTAACAATACCTATTGTAAATATTTATATTGTATTTTCATTTTTAATCTAGTTTTTTTTAGTGCGGCTCCAACTTTGGTTGTTGCCCGCTGGGCCCCTTCCTTCATTGTTCCGGCCCTGCATGACGTTCATGTTCAGCTTGTAACAGCATCTTTCCTTCAGCCTTGTGATACATACAGCTGCTTAGCTCTTGCTTTTTGCCTTTAAATACTTCTGTCTGTGCTGTGCTGAAGAGTGTTAACGTGATTAGAACCAGTTTTAGCGTACGTTTAGCAAAGAGTTTACTCTGTGGCGTCAGAGAGAGCAACACAAATGGAACTGTGAACGTCTTTTCTATATTCAGAGAGACTTCTCTGGACAGACATGAGCTATCGCTCAGTTGACACCTGACAACGCCAACATCAACTTTTCTGAGGCTACTTCTACCCTCTGTCACGATAGAACGAGCCTCACTGCAACTTCACTCTCAGACATTAGTGACTGACAAGGCCATGTTTACCATTTTGGGGGCCCTAAGGAAAGTCGAGACCAGAGGCCTGCCCACATTTTGCCTAATATTTCCCAAGGCAGTAATAGTGAGTACTGTAAATATAATTAATAAGACATTTAGGAAGTAGTTTTATTTTTCAATGAAGTGTATAACACAACAAATTTTGTTTCATTCTACATGATATAGAGTCCTTTAAGCTTGAAGATGTGTTGAGCAAATGTTTTCTTTTCTTTGATTATCTTCCTATCTTATAATAAAATCTACATAGTCCTTTCAGACAATATGAATTTAACCTTTCTGGTTTGGGCTTCAGCAACATCCTTCATTACCTTGATCTGTGATCCTTAGTGTAAAAAATAAGTTAATAACTATAACAAAGCCACATGATTGCTTACTTTTTTTAAATATAACTTCAAATTTTATCAACTTTAACTTGATAAAAACAAAATCCTAATGTATTAGTAAACCTACACTATTTATTAGTAATCTGTCTTTTTTCACAATCCACTTTATGGATTTATTTGGCATATTTTTCAAAAAAGACCTTTCTGTGTGAACTCATTGTGCATTTATTCACTCGCCAGTCTCTGAGTTCTTCTGTGTCAACAAAGCAGTGTATTGTATTTGATTCATGGGCTTTAGATAAATTTTGAAGTAGATAAAGACATAATGAGCAGATCCCAAAGCGCCCTATTATATATAGGGAGATTTTCCTGCTGTGTCTGTAGCACACTGGTGCATTCATGTTTCTTTGTATTTAATAGCATTAAGACTAAGAAGAAAAAAGCTAACATTTATCTGAACTCATTTGAAGCATTAAACACCAAAATACCCGACTGGTTAACGCAGTAATCATTGAGTTATTAATGAAAATCAACAGTAACACACCGACTTCAGGAGTTAAAAACACATGCCCAAAAGCACCTGAACTATCTAACAAACTATCTGAAATCTATTGTTTTACTATGCAGTAACAGCAGAAACGCCTGGATGTAACCACCATTTTATTGCTCTGTGGTAAGGCCAGTATCGGTGAATAGGGGAGCAATGGTCACATGACGTTCATGTTTATTTACAATCTATGTTTTTTACACTACATTTGTGGAATTAAATGAATTTTTAGGATTTGATCAAAAGTAGGTTTATAAACTATATATTAAGAAAGCCCCATTTATACAGATCGTCAGCTAAAAAAGGTTGGTCTGGGGTTTAGTTACCCTTTAAATTATCTCACAATTTCGACCTAGAAATATTATTCACAACTTAACTTGTAAATTATTTTATAGTTTGGGTATGAATCTAACCTATATAAGGCATGCTTTCTGCAGGGGGCATGCTCTCAGCCACCAATAACTGGAACACAGTCAGAGCGAGGAGCACTGTAACGCCCAGGGAGACCTTCTCCCCCGAGTCTGCTGGTAAGTAGAAACCCAGTGGGGCCAGGAACGAGATGAGGAAGCAGGGTAGGAGCAAATTGAAGATGTAGAAAGAGGAGCGGCGCTTGAGTAACAGTGTGTAGGTGATTTCAGTGTAAGGGTCAGAGCAGCAGCCATACATCATCACGTTTTTAACAGCTGGCATTCCATGACATTCCCATTCCACGTTTTCAACAAAGTCAGAGAGGTCACCACTGTCCATGCCTAAGCTGATGTCCACCTGCGAAGAGGACACATATATACTCTCAGGATATAGTAGTAATATAGAATAATACAGTCACTGAACTAAAGCAACACTATGTAGCTTTTTTCTTTTTACCATAAAATATATAGCTTCAAAGTCATTTCAAAGATTCCATGCTATAAAAAATGAGGAACAACTCATAGACAAAACCCACTCAGCTCACCAGAAACTCCACTATGTAACATGTGCATGACAGAGAACGTTATCATCTAGCCAAACCTATGAGCAAAACACGTATTCTCTTGCAAAGCAATCACACCATTCTTGACCTTAAGTTACATATTAGGATTTCTCATTTGTGTTTGCAGCAGGGCAGTAGGAAGTGCCCTTTAGTAAGTGTGAACTCTGAAAATTTGTTTTAAATTACTGAATATTTCTGCGACTAACTGGCCACTGTCCAGGGTGTACCCCGCCTCAGGCCCAAAGCTGCTGGGATAGGCTCCAGTCACCCGCGACCCCTAACGGGACAAAGCGGTAGAAAATGAATGAATGAATGAATACTGAATATTTTCATTGTAACTAGAATAGCACTGTTTCCCTAATTGTAGTCAAACAATCTTTGAAAAAAGACATTGGGAATTTTCAAATCTAAAGCTACTATCCTTAAACATTTAGTTCATTTTACGTGTTCATGTTTATGTACATGTTCATGTGTCTGGTTTTGTACCTGGTTTCCGTTATAGGTCCAGGAGCCAAAGGTGAGGTTGCACTGCTGCCAGTCAAAGGGGAAGTAGGAGACATCCACCACACATGTGCTCTTTGTGATGGCGGGAGAGTCCCAAATTATCTCTCCGTTGTAACGAAGCTTTACATTGGTGGTCGACGTGCCTGACGACTCCTCATCTGCTCTACATGGACGGAGAGTGCAGAATTATACAACATTTATAGTCACCATATATTTTATATATTTTTAGCCCCAGACTTGTGGCCAAAAACTACTATCTGTAGTTACTGACTTGTTGTAGAGGACTATGTCAGGCTTCCAGACTCGGTCACTGGGAATATTGATCATCTCCAGGTCATCGTAGTCCTCCTTATTCCACTTTAGGTAGGCATCGTGCCAGATTAGGCGGATCCACAAGTATGTGGTAAGCACCTGATTCCTCTCATCCTTCATTAACACACAGCACACCCAGAACAGTCAGAGGGATAGAGAAACTAATGTAGCCTCTCTAATTAATCACCATTCTTTGCTGACCTCTAGTGGCCAGGATGCGATACTACCTCAATTTCTACTTTATAACTTTTATACTCGCTGCTGAAATCTCTCCATCCACGTGCGTATAGCTTATTTAGTTAATGAACTATTAGCTTAGCAACTGTTAGCGTCTTTAAAAATTGTGAAGTGTGAATAGTCAGTTTATTTAGCTAGCCTTGGTCTGGCTAACTGATTGTTTTAGCCTTAGTACAGATAGCTAATACATGGAATACAGTAGCCTACATACAGGAAAAAACAGGGACAAAAATCACTTTACTTTTGATTTGCTTGTGCCGCATGTAAAGCATTTCGGTTGTGAATTTATCAAGAGCAAGGTGCAAAGTTTAGATATTCATATAGTTTTGGGTTTTGTCAGAAACCAGTCCTTAGAGTAGTTTCTTTAGAAAAATAGCTCAAAAATAAAACTGAGTTCAAGTAGGCTACTTTATTTATTTTTACCATATAGACAACCAAGTAGAAATAGGACAACATTTTTAAGAAATCCCTAAATAATGTAGCTACCATAATTTAAACATTACTACATTGAATTAAGTAAATCTTATAGTAGCCTATTTGTTTGAGTATGTAGGCTACTAAAGTTAACCTATAGGCTATATTAAAATAAAACATTTTATTTGAACTCTGTCAAAGAAACTGTAACCAAAAATAACAACTAACCTAAATACTTTTAAGAAAGTAATTTATTAATAAAATTATTTTCAAAGGTACTAACAACATGACTTGCTACTGACTAATGCTATTTTATTTAACATGACCAATGCTATTTGAATGAATTCATTTAGCAGGTGACACTATTACAGTGGCTTGTGTATACTTTGTGTGTATGACTTTTGGCATGTTGTGTTGGCAGAACTCACCATGTCTTTGATCTGTGACAGGGTGATTTGAAGCGACACATTCAGAGCACTGTCTGTGTCCTCGACGGGTCTCAAGGCATTTGAATAGTCCTCCATCAGGTCATTCAAGAGTTTACGAGCATAATGGCCCTGGGCGCCATGGGACACTGAGGAAGAGCAGAGTTTGTAGTGCAGTAACAAATATTATTCAATGGCCCTGTCAAGAAGAAACTCACATACAAAGGTATCTAAATTTAATAATTACATTAAAACAAAATAGAAATAAGAAGCTGGACAGAAGACATAACTTGATAAATTAAAAAAATATATACTTTTTTTAATGGTAGAGGCTGACATCATACCAGTCCATCATGCAGAACTGACCTTGCATCAAAAAGCTAATCCAAACCATCATTGCTACCTTCCTCATTTTCAACCAGTCACAAGCTGCCGGTTCAATAATTCAGCAGAGCAGCCACCAAGCCCCCATCTGTCCAAATCCAGTGTTAATTTATCTTAGGCTCCATTCTGTCTCCTCTTGAAAGATTTGAGATCACAGGAGAAAATCTCACATCCTGTCACAAAGTATGAATGCTTCGCTAGTTGTTAGTTGCACTTTGCCTGTGTCACTGTCTGTGTCAGTGTGTGTATGGTGGATCGCTGCTGGAATAAGACCTGGGGCTATCGTTCACAGTGACACATGCACACAGGTCCATAACAGTATCAAATAGCAGGCTCTGGATGTAATGTGATGCCTGCAGCCCCATCCACTTGTACACTTCTGTACAAGGGCAGAATCAGCTGTACAACACAACGCTGCAGCAACTGCATTACACAGCTAATGACAGGTGTCAATCACACACACACACACACACAGCGAGGCTTCATTCATAGGTCAATGAGTGAGTCACACTTGTCATACCTGCCACATAAACACCTACGCAGCCCAAGCTCAGATTTCTCTCTGTAAACAGGTTTCTTTTACCAGTAAAAGACGGTAAAGGCGAGTGTGAGAATTTGATGAGCGTTAAAAGGGATTTTATTTTCTCTTTATCTTTCTGTAGGTTGTAAAATTAGTAACCCGAGAGCTGACTTTTGTAACAATGCCCAGTGTCCAGTTCTTTGCTTTAATTAACACAATCCAATGTCCATTTTTCATCTTCATCATTCTCTGTAATCTAAAAAAGGCTGCATTGTGTTCTAAATTACAAAGATATTATAATAAGGTTCAAGCCTGTTGTATTACTAGGCAAGGCAGGTTAATGTAAATAGCAAAATGTATACACTGGGTCATATAAAGTGCTTTACAGAATTAAAAGACAAATTTAAAGTACACAGGCAAGACATACTTTTACAAATTGTATTATCTGGTGTCATCTTTTCATAAGTAAGTATAGAGGATAAAAAAGACAAATAGTAAAACTCTATAAACATCATGAAAAACCTATATATAAAAAATATATAAATATTAGCTGCTTTGGTCTAAATTTAGTTTTATACTTATTGGTAAAAGTTCACAATATGTAATGCAGCCTCTGACTTACATAGTCTTGTCAAACAAGTTGTGTATTTGTTCATTTATTTATCATGTCATTCAAAACTGTACAGCTCTTTTACAGAGGACTGATGCATAAATGTGTCATTGCGTTTGTTTCTGTGGTACGGAGCGCACATACAACAGGTGCTTCCTGTGTGAGTGAGCACTGCGTCGAAGAGAACCAGAGGAAAAAGGCAAGCGCTGAAAGAGTGCACACATTGATAATACATTGATTGTATGTAAGTGCAGATTAGTGTGTGTGAACTTCACAGAGCCAAAGACAAAGACATTGTGGATAGCAGTGGCGAAGGAAATGAGTGTATTCTTTTCTTGTCTGTGCTCGGTGTCTGCTGAGCATGATGTGCACCTGCTGCACTAAAAGTCACTCAATGTTAGAAGTAAAAGGTCACCCATCAAGTTAAAATTGGCAACAAGTGATTAAGGCCAACATTTTGTATATTTGTGAATTTCCATCTTTGTGAATTCAAATGTTCTGTTATATTTATAACATGTCAAATAAAAATGATATGCTAATAGTTTCTACTACTGTCACTCTGATAGAGACAAGTATAACGGGACAGTGTGGCCATAGCCTGTAAAATACTCAAGCTTAGTTGAAACAGATAGTGACGCAAATTCCTCTAATGGGTCAATCTGAAATGCAAGCCACCCACAATGACAAAGTAGCTGCACTTGAAAAGAGCCTAAACTGTTTTTGTCTATTGTGAGGGCAGATATATTGAACAGAGCAACAGACGCTTCATTGATGAACCCAAAAGAATAAACATATCCAAACAAATCCATGGTTATCTAGTCTCTGTAATCATTCATAAAATAAATGTTGAAGTACCTCCACTGCCACTTCAACATACTTGTTTCCTCGCATGTACACATTTTACATTTACGAGGAGACAGAACACATTGTGGTGATTGTGGGATAGAACACAGTAAGAGATGAAAGACATGACCACAACGCATATAAAATGCCTGTTTTCTTTGCAAGAAGCCTTTTATTCACAACTTAAAACACACTGAATACACTTATAATTTAACTTTACAATATTGATGTCTACATTGTGCATATTCCATATCACATACAGTAGTCTTAATAAACTACAGCATATTCTGCTAGTTATATTAGCACATGATGTAAGTGAGTTATAGTATTTAGTTATATAAACAAAAATAGTAGTTATAGAAGAAAGGTGTAACATCCATTAACATATTACCTAAAACATGTGACTATGGCTTGTTTGATTAAACCCCAATTTAGTACAAAGGCTTGACAAACTTGGAAAAGATAGTGTTTACCTAAGTTGACCACCATTAATTAAAAACTATATTGACTTTTTACACAAGCAAAGTGGTTATGTAAGCGTGAGAAAGCAAGGTCCAAAGCCGTTTTAAATTGTTGCAACCATTGTTTCTACATTTTGTCTTACGTTCTGCAGTAGTACCTTTAGTACACCAAATATATATATAAAAAAAAGATAATCAGTGATAAAACCACAAAAGAGACTGACTACACTTGATCAAACCATATTAACATCAAACTGCTTAATCTAAACTGGTTTACACACAAACAAATGTTTGAAAAAATGTATATGATGGTATACAATGGTATATTTCTGTTTACAGCCATTTACCTAGCATGGGCCAATCAAAGACACTTAATGAAATTCTAATGTGCAAATCCAGACAGGACGCATGTTTGACTCTGTTATAGTTGGTTTAGACACATACACCGTCGGTATTTTATATTTCGTATTCCAAATCTAAAAAAAATTTTAAGCAGAGTAAAACGTATGATTAAGAGATGATGGACATCTGGACATGTTTGCTTGAACTGCCAGCCCTCAACCAGCCCTCAACCAACCCCAGATAAAAAAACGATTTCCTTTCTAACATAGCATTCAGAGCACAATTAAGGATACGCATGAAACAACAAAAAATAACATACATCATCATTGTCCAGTGTGGCTTAACTCATTTTAGACAAACTATTTCTTTATTCTATTTTGATGATACAAACAGTGATTTACAATATAGAAATAAAATAAATAAAATTTCCCTTGAAGTTTGAGTTCAAAGCAGTTCTTTTTATAATTAACAAACTGCAATTTATTTTCAATGGCAGATGTTTTAGGCAATGCCTTAAGATTATCTGTAACAACCTGAAATGTTTCACAAAACACGGCGCGAGAATGTCAGTGATGTTAAACAACTTTAGAAAAATGTGTAATTAAAACACACATCCAATAAATCTCACATTATTTTCTATTAATATCTGTCAATTTAGAGAAACGTTTCACATTTCAACTTTGTTTTAAAATTTTAAACAATACAAAACATCATTATAAAACTGTATTCTAAAGCATTTGATTACATTTTTTCTGTTTAAATAGATAAAATAAAGATGTATATTTCTGCCAGCATGTATTGTAGGACTGAAGCCCAAATTGTTTGTCTTTTGCTGACATGAATACATAGTTTTCTGATTTTATGTAATGTGCTGTGCTTTTTCAAAAACAGAACACACATAACTCCACAGAAATATTACACCAGGTCTCAAACATAGCGTCAGCCCCACTGCACAACCACACTGAATTTGAACATTTCATAAGTTAAAGAGCCAGAAGGAGAAGGTCAGAGGTCAGAACACCTTGCACTGATTAATACTAAACATTCGCCGTCGTTCCTGCTTCTTTGCCTTATTCACGGCTGTTCTGACAGCGTACTCAAACACCTGCTGGACACCACGGTTACTCAAAGAGGAGCACTCCAGGTAACCTTTTGCGTGGATCGCATGTGCCACTTGTCTGCCTTGCGCTGGCATAATGCAGTTCCCGCGATGTGCGCCCATCTCCCGCAGGTCTGTCTGAGTGGCCACAACTAGCACAGGCACTTTGGGCAGGTGCTCCCTGATCTCTGCGATCCACTTGTTCTCGATACTGGCGAGAGAGTTTGGATTGGCCACGGAGTAGCAAATTAGAACAACATCAGCTTGATGGTAGGACCTCGGCCGGACTTGTTTGAAGTTGTCATTTCCTGCTGTGTCCCAAAGGCCCAGGCTGATCTGCACCCCGTCCATGAACACCTCAACCCCTGTGTTCTCAAATATTGTGGGCTTGTAGCAATCTGGGAAAGTCTCAGAAGTGAAGCGGACCAACAGGGCTGTTTTACCCACCGCAGTGTCCCCCACCAGAACACACTTCACTGACATTTCTGTCAGCCCGTTCATTGTCCCGTATGGCAATCTCACCTTTCTTGTTTTTTTTTTTGTTTTTACACTACTGAGTGACAAGAATCTGGGTACACAAAGTAGTTGGAGTAGTCTGTGTACTCTTTCTAATACAGAAACTTTACAGCAGTTACATTATTTAGGATCTTCTTTCAGTTAAACATTTGCCTAACCAGTTCACATAATCTGGTAGTCGATTAAGCCTTCCTGGTCCGCTACTTCTCTGCACGGCCGATTCTCTGATCCCTTTCTTTGATGACTCCGAAAAGAGCCCATTCTGTTCAAACGGGACCAAGAGCGCCGTCTTAAAGACGAAGATTCTCTGAAACAGAATAAAGAGTCACATGGTGTTATAAAAAAATGACTGTATATCCTTTGTTTCAGCTGTGTATCTTCCTTGTATTGGCAGATAGAGATGTACTGTAGAATTATATATCAAATAGATAGAGATAGATATATTTTCATTTAGATTTAAAACTGCTGTTGTGTTTTGATGCGGAAGTGATGCTTCTCATATGGGCTATGGGTGTAAACTGTAGGCTACAGTCTTCCTAAATAGACTGTAAAAACTCATTATCTATGAATGGAATCAAGATTTAACTGTTGAGAGTGTATTTACAATGTGTATTCCTTACTTATGCTAACTAAAGAGTTTCACTGTAGCCTACACACAGGTTCTTTGAACAGTATTAAAGTAGACCTAAGAACGGTTTGACATTTTCTTCTACTAAATCACGTTTGCCACTAAAAAGACAACGCCATAAGTCAGTCAAGTAGATAGTAATCAGTTAAGCAGGTTTAAACTGGGGCCCTTTGTCTTTGAAACTTTATTCGAATAACTACATGCGGTTAAATGGAAAATTTAGAGCTTCTATCAAGGGAGGCCGCCCCAAATACATTTTTTTACACTAATTTTGTCGCTCTGACTTTGGGTTAACAAGCTATTTTAGCAGTACATACATAAATATATGTTGTTATATATTATACACAATATTACAATTATAAGTAGCACGAGGGCAAAGAAAACTTACTTTTTGGTAGCGTCAGTCTTCAAGGCAAATGTAGATTGACTCGGTGGCAGAAAACAATCAACTAAAATCTAAACACACAATGTTACCTGTGCCATTATTCAGTGTAGCCTACACTTATTTAGATTTAGTTGTCCTATCCTATTGTGGGGCTACAAAATCCATCAGCACATGCAATTACCTGTAAAAAAAAAAAACCCTACCAGCTTAATAAAAAGGTAGGAAGCAAAGCAATGCGAGAAAAGAAAAGTTCAGCGCATCCGTTTCATGCGGAGGTTTGTCTGACTCCTCGGTGCACCTCCCACACCACAACTGCCTCAGCCTCGAGCAGCTCTGACGCTCTGACGTGCGGTCTTTGTGCGCAGCAGCAGAGCAGACACATGTGGCAGACTGAGAACAGGGTTTGATGAGGATCCTGTTCACTAAAAGCTATATACAAATAAAGGAAACAAGTGTACAAATATAATTTTATTCACATAGTCAGTATAAGGGTATGTAGTATGTAAAATTATCTTAAGCAAAACAATATCAAATACAATATTCACTTTATAATCTGTGCTAATAAAGTATGTACACACACTAAAATGCATTGTTGTCAACGTTTGAAAAGTACCATACATTACCATTTTAAAATTGTAGCCAGAGAAATACACTGAATCTAAAATTTGGCAGTCTCATAAAATAATGAAATACTATAAACTTGCCTCTGTGTGTCATTGAAGAACAGATTATTGCCATAGTAGACTTTTACAGAACTGATATGGATATTGTTTAAACTACAAGGCAAAACAGAACAACCAAGACAAACAATTCTTCTTCTTGGAGAAAGCCAGGTTCATTTAAACATACATTATAAATAAGGTTTCCTTTAAGTTAATACCCTTCAAGACTGCATGACATTTTAAGTCATAATTGACTAAAAGTTAAATAAAAATGTAAAATTCTTTGTCGTCGTGTCTCGATGTAGTATTTATGCAAACCCAGTTCAAAAGCAAGTGTAACGTATAAATGCACCTTAAAAATGCTTTGTAAAATATACACTCTAGCAATTCTGTTGTAAAGTCGGTGTCTCATTTATGTGTTTAATATACTCCTATTCGAAATATACCAGTCTGATTAAGAACTGAATTAAGACTAACATCACTGCAACACCTACCTCACTGAGAATTAAACAATAAAACAAGGGCTACCTGCAAGTTATTTAAGTACAGATGATCTTAATAGGACAATCTTGCTTAGTATAATATTTGAGTCAGAGAAATACTGTATTAAGAAAGAGCTTTTCCCGTCACAGCAGCTTGAGCTTGTGTCAAAGAAACCAGTTCACTTCAAAGAGACCAGCACGAGGCCAGGCTTTAGCTCAGTAAACCTGAGAGATAAAACGATAGAGTGGGTGACGGCAAAGGTTTCTACATATAAGTGTGTAATTGTAAATGTGTATACCTGTAGTGTTTGTTGGTGAGGTAGTCTATAACAGCGGGACGGATGCGGGCCACGCCCCCCAGGCTGTGGTTCCCTCTTCCTGTGATGACAGAGAGTTGAGGGCGACAAAGGCCCTGCTCACATTCTATACAGAAAAGAGTCCAAAAACAAAAAAAATACACACAACTCTCAGTAAAGAGACGCAGTGTAAGAAAACTATAAAATGGGTTTGAAGGAAAACCATACAGAAGTACATTTGTATTTAAATATTTGTGCCTTTTGTTCATAGATGCAGCGGATGTCTAAGCATTTATTTCTTACCATGACGATGTATTTTAAAATTGTTGCTGGAAATTTAAATGGAAAAGATTATTTCTACCTAAAAGACTTCAGGTCATGTAATGTAACCTGTGGCAATAGAGATGAGTGGTGCTGCACATTTTAAAAGGTCATAAAGTTAAGAATATCTTGATTAGATGATGATAATGAGGACCATGATGAGTGTAAGTATAAAGTGCATAGTATTTTTTTGTTATCCACCTCTGGTTTTCGTCTCTATAACTTGGTTCAGATGCTCCAAGGCCTCATCTACATGCAGCCCGTGGAGGTCCAGGATATTTTGGGGCAACAATGACGAATTGACCCTCGCAAAGATCTGAACTGCTGCTCTGTGATTAGCCTCATGCATTCTCTGACCATGCAAGTGACCCTACAAAAAAATAATAATAACACTACAGTGAAAACAACCATCTATAAAAAACATATAGATATATTTGGGTTACAAACATAATTGCAGGCCGTCTCCAACCTGTTGAGCATAAAAAGAAGCCACTTCCTTGTGTCCTTGTTTGTAGGCCTCTGCAGCCTTGGCAAAACTCTCAAGTTGTCGTCTCCTCTGCAAGTTCGCCTCAGCTCTGAAGTCCTGATACTCTGGGTCCTCTGTGTCCTGATAGGCGGGCGTGACGGATTCCACTGGCTTGAAATTTAAATCTCTGGTTAATACCTCATGCACACATTCATGTGAACAAACCAAACACTGATTTCACTAATGTTAATGCAGAGTTCAATGTTTGTGCTTTCTGGCAGGTAATACCTTCTCTCTGTCCTTGCTGCCTGCTCTGTGGGGGGCAATCCGTGGGGCCTCTGGGGCAACAACTGTCTTGACAGGCCCCTCATCCAATAGGGAGTGAAGAAACAACTCCGTTTGAGTCAAGGAGTAACTACATATTAATTATAAACAAATTAAACTCAAGTAAAAACAGGTAATATTTTTAATAAAAATGTTTAAAAGGTTATTTATTAAGAAGAAGTCCAGCAACAAAGAAGTCTATATATAAAGCATCAACTACATGTGTCTCACTTGTGATCTCTGAAAATGTCCTGAAGAAAATGCCTATCAATTGTGGGAAAGCGAGCAAAAAGCTGCTCTTCTTTTAGTGGAGTGGCACCGTCACGCTTATCCACGACTGTTTGACTTTGTCTAGCCTTGAATAAAGTAAAATTACATTGGTTAACAAAACCTAAACAACACACAACGCTAACCATTAGATTAATTGTAGCATTTAGTCATTTACCTTCTCTCTGTTCTCTTGTAAAACCAGCTCCTCCTTTATAATATTCCTAAGAGACACGTGTGGCCTGGACACATTCCAGTGGTCCATAAACGGCAGACGACTGCCAGCATCTGATCGGCTGTCCAGCGGTCCATCTGTGCTCATCTGAAAATGTTTAGGATTGGATCTCTCCACAGGCCAAACTTGTTGATTACCCCAATGAGCAGAACCTTAGCATAAGACACACATATTGCAAATGTATGTTTTGGAACTGGCACAACTGAATTTATTCAGGTGTTCTATGTATATATATCTGTGTGTGTGTGTGTGTGTGTGTGTGTGTGTGTGTGTGTGTGTGTGTGTGTGTGTGTGTGTGTGTGTGTGTGTACAGCTTACTCTCTTGAAGCAACTGTAGAGACAGCGCTGCTTGTTTTTGCTTTTCCTGTAAAACATCAGACAGCCTCTAACGTCTTGTTTGCACAGTTTATTTACAAATACCAACCGGGTAGGTTAAAACTAGTCAACTGTCAAACAACTCACCTGAACACTTTCTTTCCACTTTTGGTGAAGTAATTTAGCCAGGTTCAGGTCCATCTGTAGTACATAATCTTCAGGAGAGCATGTATCTAAATATTTTGAAAAATGGACACTAACATGCTTGTTTTGACAAAAAATATTTTATGTAATAAAGTATAGTACCTAGATAGTGTCTCTGTTACCTGGGTCTACTCCAACCGGACCAAACAGTTCAGTCAGCTGTAGTGCCAACTCAGTGGGTAGTTTTAACTCGAGACTCTTTATGTCTATGTGTTGTTTCCTCTTTTGTTTCACATTTTGCTTCTTAGCCTTCTCCTCCTCTTGAGTTTTTTCCTCTCTGTCTAGCTCTTCAAGCTCAGCCTGCAGCAGCCTGTGGACCTCGACCATGCTACAGATGTCATCCTGAATTTCATCTGCTAAACATTCAATTCCCACTGCATCAGCTGTGCTACCACCACAAGCTTCTCCTTCCCGCCCAGGTTGCAGTGTGAGGTTTGTGTGTTTTGTGTAATCACTCAAGTCAACTTTGTTTTCTGATTTGAGAACACTTCCTTCTGTTTCAAGCAAAGTCTCATTATTGTCATTGTTTTTCTCTTCAGGAGCACTTGCACAAACTGTAAACCCAGATGCTGCACTAGAGCCACAGCTGTCAGTGTTTGAGCTGCTCCATGGCTCATAAGCAACACTGTTGGACTGCTGCATTTCCTCCACAACCACATCTGGCCCTGCACTGTTCTGCTCTTTAAACTGATCTACATTTAACATATCAGAACACACCCTAAGATTAACATCCTGATCATCACCACCATGTGCACAAGACTGGTCTTCTTCCTCTTCGCTTTCATCATCTCTAAAGAACCTCTCTCCAGAATCAAGCAGCAGATTGGTGGTCCATTCAAGGTCCTGTTGACATTTCTGATACAAGTCCTCTAATGTATCCAAAGTAACTAGTTTAAAATGGCGCTTGAGAATATGCAGATGATCAAGCTGGTCCTGAGTAGTCCCAAGGTCCTTCTCAACCACCTGAGTGCTTTTTTCATGAACCACGTAGTAGGGCACCTCTTTGTGGTTAGTTGGTTGAATTGCAGTTGTGCCACAAAAACTCTCAGGCAGAAAGCGTGTGGGGTCACCATATATAACAGTAATATTACTGCTGGATTCAGCAACAGATGTGTCCGGACTTTCTTGATGATTCACACGCCACAATAGAGCATAGTCTTGGGATTCTGTTTGGGTGAAGGAGCTTGGTTGGGCATAATCAGGCTTTGTGCCGAATTCAGTACACAAGTCAAGGTTTGGTTTGAGATAAAGACTGGGATCATCTGTGTGTTGAGCAGCAGCAGATGAAATTTCAGGAGAAGATTCAAGACAATTTTGAGTAAAAGTCATGGCCAGTTTACACTGTTTTCCCGACCTGCGATTTGGACGATGCTTTCGCTCTTGACTACCTGAAGTCTCACCTAGACTACTTTCAGACTCTACAAAAACCTCAAACTCCAGACTTTGACAAACATGACTACAGAACAGCTCCGCTTTATCCTGAATCTCTTCATTATCTTCTGTACTGGTATTAGAGTTGATCTCATGTTGACCAGCAGCAGGCTCTATATCAAGCTCAGGTGCTCCAACCATACACATTTCATTGGCTTTTGAATCTGATATACAGTCAGGTAGTTCTACTCTTTTGAACGTTTCCTCTTTCAAGTTCTCCTCAACATAATCATATTGACTGCTCTGCGATTCTTCAAACCTGCCATCATTGTTTACATCAGTTTCTAACTCATCTCCAGAACTGGAAGAAAGAGAAGATAAAGGGGAAGAATCAGTGTAAATTGAAGCTACCCCTGTTTGAATGAGATCAAAAAGCTTCTGCAACTCTGTTGTATCAGATTTTGAAAGATCCTTTCTTTCAGGACTTTTATTGTCAGCTCCTAATTTATTGTCCTTGGGTTCTCTGGCTTTGTTGTCCTTTCCATGTTGCCTTTTTGGCCTCCTTAATTGCCGCTGGTCAAGCAAGCCTGTAGAGGGCCAGTCCCCATCAAAATTCACCTCCACTGTTTTTGCCATCGCTTCAGCTGTATTTTCTTTTTGCCTTACATCCCTATCTTCTGAATGGTTTGTATCTGTTACCACAACTGCAGGCTCTAAACTGTCCAAATCAGCCCTTCTAATTGGCCTTTCCCTTCTCACCCTTTGTCTAATAGACTCAGAGAAAGCCACAGGCATTTCATCCTTGCAGTTATCTTCATTAATGACAGACTCTACAATACAATCAGGGAATATCTGATTTACACTTGGCTGATCTAACTCAGTATATAAAGTCTCCATATCCATGTTGGTATTTTCCTGTAAATTCTGTGTAGATTTGGAGCAGTTAGAATCGTGGACAGTTGAGATGTCAGGTAGAGAAGAGATGAGCTGAGAGGGGGATTTGTTATTTTTATCAGTCTGTCCAGGCTCCCCAACAAGAATAGGACAAGGCACTATAGATCCTGGCCTAGGAAAAATACACAAAAACACACATTTAACAACGTATAATATATTTATAAACATCACTTAGAAATTTGTTTTGGAAAACACTGGACACATACATTTTAAAAAATAAATAAGAATTTTAAAATATGGCCAATATATGTGTAAAAGAAATGCAACATTTATTTCAAGTACAGTTAAGTTCCTCATGTTTTAATGTCTATATTTTCTCTAACAGTGGAACCAACATATTGACCACACATTCTACTTTTTAAAGTTCCCTTTAAAGAGCAACAAACAAATAACTAGAGGCAAATCAAAAGCAGGTGACATGTAGGTAAGGAGACATTTATGGATAAACTAACTGTATTCTGGTCTCTGTAGGAACTTGTTGTTTCCACACAGGTATCTGTGAACCCATAATGGACTTGACTGTGACAAAGCGCTCATATCCATCAAGCATACGTCGGATTGTTTCTACAGGGACACCATGTGTTGAGCGTCTGTAGAAATACCAACAAATGGACACAGAAGAATATACATTTTTTTTTAGGTCTGAAAATTTAAACAATATTGGAAAATGTACATTATACCTACCTCTCCAGTTCTCTAGGTTTGATCTTCCACCAAGTGTCTGGTTCTTTGAACAAAACCTTATAATTATGTTTCAGTGCCTAAGTGCAAATAGAGGCATAAATGTTTGTGAAATAAATAAATAAATAAATAAATAAATAAAATAATAGTACGCTATTAAATATTACCAATTCTAATTAATATAATTAAAAAAATATCTTAGGAGGTGCAATATACAAACCTGAACAACATAGGGTTTCATCTCCCAGCCCTGCATGTTGGTATTATCAATGATGATAGGGTTAGCGCCCCTTTCAAAAGCTATTTTGGCTATATAATAAAAAGCACATTACAGGTATCAAAGAAGGCAATATAAATGACACTTTGGTGTAACTCCAAAATACAAATACAGGTGATTTGCAGCTACTCCTGTATATTATTGTTTATGGGCTAATTACCTTGATTGTGATTCCAACTGTGAGCCTCTCCAAGTGCAGCTGGGTCAAAGTGATAATCCTTGTTAACTTTGAAATAGTCATCAGTGCTGAGTATAACTCCACCTGGGTTATGGGCTAACAAGGCTCTATAGAGACAAACAGCTGCAATGTTAAAGGATCCTTTGTGATACTAGACTGAGTAAATTAAATATAAGTAGCAGTCCATTGGCAAGCATCAAGCTGTACATGTTGTTTAAATACATGCAAATGAAGGATAACTGCACCTTCCCAAAGTTGACTTGCCAGATCCTGGTGCTCCACGTAACAACACGAGGACCTTGCCCTCTAAGCGAAGCCTGCTGTACTGGCCAGGAGGATGAGGGGGATGTGGCAGAGCCCAAGACCTAGGTATTGCAGCAGATGGTCTCAGAGGTGCTTGGCTCACTGGTCTATGCCACGAAGTGACGGTTCTGGGTTCACAGGGCCAGTTAGCGGCCACAGGAGTGATAAAGGCTGGACCTTGTTTTTCTTGAACTTGGGGATAAAAGACTGGCGCTTCAGTGTTCCAGGTTGATAACAAAGAGCTATCCATCTTCTTATGCAATGTGATTGACTTGGATATCGATTGCCCCCCTGTTGCATTAGAAGCCATGACTTCTGCCCCCTCTGAAAGAGGATTCAAAGGATTTTGTTTAGTGTATACTTGGAATGCAGAGGGACGTCTTGAAGCAACAAGGCTCACTGAAGGTATGTTCTTGTCTGCCGGTGTTTCTGTTGTGAGGTGTGTAAAATCCACTACTGGTTCCTGTCCTTGACTGTTTTCATCTTCAAAAGTGCTGAGATGATCAAATGGAGAGGACGCTCCAAAGATCTGCAAGCTTTGTAGTGGCTTCTCAGTAGATGATCCTATGCATTGTTGCTTTGAGTTCAAATGAAGGGTTTCCAACAGCAGCTGCTGTGAGTGTGAATCAGTCAGGAAAAATTGGCTGCTTTTAGGCCCCCACTTAACTTCCTGTTGAGCATTCAGTGACTGCACTTCCTGATCAATTAAGAGGTCCATGTCTTCTGTCATAAAGCTGGTAGGAGATGAGGATACAAGTTGGGGTTTGGCAGTGTCTGTTTCTGATACAGCTTCAGCAAAGTGGTGGGGGCTGAGTAAAGCTGCAGCAGTTCTCTCAAAGCCAGACACAGGCGCCAAAATTGGTCCTGAATCTGCAGCTGCAACAGACAGCTCTAAAAGGGAGTCCATTGCGTTTTCAACTACAAAATATAACAGGAAAACAAAAGAAAGCAGTGAGTTACACAAAAGCATTTACCAAGCTTGTAATCAATATAATAGGAACTATACGCAAAATACTTTGCAAAGAATGATGGATGAAAGAATGATCTTCTAACATCAGTTGAAGTGTAGATTTTACTCCTAAATTCTGTCTAATGATAATCAATCATATTTGCTGTTTTGTACTTAACTTTTAAAGACATATACAGGATTTCTAGGAGAATGTTTGTAAACACACCTGACTATTCCAGGTTTACTCTGGAGTCTAGATCAGTTCTAGCCACAGTTATAGTGTTGCAGTATTCTGTGTGTTTTCACTGGATGAAAGCTACAAGCTCAAAATTGCCCCCTCCTGTAAATGAAGGGGTAAAATGGTAACAGTAAAGAAGAAAGTTTACGTTCACTTCCACGCTGTTCTAGGGACATAGTTGTGGAGTAAAATGGATTTACATTGACTGGTTTAATTGAACACCCTACATACAGGCTATCTTTTAACGTATTCGGTTAAATATATTATACAGTCTTGCTCTGACCAAAAGACAACATGTGTAACAGCGGGCGTTTCCAATGTATGGTTCACCCAAACACGCTCGGCAGGTGGCAGAAGAATGTGGCCTGGTGAAGAAAGTTGAGTAGCTCAGACTACACATACAGTAAGTTTTTCACCTATAAGTCAGATACATTCTAAAGTCTAACTTAACCACACGGCAGACTTGTGGCTAACAGGTTAGCTGTGCTGATCAAAGTAATATTTATTTAATTAATCTACTGCTGGGCTCTGTGTTTACTTCTACCTTTAAAGTCACACTCGGACAACACAATGTAAATAACTTCTGGGTCCAAATCCGAGAACATCTCCTTCATGTTTCTTACGATGTCCTCTTTAGCAGAGCTGGACAGCGAGGTGCCAGACGTGAAGTTGTTAGCCATTGGAGATTGACGGTAACCCGTGCTGGTACCGCGGCTTCCCCCTTCTGGCAGTCCGCTGGGGGCTCTAGCTGGGCTCTGGCCACCTTTCTTTTTTCGAGGCATCTGCTAGTAGCTCTCATTAGCCTCAACACGGAACTAACTATTTAACTTTGTTAAATCTACTGGTGGCAGCGAACTCAAAATTGGCACTAAAATATCCACAGCACAACCATGGGCTGTTGTTTTTAAACCTTCATCAGAAGTTAGAACTGAGAGTCTATAGTCCGCCTGAGTCAAACCCGGAAGTAATGATAGAGTTTCAAAACAAGAGCAGAGTTAAGCACAAGTTAATTTATTCAACATGGTATACCATGGGGTATTTTTATGGATAGAAGTAGGTAGTTACAATGTTAAATTCATTATATTTAAGTAATGATATAGGTAGATTTTCTAAAATGCATATTTTACACTACACTATTAATGACCCTACTAGACTTGTTCAGTCACTATTAATCTCAAATTTGTTTCACTGAACTCTTTTATAAATGTATATCTCTGAATATATTTTGGGGTTTAACTATATTTTGTATGTTGGTCATTTTAATGGTTTAGAGTGCAATTAAGACAAGACATTTTAGTCATTACTGAAGTAATAATGCAGATATTACTAATATACATGTCATCTTATATTAAATTGTACTTTTATTTGAGTGCAGATTTTGGCTATAATCTACTATACAAAAGTAATTTGCTCTACTAGTCCTCGGGTAAAATTCTGGCTCTATTATAAACTATAAGACTATATACTTTTTTTAAAGTCTCCCGCCATGTATTTTGATGTCGCAGTACTGCTTTGAGTCTGCGGAGGGCGGTCTACACACAGCTTTACAGACAGCTCTGAGCGGACAGCGGAGAGCTTTGTGCCGAAAACTAAACCCAACCTGTGTCAGACTAATGAATTAAAACGGCCTACTTATAAGGTAAATACAAGTGGGGAAATGTTTATAAATATAGTACGTCTTTGGTTGTGATTGTACAATTATATTAGATTTATCCTGCATTTGTTAGTGTATATAAAACCATCCGCGAGGGCAAGTTGTGGAGAGAGAGGAGGGCTCAGGGCGACGGTAGCAGCCCTTTCGACTGTAAACTAGCGGCAGTCCACAGCGATGCTTGAAGTTCATAAAGACCGTGACAAGTAAATTAGCTTTATTTTAAACTTAACAAAGTAGTTAAATTTGTTGGAAACCGTGTACATTTACTGCGAGTGTGGATTTTTGAAGCATATAAGATAACAAATTTTACTTCCTCTGGATTGGTCTCAGTCGGGGATGTGATGGGCACCTGAATAGTTTGCGGCCTAGGCTAACCAGTTAGCATTTAGCCTCTTTATGCTAACAGTACTTCCTTCCCGCAAAATGCTAGCCGCTAGCCAGTGATGTGCTGGCGAGCTAATTTGATAACCTGTTTGACAGAACAGCTGCCGTTCTGTCTTGCTGTTATAGTCGGTCTCGTTCAGCTTCGTAAACTACATTACGATAATGAGCCGCAGCATGTTTCTCTTGCTGTATATTAAGATTTTTAGCTGGCGTGTTGTAGCATCTGGGCTAATATTATACAATCATGTTAAAATTTGTGTTACTGTATTGCAAGTTGACCTCTTTAAATATGCTTGATCATTTAAGAGGGCAGAACATGTATTTATCAAATGAGAAACGTGCTAAAAACGATGTTTTTGTTCAGAGTGGGGGCATGGTTGTACTGAACTTTTGTTTTGTGACCCATAGAGGCCAGTAAAAGACCGTGTGTGGACCGTACTTCGACAACAAGCATGGACTTCCCGCAGCAGCAGAGAGCGGCGGGGGACGGAAAGGTTATCTACCCACCCGGAGTAAAAGATATTACGGATAAAATCAGCAACGATGAAGTTGTCAAACGATTAAAGGTACTTGACGTTTAGGATCGCCAGGTAGCTTGTATGTCCTATATGTCAATATCCTACAATGTAACTTTTGAGGATGGATACCCGTAAAAGAACTAACCTAGACTTAACTGTATTGCTCTATAGGGGAAATTGTTTCGTCACAGTAGCTCAGTTGCACACAAACACTAAAATAAAATGAAATAAGTAAGAATAAATAATAAGAGTAATAATAGCAGAGTAAAATGCAGCTATATGCTGTTATTAACTGTTTACAAGATCCTTTCAAAAATAGGCTCTGCAAAAGCAATGAAACATTTTCCCTTTTTTATTCCATTTTAAACCAGGAAACAGCCTTTTCAAACAACACAAAAACATATTTCAATAGCATTTTTATGGCTCTGTGTGTAGACATTGGTAGATTCAGATTGTCTTTAGCTGTACCGGCAGAAGACTTTAAAAAAAGTCTAGTGTTTATTGGACAGCCTATAGAGAATGGTGTGGGGAGTTTAATATTCCTGGTTAGAACTTGTTCATCTGAGTTTTGGATAAATTGTTGGTGCCTGATGGTCTGGAGCAAGCTGTTGTTGTTAGGGGAGAGTGGCAACCTTGTCAAGTTGTGATATGAACAAAAATCAGAGTCGGGGTTAGTTAAAATAAACAAGGTTTCTTATTAGGGTTACCAAGGTACAAAGTTAATTTATTGTCATTCAGCATGTGAAGACATGAGTGAACAAAAGTTGTTCCCCTGTTCAGCAGCGTTTAATGGGGGATGTGGGGAAGCTGCCTATCTTCTATATTGCATTTTATTATGTTATTAATATTGTTTTGCTTAAAGTATTATGAATAGAAAATTCCTCCATCATGAAATGAGACACCCTTCAATTTATTATTATTATTATTATTATTATTATTATTATTATTATTACTACTACTACTAAGAAGCAGACATTTTTTTATTTTTTATTTTTTGCTAATTAGTATGTTTTCTAACAACAGTAATGGTTAGATTTCTGTAATAGTTGTATATACTATCTTTTAAACAAAACAACATTTTCCTCAGACCATACACATTTGTAGGCAACAAACTATTAGGGTTGGGGCCATAAGGTATAATGCTGCTGTTGCGTAAAAAAAAGGTTAGATATTTAATGCTATCATTCAGTGTGTTGTTTAAATCTTTTGTAGAAAAGTTAGTTAAGTTTAAAAAAACTAAAAACGGTAGTTCTGCATTAAATTGCTACACAGTACATTTTGTTGGATTAAAGTTCTAAATTGTTATTTTACAGATGGCTACCACAGATGGTGGTAGTCACTGACTTTGAATACAGCTCCAAATGTCAGTCCGCACTTGTATAATTGTTTCAAAATGGCCTTCAAATGAACTACATTAACTAGGAGTGGAAAAAAGTCACTCTGTTTTCTCTATGGCTCCTACAGACTACAGCGCTGTGACTAAGTGGGATAGAGTGGAGTGTATGTTTGTGTAGGAGTGTGCTGTGCTAGCAAGCTGGGGCTGTTGCCCATCCCCCACTCCTGCTGGCTGCCTGAACAGCGCTGCCTCTTTCTCTCTGTCATTCTTTTTCATGCTTATACACAGTATCACTTTTGCTGAGACGGCAGTGGGAAAAATGCACGTGATTAATTTTTCCCACAAAATCCTAAAAATTATATCTGTAAAATAGTTTTGTGTTCTATAAATGCACACAGGTTACTATTACCAGGTTAGTCATGTCTGCCAAGTCTGTGAAGCTTCTCTGTCATCCAGGTAATCTTGAAAAAATGGTTAAAGCATTTTGCATTAACCTTTGCCAAGATGTAAGTGGGTTGTAAATGTGAAAAATCCAGTATATTAAAACTATCAGTTACTTTCAAGTTTACCTCTCAAGCTAAGCCACTGTTAAGATGCTAAAAAAAATGTTAGGGTGGATCTACTGTTAGTGAATGCACCACAGCTTCAGCTCTAAACAGACTTTGTGCACTGCTTTACTGTTCACTGTGCCTGAGGAGTGATTAAAAATTAAACCTCAGGCTGTGGATAAATGGGTGACATTAATCAAATGCAGTGAGACAGGAGGTTACGCCACTTGAGTGCTAGATTCTCTATCTTTAACAAATGTTCCTTTCACTAAATGCTCCTTTTATATTATTAAAAAAAATGCACCATGCTTAACAGACTGTTTTGGCGGATTATTTAGTTGTATAAGAGACTTTGATCAAAGGTATATTAGTGAACTATTAAAAGGGAGAGACAAATGTCCAAATAAAACTTTTTTTTTATTGGCTCATTAAAGATGGTGGTGAAGACATACATGGACATGGATCAAGACTCCGAAGAGGAGAAACAGCAATATCTTGGTCTGGCCCTCCACCTTGCCTCCGAATTTTTCCTCAGAAACCCCAATAAGGATGTACGCCTATTGGTGGCTTGCTGTCTGGCTGACATCTTCAGGATCTACGCCCCAGAGGCTCCCTACACCTCCCATGACAAACTCAAGGTTAGGCTTTGACCTCACACTAACAAAACATGGATATTGTTCAGATACTGAATGTCTAAAAATCCTTGTCACGGTATTTTATGTAAGTGTTGAAGGGTAGATTGTATAAAAATGAATTACTAATGTTTTTCTTTTCTTGTATGCCTTTTTTTTTTTTTTTTAGGATATTTTTCTATTCATCACCAGACAGCTAAAAGGTCTGGAAGACACGAAGAGTCCTCAGTTCAATAGATACTTCTACTTGCTGGAGGTAAATCATTTTGTTTTTGTTTTTTTTGATGGGCCAATCTTGTTGTACAGTACAGCAGCTGATAACATAATGTTTGTTTTTGTCTAGAACCTGGCTTGGGTTAAGTCATACAACATATGCTTTGAATTGGAAGACTGCAATGAAATATTCATCCAGCTTTTTAAAACACTCTTCTCCGTTATTAAGTGAGTAACTTTCCTGCATTCTTGAGATGTGGTACATGTTTGTTTTTACACATTTCTTTTAATGGTTTAGTCGCATAGCTTTCCCCATTGTGGTTTACTGCACTGTAGTTGTTAGTTGTTTTCACTTGAAGGATGTCAAGGGACGAAGGAGTGAAAAACGATAGCCCCCTTTTTATTTATTTTTATTTTATTGACCCTCTTTTTTTTTGTGGGACAATTTCATTATGCGTTTTTTTACACGTCAGCTTCATCTAACAGGTATAATTCTTACATGGGGGTGGGGTGAGTTTGGGGATATTGTTACTGGCCACAGGGGCCAGACAACTCAATAGTGCGCACATAATCCGCCTCACAACATCATGTTATCAGGCTGGGTTGTCCCTCAAACCATGGAATTGCCCCTGGTCTGTCAATAACTACATCTGAAGCACGGATAAGTGCTGTTAATTTGTGTTTAATACAATTTAAGCATGACTCTGTTGTTTTGGATTATTAATTTCTGTTTATAAATGAATCTAATTCTTTTACATCTAATACAGTACAATGTCTAATAATAAAAAAGCCATTTTGTACCACTTACAGTTGTGCTCATAAGTTTACATACTCTGGCAGAATTTGTAAATTTAAATTTTTTTGGGCCATTTTTCAGAGTATATGCATGATGACACAATTTTTTTTTCTTTCACTTATACGTTGGGTGAAGTCATTTATCATTCATTTTGTCAAACAACTGTTTATTCTTTTTATATCCTAATGAAAACGCACACTACCCAAATGACCATAATCAAAGGTTTACATACCCTGGTAATTTTTGCCTGATAACGTGCACACAAGTTGACACAAACAGGTTTGAATGCTACTAAAGCTAACCATCCTCACGTGTGTGTGTGTGTGTGTGTGTGTGTGTGTGTGTGTGTGTGTGTGTGTGTGTGTGTGTGTGTGTGTGTGTGTGTGTGTGTGTGTGTGTGTGTGTGTGTGTGTGTGTGTGTGTGTGTGTGTGTGTGTGTGTGTGTGTGTGTGTGTGTGTGTGTGTGTGTGTGTGTGTGTGTGTGTGTGTGTGTGTAAAAAGTCAGTGAGTTTCTGTGCTCCCGACAGACCCTTACATCTTTCATTCAGTGCTGCACTGACGTTTCTGTTTTCTGAGTCTTAGGGAAAGCAAAAGAATTGTCAAGGGATCTGCAGGAAAACGTAATTGAACTGTATAAAAGAGGAAAAGAATATAAAATGCCAGTCACCAGTGTTAAACTATAGGGATTTCAGCAAAAACTGCCAGGAAAATTGTTTGGAATGCAAAGAAAAACTCTCAAATAACTTCTGAAAATACAAGACTCGGTGTGGCTGTTTCAAGATGCACAATAAGTAGGCACTTGAAGAAAAATGGGCTGTATGGTCGAGAACGCCTTTACTACGCAAATGCCACAAAGCATCCTGCTTACAATACGCCAAACAGGACAGAGACGAGGCTCAAAACTTCAAGTCATTTGGAGTGGTTAGTCTGAAATTTTACCATTTATTGCCACATCTATAAATGTTACATTTGGAGAAGAGTGAACAAGGCTCATGATAAAAGGAACACCATTTTTACAGTGAAACATTGAGGTGGATTGCTGAGGTTTTGGGGATGTGTGGGCCACGAAGGCACTGGAAACTTGGTCAAAATGAATGGTGTTATCATTCATATTCTTTGAAAAATGGCCAAAAAAAAGCACATTCTGCCAGGGTATGTATTGTAAGTCTGACTGTAATATACAGTCGGCTCTAATGCCTGCTCCATTTCTGCCAAAATAAAGTGGTTTCAGCTGCTGTTGAATGACACTGCTTTTAATTTTGACAGGATCACATGGTGTGCATAGTTGTTGTAGATAATAACTTTACAACACAAAAGAGGAATTTGTGTATAGTTTTTCAGCGCTGTTTGACGTAAACAAGATGCTTATTAAAGACATGATTTGAACGTGTAGATGTGTTTATGCTCTGGGACAGAATGGCGCTGAAAGAGGTGTGTATGAGAGAGTGAGAAAGAGCATTAAACAAAGGAGAGTCATCACACACAGATATTGTACATGCTGTAGATGTACAGGTAGAACAGGTGGGAGATGGAGTGTGGTGGTGTGTTTGTAACAGCAGTTGTGAGTTTACATAATCGGACAATGTTGCAGAGACAGTGCTGCTGCAATCAGGTGGACCTGCATTTCTCCAGCGAACATGCATGCTTATAAACCGGTTTACTTTGATAATTACTCAGCCAAATGCCTGTGTGCCAAGGCTCTAGAATGTGCTCATGCCTGAGTCAGAGCTGGCGAACGGCTTTGCACAGTTTCACATTTGGTCTGACTTTTGTAGATCCTATTTTTGTTGTGGAACGAGGAGCATGCAAGTGTCAGCCCTTGTTTTGAGCGTACACAAGCTTTATACAGTATTGTTTAAAATAATGGCAGTACAAATATGACTAACACAAATAAGTTTTTAGTATATATATATATGTATATATATATATATATTTTTATTGTTAAGTAGCAAACAAGTTACCAGTAGATGCAGTAGATTCTCAGAAAACAAACAAGACCCAGCATTCATGATATGCATGCTCTTAAGGTTGTGCAATTGGGCAATTAGTTGAAAGGGGTGTGTTTTTAAAAAAAATAAAATAAAATAGCAGTGTGGCATTCAATCACTGAGGTCATCAATTTTGTGAAAAACGGGTGTGAATCAGGTGGCCCATATTTAAGGCTGAAGCCACTAGAACTTGTTGAACATGAATTTGAAAGCCTGAGGAAAATGGGTCGTTTAAGACATTCAGAAGAACAGCGTACTTTGATTAAAAAGTTAATTCAAGTAAGGGAAAACCTATAAAGAGGTGCAAAAAATTATAGGCTGTTAAGCTAAATTGATCTCCAATGCCTTAAAATTGAGAGCAAAACCAGAGAGACGTGGAAGAAAATGGAAGACAACCATCAAAATGAATCAAAGAATAGCCAGGATGGCAAAGGTTTAGCCAATGATCAGCTCCAGGATGATCAAAGACAGTCTGGAGTTATCTGTAAGTACTGTGACAGTTAGACATCTGTGTGAAGCTTATCTATTTTCAAGAATCCTTCACAAGTCCCTCTGTTTTTAAAAAAAAAAAAAAAAAAAAAAAAAAAAAAGGCATGTGCAGAAGAGCTTACAATTTGCCAAAGAACACATCAACTTGCCTAAAGAGAAATGGAGGACCAGTCTGTGGACTGACGAGAGTAAAATTGTTCTTTTTGGGTCCAAGGGCCACAGACAGTTTGTAAGACGACCCTCAAACTTTGGACTCAAGCCACAGTACTCGGTGAACACAGTAAAGCAAGCATCATGATATGGGCATGTTTCTCCTACTATGGTGTTAAGCCTTTTATATTGCATACTATGGATCAGGGGATTTTGGAGTTTGCATATGTCAAAATACTCGAAGAGGTCATGTTGCCTTATGCTGAAGAGGACATGCCCTAGAAATGTTTGTTTCAACAAGACAATGACCCCAAACAAGCAAGGTCTTGGTTCAAACCAACAAAATTAATGTTATGGAGTGGCCAGCCCAACCATAATCCAACCGAGAAGCTGTTTCTGAAGCAAAACCAAGAAATGTAAATGAATTGTGGAATGTTGTTAAAGAATCATGTAGTGGAATAACAGCGGAGAGGTGCCACAATTTGATGCCACACAGATGTGAAGCAGTTTTAAAAAAAAAAAATGGTTATTTTATTTATTAATAAATAAAATTATATTTATATATAAAATTTTATTTATTTTTAATTTTTTAACACACACCTTTCAACTAATTGCCCAATTGCACAGCCTTAAGAGCGTTCATATCATGAATGCTGGGTCTTGTTTGTTTTCGGAGAATCTACTGCACCTACTGGTAACTCGTTTGCCACTTAGCAATAAAAAATATAATGCCTATCTTTTTGCCGTCTACAGTAACAGCCATAACCAGAAGGTGCAACTTCACATGATGGATCTGATGAGTTCTATCATCATGGAGGGAGATGGTGTCACACAAGAGTTGCTCGATACTATTCTCATTAACCTCATCCCTGCACACAAGGTAAGAAAAATAACAAAATATAAAGTAGTCAAACAGTATGATCAGAACAAACTTGTCATTGTTGAATATTTTAACAGAATCTGAACAAGCAAGCATATGATCTTGCAAAAACACTTTTGAAGAGGACGGTTCAGACCATAGAGGCATGCATTGCAAATGTAAGTTTTATTTTTTTAATATATAAACTGATAATGTGTGCTAAATTTACAGATTTTTTTTATTTTTATAAATGTGTATATATATTTTTTTGTCTGCATAGTTTTTTAATCAAGTTTTGGTGATGGGCAAGTCATCAGTCAGTGACCTTTCGGAGCATGTATTTGACCTCATCCAAGAACTGTTTGCCATCGACCCCATGCTGCTTACTTCTGTCATGCCACAGTTGGAATTTAAACTCAAGGTAACTATCCCATAACCCCAACATCTAACTCAACAAAATGTATCTGTAACTGTTAAAACGCCAATGATAATTGTTCATATAATACTAAGTTACAAATGTTGTGTCTACATTTGAAGAACAATAGCTAACTTATAGTGTGGTATTAATATACACTATATGGGTGGCAGTAGCTCAGTGGTAGGGCGGCCGTTCGTCGACTTGCGGGTGGGCTGTTCGATCCCCGCTCGAAACATCCCAAAACGTCAAAACAGCCCGCTCTGCCCCACAGTTCATACTGTCGTTGTGTCCTTGGGCAAGACACTTAACCCACCTTGCCTCCAGTGGTTAGCTGTAACACTGGTAACACTTTTTGTAGTGTCAATAGCTACAGACCTCCAAATATTTGATCTTCAGATTAGCTCAAGAACAGTGCATAGAGAGCTTAATGGTATGGGTTTCCATGGCCAAGCAGCTGCATCTAAGCCTTACATCATCAAATGCAATACAAAGCGACGAATGCAGTGGTGTAAAGCACGGCATCACTGAACACATGAGCAGTGGAGACGTGTTCTCTGGAGTGACCAATTCCCTGATGGACGAGTCTGAGTTTGGCGTTTAACCAGGAGAACGGTACTCGTCTGACTGCACTGGGACAAGTGTAAAGTTTTGGTGGAGACAGGATTATGGTGTGGGTTTGTTCTTTGGGAGTTGAGGTTGGCCCCTTAGCTTCAGTAAAAGGAACTGTTACAGGTGTTACAGAGGATGTTTTCTACATCTAAGAACCAGTGAGGTTAGTGAGCATTACTTGACATACTTAAAAATGGGAGATTGGGAACAGCACGAGTAATAGTGGGAGTCGAACTCTCCCTTTGTATTCCTCGTGGCATTACTCCCAAATTCAAACATTTTTATAAAAAAAATTGATCAATGAACGCATGAGTAGGAAGCTCAATCTGTTTCTTCAGAGCACGCCATTGTGTAAAATTATTTTTAATAAAAAAAATAAAAAAATTTGTGGGCCACTACTTTCAAATTGTTTCTCAGACCTTTTGCAGTTTTGTGGTCGCCTGGCAGAGCAACAATGCATGTAGCTCCAGGATAGCACCAGAGCTACAAAAACACACTCTAAACATGTGCAGCAACTGGAACAAACTTGCATAATGTAACGCACGTAGTAACGTTGTTTGAAAAGCTAGCCATTGGTTGACGTGGTGATTGTGACAACCATTGGCTGATGTTTTTAAGGCCCCACCTCATACACAGAGGATGTTTAATATTTTTATTTTTTTATTATTTATATTTATTTTAGTGCACCTAATAGTCTATCAGATAGTAAAGGCAGTTTCAACTACTATTGCAAAAATGTATAAAAGAAACTCTGTTACATCTTTTCAAAGTAACTTTTAGCTAGTAGCATTGCGTAGTTTTAAATTCCAAAAATTTACATTCTTGTATTGATTTAATAGTTCATAGACACGCATTTGGTAGACTTCTGCCTATTTTGCTGACCCAGTAACCTCAGATGGACAAAAAAACTTGGATATAAAATATGTATAATTCCATGCCACACAGACATGCAGACCCACTCCTGAGGTCGGCATGCTTGCAGCTCAAACAGTGAGAGCAGAAAGAGGCCAATACATTTGTAGAGGGATCTGCGCTCCTTGGCTAAAGATTACACAGTGTCGCTTTCATGCTTCAGCATACCAAGATGTATACTTGTTTTCTTGACCTCCCACCTGATGAAGACAATGGACCACTGCAGTTTGCCTACTGGCTTAACAGTTGTGTATGACGTTGTCATCTACCAGCTGTACCGGGCGTTGACTCACCTGGAGACTGCTGGAAGCACTGAGTCATGTTTTTTGACTCCTTTTAGTGCTTTCAACACCATCCAGCCGGCGCTGCTGCAAGGAAAGCTGGTGGGTGTGGATTGACACCTGGCAGCATGGACCATTGATTACGTCAGTTTTTTTGTCCATCTGAGGCCGCAGTATGTGAGACTGTGCAACTGAGAGTCTGAGATGGTAGTCTGCAGCACTGTGACCCCTCAGGGAGCAGTACTCTCACCGTTCCTCTTCACACTCTACACTTTGGACTTCACTTACAACACCAGCAGTTGTCACCTCCAGAAGTTCTCTAATGACTCAGCCATTGTTTGCTGTGTGTCTGCGGGGAACGACCTGGAGTACAGGCCATTCATCATGGACTTTATCGACTGATGTGAGGTCAACCACCTGCAGCTAAACACCAGCCAGACCAAGGAGATGGTAATCAACTTCAGGAGAAGGACATCCCCTTCCACACACCGGTGAACATCCAGGGCTCAGACTTTGAGAAGGTAGACACGTTTAAGTACCTGGGTGTTCACCTGAACAATAAAATAGACTGGTCCCACAACACTAATGCCCTGTACAAGAAAAGCCAGAGTCGCTGCCACCTTTTATGACTCTGTGGGAGCCAGCTGGGGGGGCAGGCAGCACAGATCGGGACAGGAAGAGACTGAACAAGCTGGTCAAGAGGGCCAGCTCTGTCCTAGGCTGCCCACTGGGTCCGAACGAGGAGGTGGGTGAAAGGTGGATGTTGGCCAAGCTGATATCCTTCAGAGAACAACTCTCACCCCCGGAATCAGTGCATAACGGAGCGCTACCACGGGTCCTTCCTACTTACTGTAATGACACTTTATAATTCACTCATGTAACAATAAGCCAAGATACTGTGCAGTGTCCATTTACATAGTATAGGACTGATGGAGCAGCAGTATAGCACAGTGGGTAGAGCGGCCGTTCTTCGACCGGTGGGTGGGCAGTTTGATCCCCGCTCGAAACATCCCAAAACATCATAACATCCCGCTCTCCCCTGCATACTGTCGTTGTGTCCTTAACCTGGACACTTAACCTACATTGCCTCCAGTGAAGTTCTGTAACACTGGTAATAGTTTAATGTATGTAAAGTTCTTTGAGTGACGGTAGGTGGAAAAGAGCTATATAAAAAAATAAAGATTATTATTATTATATTATATTATATTATATTATATTATAGGACTATTTATCCTTACATTACATCTGTCATCAGACAATATCAGATGTAATAATGTTCTGCCTTGTTCAGCTGAGAGTAAAAAACAGGGGTCTCCAACTTAATGTCCACAGACCAAATCCATGTCCTTTTGTGAAGTACATTTGTCACATTATTTTTTTCCTGTAGCCTAGCCTTATAAGCAAATTAAATTGTATGTTAACACATTTCAGATTTTGATTTTATTTGTTTATTTATAAACGTGCAAACATTAGCCTTTGTTTTTTTTTTTTTTTTTGACATTGTTTTAAACTGGCTTTTGGGACAATACTGGGACAATGATGAAAAAAGTTAGTCTAGAGCCCCAATTTGTGAAATAATAAAAGGGCACTTGTTCGCTTATTTTATAAAAGAAAATCATGTTTTTTTTTTTTTTTCACCAGACGTTTTATTTTATCACCAGACGTTCATTTGCAGAGTGCAGGGATCTGGTAGGAACATAGGTCTGTGTTGGCGAGTGAAGATATGAGGGTGTGGAACCAGTAGTGGTTTTGCAGGCCAAAGGCATAGCTTTGAATTTGATGCGGGCTTCAACAGTATTTAATTCTGCTTTATTTTGTTGTGTTACAGAGCAATGATGGTGAGGAACGACTGGCTGTTGTTCGGCTGCTAGCTAAGCTTTTTGGTGCCAAAGACTCTGAGCTGGCTTCACAGAATAGGCCACTGTGGCAGTGCTTTTTGGGCCGGTGAGTTAAATGAGCAAGTGTGCATACCACCCCAAACAGTAGACACTGATAATTCAGGATGATTATAAGGAATATGCAAGTTGTATTAAACATGGTATAATGAGTCAACACTTTTTAGGAAATAAATCTTCAAACTGTTGGTTATAAATTTTGTGTTCAAAGGTTCAACGACATCCATGTTCCAGTGAGACTTGAGTGTGTGAAATTTGCCAGTCACTGCCTCATGAATCACCCAGACTTGGCTCGTGACCTGACAGGTTAGTCTCCTTTGCTGGTCTCAGATGCTTTAGGTGTTACTGGTGTTATAACCATGACCTTTTTGTCAATATCTAAGTCCTGCTTTTTTTTCTCCCTCCAATCAGAATTCTTGAAAGTGCGCTCCCATGACCCAGAAGAAGCCATCCGTCATGACGTCATTGTCACAATAATCAATGCAGGCAAGAAAGACCTTAACTTGGTCAATGACCAGCTGTTGGGCTTTGTACGGGAAAGAACCTTGGACAAGAGGGTAAGATTTAAATCCATATAATGTATAATAAGTTATGCATTATGACATTTGTATTAATATTATTGTTCATTAAATAGAATCAAGTTGATGCCCTCATTCAATACTTTAAATCTGAGGGAATCTATGAAAAGGGCATCTTTAGTCACACCATACAATTTCCCATTTGAATGTACCTTTTAACAGTCCTGTCTAATATCTGTTGCTCTACTCACAGTGGCGAGTGCGTAAGGAGGCTATGATGGGTTTGGCACAGCTTTATAAAAAATACTGCCTGCACCATGAGGCTGGGAAAGAAACGGCTTCGAAGATTAGTTGGATCAAAGACAAACTGTTGCACATCTATTATCAGAACAGCATTGATGACAAGTAAGAGTTCCAACATGTCACCTGCATTATAAACTTGTAATGGCTCATGTAAACCTTCTGCTTTATACAGATTATTAGTAGAAAAGATTTTTGCTCAGTACATGGTCCCTCACAGTCTTGAAACGGAGGAAAAGATGAAGTGTCTGTATTACCTCTATGCTTGCTTGGACACAAATGCTGTAAAGTCAGTAACCCTAAGTTTTTGTTTTTTAACTTATCAAATAAAACAGGCTTTAGTGCACATTGCAGTCACTTGAACTATGTGATTTGTCTTTTAAGGGCTTTGAATGAAATGTGGAAATGTCAAAACATGCTGCGAGGCCTTGTCAAAGAGCTGTTGGATCTCCATAAGCTGCCTGTGGTGTGTTAAATACACATAACAATATAACACTTATAATATCCACAAACTTGTATCTCACTAACTCAGTTTTATCCCTCCTGGTAGTCTGAATCCAATAACACAGCAATGTTGGGGAAGTTAATGAATATAGCCAGTAAGTATCTTTTATTATTTATTTTTTATTTTTTTCAAACAACTGCTCATTTGGTCCGTCTTGAGCTATTTGCAAATGCTTTACCTCATTTTGTGAAACGATTAACCTAAGATATTGTACATTCAGAGAACCTGCCTGATGCAGGAAAGGCTCAAGACTTCATGAAAAGGTTCAACCAAGTCCTTGGTGAGGATGAGAAGCTCAGATCCCAGCTTGACATGTTGATAAGCCCGACGTGCTCCTGCAAACAGGCTGAGTTATGTGTGGTAAGAATATTCATATACTTCAGGGTGGCATTCTCAACAATAATATAAAGCACATAATTCTGTTGTTTTGCTCTTTGAAGAGAGAGATCACAAGGAAGCTAACATTCCCAAAACAGCCCACTAACCCTTTTCTGGAGATGGTCAAGTTCCTATTGGAGCGCATTGCACCTGTCCACATAGACTCGGAAGCCATCAGGTCAGAAAATTATTAAAACACGCTTAATATTAAGCTTAATATTAAGCTTAATATTTAAAGATTTATTTGCAAAAGCAGATGACATTTTTATAAAGTGTCAAAAAAATAAAAATGTATTCTTTGCTAAAGGTGATATCAGTCATACCAAACTTAATTGGCTTTGTCCAATTAGGACAGTAAAATGGATTTTGGCTTTAAATACAGTGCTTTGCAAAGAATTAATAACAAGCCTCGGTTCCCTTACTCATGTATCTGTATTTGCAAATGAACTTATTTGTTCTTTTATATTGTAATTTGTTGATTTCCATTTATTTAAAAATATAAACTTTATTGAGACACTAGCAATCTGTTGGAAAACCTGACAACTTTATAAGCTCATTGTGGTTTTTCATTCATGGAGACACCTAGTGGTGGTGAGATGGAACTGCCAACCTTAAACAGAACACAAATTTGTTTCTCCCACAATTTAAATCACCACATCCTAGTGAATGCAAGCCCACAATAGTTTGGTGTTATTATATTTTATTTAATATTATTGGTTTAAAGTAATTATTTATTATTTCAGTGCCCTTGTGAAGTTGTTGAACAAATCAATTGAGGGAACAGCAGATGATGATGAGGAGGGTGTCACCCCAGACACAGCAATTCGCTCAGGCCTGGAACTTCTTAAGGTAAACAAGCAAAGCCTCAGAAGTTCTTATGGACTTATTTTTTTATCCATCTTAATAAAAACATTGTTCATTCACACACTTCTTTTTTAGGTCCTGTCATTCACTCACCCAACAGCGTTCCACTCTTCAGAGACCTACGAGTCTTTGCTCCAGTGTTTAAAGATGGAGGATGACAAAGTGGCGGAGGCAGCAATCCAGATATTCAGAAACACTGGACAAAAAATTGAGACCGAGCTTCAACAAATTAGATCGTAAGAGAGATTAAATAAAAGTTATGTCTTCTTTCTTTTGCAGTGCTAAGATATATTTTGGCTTGTGTGTTGACATGATTTTTCATTCAAAATGAAAATAATGAGGGGTTACAAAAGAACATTGGCCGACATCAGTTAACAAAATGTTATGTGTTCATCAGCACTTTGATTCCCATCCTGCATCAGAAAGCAAAGCGAGGAACTCCTCATCAAGCCAAACAAGCTGTCCACTGCATACACGCCATCTTCAACAACAAAGAAGTGCAACTGGCACAGATTTTTGAGGTCTGCTACAACTTCTAGAAATACTGTTAATTGTCTTCACATGTATTACTAAATCTTCATGCTTATTTTATTTTATTTTTTAAATAATCACAGTTTCTGTTTTTGTGCAGCCACTTTCACGTAGTCTGAATGCAGATGTCCCAGAGCAGCTCATTACTCCACTTGTGTCACTGGGTCACATCTCAATGCTGGCCCCAGATCAGTTTGCATCACCCATGAAGTCCATTGTGGCCAACTTTATTGTTAAGGACCTGCTCATGAATGACAGAGTATGTTTAGTGTTATATGCTGATTGGTTTAAAAAAAATGATTGTAATAAAAGTGTTCATGGTTTGATTGTGATGTCTCTTTTCTCCAGACAGTTGGAAACAAAAATGGAAAGCTGTGGTCAACAGATGAAGAAGTTTCACCTGAGGTCTTGGCAAAGGTAAAGGGGACTTGCATAACTTTTTCTTCCTGACAGTATTAGTTTTCTTATTATTTCTACCCATTTATAATTTCTGTTAGTTTCATATTCTTTCCCTTTCTTTGTGTGTGTATGTTTTGTTTTTGTTTTTTTATTACCAGGTTCAGGCCATCAAGCTCCTTGTACGCTGGTTACTAGGAATGAAAAATAACCAATCAAAGTCCGCAAATTCCACTCTTCGCCTGCTGTCCGCCATGCTGGTCAGTGAAGGAGATCTCACAGAACAGAAAAAAATCAGGTACCAAGGATTAAAACTCAACTCTGCTCAGTGATGCTTTTCAGAAAATTGTTTAGGTTCAGGAGTAGATGTAGCTGGTGGTATATTTGTTGACCTTTTTATTGTTGCTTTGTTTCTGCAGCAAATCGGACATGTCTCGACTGAGGCTGGCAGCAGGTGGAGCCATCATGAAATTGGCCCAAGAGCCTTGTTACCATGACATTATTACACCTGAACAGTTCCAGCTCTGTGGCCTCGTCATCAATGTCAGTCTATGCAGATTTTTCTATTTCATTTCAATAGATTTTTTTTCTTTAACAGTTTAGGAGATTTATCACATTTCTTAAACTGTAAAAATGGAATTGCAGCCCATCTAAGTCTGTTGTAAAATTGTTCTACCCTTTAGGATGAGTGCTATCAAGTACGTCAGATCTTTGCTCAGAAGTTGCACTTGGCTCTTGTCAAACTGGTGCTACCTCTGGAGTACTTGGCTGTCTTTGCCCTCTGTGCCAAAGACCCAGTGAAGGAGCGCCGTGCTCATGCCCGACAGTGCCTCCTCAAAAACATCTCCGTCCGCAGAGAGTATATAAAACAAAACCCACTTGCTCAGGGTTAGTTGGACCAGTAAAATGTAATAGGCATTGGTGCTACAGGTCTTGCATATAATCGGATCAATAAAGCACCTGGTTTTCTGGTATAACCATAATAATATGTTGTTTTCACTCAATAGAAAAACTGGTTTCCCTCCTTCCTGAGTATGTGGTCCCATTCATGATCCACCTGCTGGCCCATGACCCAGACTTTACTAAACCACAGGAATATGAGCAACTCAAAGATATCAAAGAGTAAGTCAAATTTACTTTTTTTTTTTTTTTTGCACAATTTACTTTTTTCTTTTTACCTCATTTAAACATTTTATCCATTATCCATTATGCCATTTTTAGCTGTAACAAATACTTTTAATGTGTGAGCAGGTGCCTGTGGTTCATGCTTGAAGTGCTTATGACAAAGAATGAGAACAACAGTCATGCCTTTCTAAGGAAAATGGTAGAGAACATTAAACAAACTAAAGATGCACAGTGTCCAGACGATGCAAAAGCCAATGAGGTAAAGGATGCAGTTACCCGAGTGTGAAAACAATAACTGCTAAGACTTTGTTTCTCAAACGGTATCTGTTTCCATGTCTATAGAAGCTGTACATAGTCTGCGATGTTGCCCTCTTTGTCATTGCCAATAAGAGCACTGCATGTCATTTGGACTCTCCAAAAGATCCAGTCCTACCCTCCAAGTTCTTCCTTGTTCAGGACAAGGTAAAAGTTAAAACGCAACTTAAACTTGTTGTCACATAATCTTTTCATAGTGACTTACTTTACACTAAGATTAAACAAAAAAGGAAAAGGCCACTAGACCAGTGATCAGTAATTAGCGGCCCAGGGGTCACATCTGGCACCCCACAGTTTTCCATCCGGCCCCCCAGTCAGGACTTGAAACTAACGTCGTTCTGGAGATGGTCCACGATTCTCCTCGAGACAGCCTCAGGGCTAACAACACACCTTTCTCCTATCACTGTCACAGAGTCAGTTTAGGAAGTTGATGTGCACAAAATCAGCACAATTTAAAACTTTGCTCAATGGAAATAGTCATTTAAATCCACTTTAGCAAAAGGCGGTAACTCACTTTGTCTCTGGGCAGAGTTTACATTTACATTTATTCATTTAGCTGACATGCGTGCATGCGTGGCCCTTCAGCAAATTTTGTAAATTGACCTCTGCACTACTGTACATACTGTAGTTGGTATTGTATGTCACATAAAAAGCCATAAGATTTTTTTTTGTTGAACATGTGTTTGGCAGGACTTCCAAAATGATAAAGAGTATCTTTCTGCTGAGATGAGACAAATGCTGTTGACTGGAAAGGTAAATTTTTAAATTTTTTTTTAAGTTTTTTTTTTTTTTTAATAACCATTTCCTACTTTTCTGTGGCATGTGTCAACATTCAGACAAATTTGTGATTGTGTTTTCAATCACAAAACATTATGAGCTATCCAATAATAAATCATCTTCTGAATTTACCTTGAATCTCTCATAATTAAGCCGAAACCAGCTCCAGTTTTGGGAGCTGTGAACAAGCCTCTCACAGTACCAGGGAAGAGGGTCTTTCTGAAAACCACCACAACCTCAGATGTGACCAGTAACAGCGGCACCAACTCCCCGCTAAGTTCAACAACCATTAATAAGAACAGGTAAACATACATTCATGCTCTTCTACTATTAGGAAATAATTTGTTGTTTATGATGTTTGATTGTATATGTATTTATACAGTAATAGCAATACCACCATTCAGACATCAGAGAGCAGAACGCAGGAAAACAATGAAAACCCAGTCATAAAAAAGGATGAGACAAAGAAGGTAAACTGCACAACAAATGTCACATACTGAATCTGACAGACATTTTTACCACTTCATACATTTCTGTCACCCGTAGGTGCAGCAAGTTCAAAATGCAACTCCTGCAACTGAAGCATCACCTGCAAAGCGACGCGGACGTCCCCCTAAATCAGCAGCTGCTATTCCTGCAGCAGAAAAAGATAAAGCTGGGGTAACAATGGGCAGTGGGGCTGGCAGAGGCAGGAAAAGGGCAGCAGACCCTAACTCGGCAGAGTCGATTGACATCAAGGTGTCAAAACAGCAACAACAGAATGATGAAGGGACAAAAAGACAGATTGACCTAAGGTATGAGATTCCACACACTTTAAACGGTTAAGCCTTGTTTTTACCACGTGGTAAGGTACGTTTCAGTAGTATATTCATGGCAGTGTGTTTGTTGCCACCCATATCACCAGTTGCTGTGTGCATCTCTGTTCAAACCATAATGCATTCCTAACAGATGTTTCCCCAGCAGGTGGCAACGTGTGAGAATAGTGAGGGCAGATGTTAGACAGGGGTGCACTGCAGGAGAGAGGCAGAGGTGTAGGAACAGTTTGAGACTGTCTGGGAAGTGAGGGGGACTCTGATGTAGACATTGAGTGTAGCCCTGAGGGGAAGACAAAAAGAGAGATCTCTTCACTCATCAGGACAGCTTTAAAATCTGGTCCAAAACGTACAGCAACAAGAATACAAGGGTGAGAGGTCGCCTCTTATTAGGCAGGGAGAGCTCTTTAAACTTAAGGAAATTTGAGTTGCACTTTCCTAATCCTAAAGTCTAGTATTGCTTAAATGCCGTTTTGCGTACATTACTTTAATACAGTATTTAACTCGATGCAGCCAAATATATTTTCTATAAATAAAATGTTATTTTATAAAAAATCTATGAGGATTAAATTCTTATACTTTCCTTTTGCAGGTAAATTGGTATTGCCTGAAGGTAAAATGAAAACTGTTGAGAAGGGGCCAGGCTCTTCATACCAGCCCAGCTCCAAGTATGCGTTCCTGACTCTTAAGCTTTTACTGGACACATTATGGACCTTTCTTAAACACACACACACACCCATGCACACCTTCTTTACTCCACTGACATCATAGGGGGGTTTAAACGCCTTGTAGACATGATTTAAAACTCATTGTATGTAGATCTTATTGAAAACATGTTTTTTTTTTCTTTGTGTTTGTCTTTGCTTCATTTCTGGAGCCATTTTTAAGAAAAAAAAGAGATGGACATTTTACAGACATTTTAATCTGGTTGATTGTTGCTTATTAAATGCCCTGGGAAAATCTCATGTCTCTCAATTCCTCCCTGTATTTCTACACTTTATTTCATTTTAAGCTCACGTTTTACACAATTGTAAATATCCAGTTAAACCTTTTGAATAAACATGACTATTAACAATTGACTAAAATATGGTGAAACAGTATTGGATTTTAGTGTTAAGCAGATATTCTTGCATACAGATTCGATACACTTTACAAACTGTAGGTTTAGGTTTCTGACTTTAGTATTTAAAGGTGCTTTGGCTTAGTTGTAAGTCAGACAACACCACATAGAATTATGGTGTTTTTGTTTTTTCCTTTATACATTTTCGAATGCAGTTGCCAAGCTGTGCATCTCAAGTCTCTTATTGAAGGTTTTAAATAACTTGATTTTCTGATTCTAAGTTTAGAATGTAAAAATGACAAGTTACATATTCAGTTGAGTTTATAATTAAATACTGTTTTAAGCAGGTGTGTGGTTTTGATAGTAAAAATATGAAGATAACTTTTCTAGAAAAAAAAATCTTTGAGGTTAAAGTCTAGTGCTTTTGTCTGTAAAGGTTCTCAGTCATCCAGGACATATTTAAAAAAGGTCCTAGTGCTTTTGTCTTGATCACGTTTCCAGAAAACATAGGAAATGACACAAGCAAGGGTTTTATTTTTTTAATCAAAAATGACAGTCACAATAAATAAACCATGCTTTTAAACTGCAAATACTTGCTTCCCCCAAAAAAGTAACCAGGAAAACATGTTTCATCCCAATGGTGAAACACAGATGAAACGGCCCCTTTTATGCTGTGTCAGCATGCATTATAGTACATGTAGGAACATCAGGAAGATGGGGAGGAGAGGCCTGTTTCATTGTCCTTTTTTCTAGAAAATGTAGATCCAGCCATCAATAGTGTTCTTTAGCGATTGAGGACTCATCCCAAGAACCTTATTTACAAATAAATTGTGTCTATGCATCTTCTTCCTGGCTCCAAATGTTTTGGTTTTGGCTAGCAAATGTTTTGTAGGCTCAGATGCTGGCTGCCACTGAACCCCTGCACAAAAACTCTTAAAGGAAAAATTATATAAAATAAAAACTACCATTTGCCACTGATAAATTTGATGAAATACTGCAGTAAAATACAGTGGAGAAGTATAAATGCTTGGATTCTTTGCACAATAAGCGCAATTTACATTGTGTACATTGAATAAATTTGTCTAAAAGTACACCAAGTTTTTGGGAAACTGCTACAGCTAATAACACTTTCTCATGACTCCAGGGTGTGGAGCCAGTCCCTAATCTTTAGCTGTGAACAGCATAGGTGTTTGCTCTGAAATTAAACAAAAGCACTGCTTTTGAAAAATACTTGAAATTCAGTCTATGTTCAGACTGAATAATGTCCCACATGAATCTGCTGAGTTGCAGAAAGCAGCATTGGGTCCTTGTACAGTTTTGTATTTTATACTCGAGCTTTAAGGCTTGCTGATCATAAGTTCTAGGTGACATTTTCCACAAACTTGAGAAAGTCATGCTATTAAGTCTTTCCAAAACATTCCATCACCACATCATTTGGCCAACGAAATAAAAGCAGTATAAAACATGCAGCGACAAAAAAGACAAGATTGTGGTACAGGATTGTGGCATAGCAGAAAAAGATGGTCAAATGTTTCATTTGCTAATAGACCTTGGATATTGGCTGTGCAAAAACAATCTTAAGAAAAGCACAGGGACATTCAGAGGGCTTTTTCATGGATAAAAAGATAACTCTCCCATATAATTGTAAACTAGGCATAGTTTATATTTAAAATAATTTGCTTTACAATGCCATGTAAGAAAAGTATAACCTCGATATATTTTCAAATATACACAAACATATGTACAGATAACTTTTTCTTTGTGCAGATGATCAATGCCACTCTGATATTTTCTGTATGGCAGACAAAAAGAAACCTCTGTATACAGTTGACTTTTCAAATGACAAGCTGTTCAAAAATCATGACACTGCTCATTGATGTAATTTATCCAACTTGACCATGACATTTTTGAAGAGTCCATTTAAGATTTAGGAGTTACAGAAGGTCAACGTGCTTAATCAGTTTTTGTGAGCGCTATATGTATGACTTCCTTTACATTGGAGCCTGGAAAGCCACCAGGCAGCTGTTTTGATATCATTAAAGACAAGCAAAAGAAAACAGGAGAAGAGACTGCATGGAAGACAAGATGCATGATTGAAGGTTCTTCATGTAATGTCACATTGATGTAAGAAATGACTAGCTATGTTCAGCAACAGGCAGCAATGTGGTGTGCATTAAGAGAATTGTGGTGCTACATGTGTTCAGGTTGTACCAAACTATGACGAGGGGGCACAGACTGCTCTGATGAATGCAGTGATATCTGTAACAAAAGGCAATAGTGGAATGGTGCTGGGGAGGAGCTGATGCTATAATGTAGGGTTCCTCACACCTGGCCCAGCTTCAGTTGCTTATCAGAAGTTCTGTTGCCGTTTCCACATCCCAAGATTTTGAAGACAAGGCTGCTATTACTGCATTCTGTTTAAGATAAAAAATATATAAACATAATGTTTATATATAAGTTTCAATAGCTACAGCCACACTTATATTACACACTAAATTCATTAATTAATAGTGTTTAGAAACACTCAACTTTAAAGTAAAATTGGTCATACCTTATCGAAGCCCATGGCACAAAGTTTGTCTATTTTGCGTGTGTAGTCAGGACTGGAAACGGGAGCATCGGCATAGACATGAGACCACAGCCTCGCAGTCTGTTTGAACATTTCTGGGTTCTGCTTATACTAAAGGTTCAGAGAGAAGAGTTAAAATTGCATTGCTCAAACCAGAGCTAGGTGAAAAACAAAAATATTTAGAAATAAAAAATAAAAAACTGATTATATTTAATACAATACAGTGTTACACTCCAAATCACAAAAGGTATTAAACCTGGTTTGCCACTACTGCATCTTGTGGATCATCTGGTTCAGCTGCAGCAAGGAGGGCCTGTAGTGACAACAACACTGTCCGCAGGGTCATTGCAGCTGCCCTGGGAAAGAAAGTGTTCAGATAAAAAGTGTCAGGACCTGTTTGACCAGAAAAAAATATAGGTACTTTCTGAATTTAAAAAAGGAGAACCAATATCTTACTAACCACTGGTCTTTTAAAATGTCCAAACATATTGCTCCTGTCACAGAACTAATGTTAGGATGCCAGATCTTAGTAATAAAGCGCACCTGAAAAAATATACAAGTTTAAAAAGTTATTACCACTTTCATATAGAGTAAAAGAACAAACAAGAGTGGATTTATGTTTAGAAAGAATATGCATACCTTTGGTGGGTTAAAAGGATAGGTTTCTGGGATTTTTATTTCCAGCTGATATCTGCCACCTAAATAGTTATACTTGTGTGTAAATGTACATTGTAATAATGAATAAAACAATGCAGTTGTCAAGAATAACAAAGCTTGCTGGACAGAATACCTTCATAAGGTGTATCTGGAGGACCTGCTATCTCGCCCCTCAGCTCTGTGAAGTTCTCATCCACCAAGTCTACTTTTATCTGGTTTTTACTTGTCTAAAGAAGGACCCATGAGAGTGACACAATAACACAGAAGGATGTTACACATATTTCGGCTCATTTTGTTAAATGAAAATACAAGAAAATGCATCAACTGTGACAACAATTAGCAATAGTTAGCTTTCTGGTCATGCTAGATTCATTACTGCTAGCGTTACCTCATAAGAGACCACGAATAAGTAGCTTTTTCCGTCAAGCACATTATAAACTTTTCAAATTGCCAAAATCGTCACTACCAAACCCAATTACAAAAATAGAATTTACAATATTCTGGGATTTTAGCATGACACCCGAGGCTAACGCTAACAGTGCATTATCAAAATAACGTCTCAATTGGCTAACATTGTAACATTACACCTGACAATCAGTGTAGCTCGTAAGAATAAACCGTATAGAGAAAAAGCTAAATATTAAAATGGAGATAATAGCTAACTAATAAGGTTAAATTTTGTCGTTATAATTATGTGTAGCTTTAAAAAAGGCCTGACAGCACAAAAGCTTGATCCTCGGTGTTTCTTTAACACACCTCACTAAACAGGAGAGTTTTGAGCAAACAGTACAGTCAGGCTAAAGCTAAAGTTGTTCGGTTTAGGCCTGACCTGCATTTACTTGACGTTAGCAAAGGTTAGTGAGGTCTGCCATTGTCACAACGTAAGTTTCAACTTGTATATTTGTAGAACTCACTATTTAACATGGTTTATTAAATAATAGGATTAACGCACCTCTTCGCTTTTTAGGACTTCTTTAAACTCCCGTTTGATCCTTTGCACTGCGATGTTAGCCATGGCTATGTGTGTGCCTCACCGCTGCTGCCTCGAAGATGTTTTCGGGGCCTCTCTATGGCACTTCTCCCCTTTCGGAGTGTCTGTGTCTCACCTTCCGCAGTTAGTCTGTCTGTATGGGACTGAGTGCGCTGTATTGTTCGGAGAGAACCTTTTACTTTCACTGTTTCCACTTCAGGCTCAACTGACAGCTCTGTAGTGGGCTGTTAATAATGAGAAGGCAAAATCTAGAACAAACACAGTGACCGAAACTGCAGTTAAACGTAGCAAGGACTAGAACTTTCACATTAATAATCACTGGTGATAAAGAGTGAGGGTTTCTATTGTCCTGGGACCTGTCTAACACGGTGTTTCACAACCTCTATTTTCAATATGTTAAAATAGACAGTTAAACGTACATTATGTATATTTCATAAGTTGTTGTTACATCTGATCTTAAGTTTAATCTTATTTAAAATCTAGTGTTAAGTCAAGCCAGGTTTACTATAGCATTTGAAACAACTTTTAGATTTATGTTCTAAATAATATGCACAAATTAACATAAAGAAAAACATTGAAATATGCATATAGCCTACAGGTAGATGGCAGTAGGTTTCAGAGGCTTATATGAGTGGGGAAAAAAATTGTATTCATTTAGATGATTAAACTTAATCTAATAGTATGCCTATGTATGACATTTGCTCAAATTCACAGCAGGGCTATACATTTTGGCTTGTTTTGTGTAACTAACTTGTGTGTAAGTATGTCATCTCGCCATAACATACTTATTGTTTTTTTATAAACAGTAAATGTAGTTTAGGCATTTAAAATTACCTTTAGAAAGCTCTTGCAAGCTCTAAAAATGCAGTTACACAAGCTCACCTTTGAAAAAAATAACCAACAACAGGCAGAAGGCATGTTTGTTTACTATTTCTACGTTTTAATCGTTGCTCTTTCTAATTGGCTCCATGACGCGCCAGTAAATTGCCTGGACCAATGGTGGATCAGATGTGAGCTGTTAGGTTCCTGGAGTTCCCGGATGTGAGTGGTGGGTTCACGTGTGGTCAAAACACAGACGGTAGGTTGGTGTGGTTGCAATGAAAGCGGTTCAGTAGTGAACAGGCCTGGCCAATTTTAAACTTTTTTCTGGAAATTTACAAAGCTAAAGTAAGTCATATTTCGATGTCGACCTCTACAACATCCGTGTGAAATATATATATACATCAAGTCTAAAAACATGTTTTTATTATTGTGGGCAGTCTCGTTTCTCTGACTGTGTTAGCGAGAAGCTAGTAACGCTTAGCTATTTTTGCTGAAAGCATAAACAACTAAAATTCAGCTTTTATTTAATAAAATTTTTAGGAGTAACTCTTTATTCAATAAAGTAGACGCTGTTAGTTACGTCTTTAATTATAATTTAACTTTATAAGCGTAAACTCACATAATTACATTTTTTTTTGCCAGTTCAGTCTGACTCTTGTTAATAACGTGGGCTCTTGTAGTAATGTAAGGTACATCATAACATTTCATAAGCTCCTATCTGACTTTAGCCAAATACATGACTACAGTGTTCTGACCAATGATAGTACTGCACCTAAACATGAAGGCTCCTCCTTAGTTCTGTAACGCGAACAAAAGAGCAGTAGGTTTCTCCCTTGTTCATCTACGTCCTAGTTTTATATAATACTTTGGCTGGTTCACAGACGCACATGAGCTGGAGAAATGGCAGAAGGAGGATTTGATCCTTGTGAATGCATCTGCAGTCATGAACATGCTATGAGACGTCTCCTTAACCTGGTAAGTTTAAAACTCCACAAAGTAAAGTTGTGCTTTGGAGGGTAAAATAATGGAACTGCTGACTGGAAGTGAGCCGTCACATCCTGTTCACTGTTTATCTTGCCAGCTGGTCCGCACTGTCCCTTAATTTTCACTGGTTTGCTTTTGTGTTTAGTTTTTTTTTTCAATGAGGAATCTGCCTAACTAAATCAGAAAAATAATATTAACAGTTTTGTTAAAATACCTATTCATTTCACAGTGCATTTGGTTATATTTTACATATGACTTCATTTGTGTACAGGTGGAACTTGCGTGGCAAGCTGCAGTTGGCTGAGAGCATTAAAGCCATCCCAAGGGTTTAGAGAATTGCTTGCTGCAGAAAAGGGTGTTGTCCAAACAGTAAAATAAAATTTCAAGCATTTCAGTGCCACGGCTGCTCAGTGTGCTTGCAGAACCTGATTAATATTTAGTAAAAGATTATTTTAGTACAGTGCAACTAAGACCTAGTTAATACCAAATTAACAAGGAAAGGAAAAATAAATGAAAACACAATCAAATTTAATATTTTTTATTGTAAAGCCGTGTGTTTTTCTTTTCTCATTTTTCTTTAGCTCAGGCAATCTCAGTCCTTCTGCACAGACAACGAGTGCCCTCAGGAATGTATGGACTAATATTTTATTTTATTTTATTTTTTTTTACACCATTTGACATTTATACACAACATGTAAACACATGACTGTACTAAAACATGTCATCAAATTATACATGTCTGTACTATAATATAAAAATACAGAAGTTTCCTTGGTTCTAGTGCCAGGCCCCAGCCGGTCTGTTGATGGACAGGATGACTTCACCTTGCCCATTGTTCTGATGGGGTGGGTGGCACTAGCTTTGCTGCTGTTCTTGTTGCGCCCTGCCAGTCTCAGAAGTATGCAACCCACAGACAAATCCATTGGACCCCCCAATGTTAGTACTGATTTAGTTTTACTTTATTGTTCTTGTTGTAAAATTCTTACAGTATATTATCTATTGTTTGTGTAGAAATGTTACATTTGATGTTTTTTTTTTCTTAATGTCTCAGAGTGGTAGGCGGGAGCCTCCTGTACCACCAATAGACTAGCAGTGGATCCAATGAAGCTGCATTCATCTTGCTCAGCCAGAGTTATCCAGCCACCGTAACCACCCCTCTTTCATCTTTCTTCCACCAGTAATTCTTTTTTTACTCCTTGGACTAGTACAAATTTGTGTGCCAATATATATATATATATATGTGTGTATATATGAACATTACCAACTCTACTGTAATAATTGACATGTAGTTCAGTAACAGAGGAACATTATATTTTAGTTAAGTAAAACTTGTTTTTAATGTTGATTGGGTCTTGATTAACTCCAGAGGTGAGTTAGTTATTTTATGTTCAGCGTAATGAGGAGTGGTAGACCTAAAACATTCCTCTTTAAATGTTTTTTTTTTTTTAAGTGCTAGATCAGAGCATATACATTTTTAATGCTCTTCTTTCACACATATCTAATGTAATCATACTGAATAGATAATGGTAACTACTTGTTTTAGAAAAGTATTTCAAAACAAGCCTGGCACTCATGTAGTAGATTGGGTTACTAAATTCAAGAGTACGGTGGTTAAAACAAGTAAATACATTTAGTAAAGATGTATGGCGCACAGAGGATAAAGTCCTTGGTTTGATTTAGTCTGAGAGGATTTACAAATTCTTGTAATTGCTATGTTTTCTATATCCTTTATGAAACAGCAGAAAGAATCAGTTGTCAGTCACTGCATTGGATGTATGTGTTACACATACATCCAGATACTGTAAATGTGAGTGAATTCCTTGAAAGGTTTACTAACGCCACTGTATTTAAATGTGTGACACTAATTTTAATAATAGTTGCAATTCAACCATTAAATTGTACACCTTGGAAGAAAAGTTACCAAATAGTGCTAATTAGTCAAACACTCTAAATTAAACACATATTGCCTTTTTAATCTTGTCTTTGAGGACAACTACAGAATATGCTTACATACATGATTTCTTAGCACACAATCGTGATTCTCTTAATGCTTTTATGCTTGACTTCTTGGCCTCTTGGTAATTTAAAACAGTTAAAACCTTATTTGTTATTGTCTTTATTGGTTTATTTTACACTTAGGCTGCACTGTGATGAAAATTGTGTAAATTGAAAAGAACATAAATAGGCTTTGAGAATTTGAGGGCTTTAACTATGCACTTTTATGTCATCTGAATATTAAAAAAAATACAAATGTATTGACTTCAATAATTTTGTGTGACATTGTTTTGCTTGAACATAATATGTAGTCCTATACCACACATATTAGATTTTGGTATTAGTATTCATTGCCAGGGAAAGCATGTTAATAAGAAAATATTTTGTATTTGTTATTTGCGAATTACTTCTTGAGCTTAGAAAAGCATGTCTGTGTGTTTTGAGTGTTGTGTGGCACAAGGCTTGAACCATAGATTGTAAATCAAAATGAACATGTAGATCTCCAAATTCACAGTTAATAATTAACGCCGTTGTGCATAAAATACGAAGGCTACATCAAATATCTAGTCTAAGGCAAAGATAGTAAATAAAAAGGGTCTAATTTAGGAGTCACTAAGCAGCTCTTTCGGAAGATGGCAGTAATTGCACCTCGTTTATCAACCGCCACGAAAACACAAAGAAGATGAGTTTCCCCGGGTTACAATAAACAAGACCATCAGCCTTGGATTGATCGGAAATTTTAAATTGCTGAACGATATCAAATAAAGGTCAGAAAAGGTCGCTGAAAAAGATTAACTACATAGTTACAATTAGTGTCTAGTAGCATGGTTCTAGTTGAGCTTAGCTTACTGGGGCTAGGATGCTAATGTAATTAAGATAGTTTAACCTAGCTAGCCTAGAAGGTTCAGAATGACAAAACAAGAGTTTGCGACACTTGCTTACACGAAGAGTCCAAAAACGTCGAAAAGAACAACGTTTCAGGTAAATGTTCCCTCCATTTTTTTTACATTAGAAATATCAGGGGAAACAAATGATTAAACTGTTATAGTTTAGCCATGCATAACCATATCAGTGCACCAATCCGTAAAATTTTATGTTGGTCTTATAAGATTATCATTTTATTAAAACTTAATAAAAGGGCATATTGTTGTCAATAACCCACTTTATTAGGTAACTGTTACACCGCTTCAATTGCTCGTTAACACTAATTGCTAATCACATGGCAGCAACTCAATGCATTTAGGCATCTGACTATTGCATCTGACTATTGCTGATCTGTGATTTTTACACTATTATCTCTAGGTTTTATCTGAGAGATATTTTCTTGGCACACTTTAGGTCTCTAAGTACCACTCGAGCATTGTTTAAACGCCACAGCCTACCTGAGTTTTGTTGCTGACCATGTCCATCCCTTTATGACTACAGTACCACTCTTCTGGTGGCTACTTCCAGCAGGATAAGGCACCATGTCACAAAGCTCAGATAATCTCAGGTTTCTTGAACATGACATGTAGATTTTCTTATTGTAATATGTTTCAAGGCACACCGCTTAACCATCCATTGTCTTGTTATTGTAAGAAGCATCAGAATGTTGCATTTTTTTAATTATTATTATTAAACTATGGTATTATGCAATTTTATGCAGTAGCCTAGCCAGTTGATGGGAATGTCTTTTCAAGCTAACATATCTTATTGTAGGATGAACTCCAGGCGGCTGTTTCTGCCAGGGCAAGCAGAGCAATAATGGACCAGTACTCTGACGACTTCGATGATGATGAAGATGGTAAGTTAACAGAGGCAAAAAATATATAATTTAGTATAACCTATATTTCTGGATAAGCTACCTCATTGTGATGGACTTTGAGTTTTTTCTAATTAAATTTTATTTTACAGATTTTTTTAATAAACTCCTTAACTCAAGAAAAAAGAAGGTGGATGCATTTAAGGCTGGGCGGAGTAAAGCCAAAATTGTCAGCTTTGAGTTTTCAGATGATGAGGACAAACCTTCTAAAACAAAGAGAGTTTCTTTCCTAAAAACTCACAGAATCAGCTCACCTTTGGAAGGTACCTCAACAGAAAAAGAAAAAGAGCATTCCAGCCACTCCATTGATGGTTGCAGTGACTATAGCTCATTCTCCTCAAAACACTCCACAAATGTTAGTGACCAGTCATCTGATAAAAGAAGTGACTTGGGATCCACCCATTCTCAAGACACACAAGAAAGCACAAACAGATCTTTGTCGCACCAATTGTCAGAGGAAACATTGCGGGACATGCCCCTGCCTTTACCATCTGACAGCAGTATAGGGGAAAACTCTTATCCGGTAACTGCAGACCGAAATGGGATGCTACAGCCAACTCTTTTAAAGAAAACAGCAGGTGTGTTAACCAAGGTTCAGTGTATAAGTATGATGGCAACAGCGCACATTATAAATTGACGTTTGTTGAACTTACAGAAAAGGAACTGCCTATACCTAAACCAAGGCAAAGGATTCAGGGAGTGACCAACCATGCAATAGAAAAGCAGTCTGCATCTCAGGACCTAAGCGTGCTGTCTACTTCCTCTGCATCTGTTCCTCTTTCCACTCAGACACCGGATCAAGAGACCAGATTCAGTTCAAATGTGTGCCTCAGTTATTTTACATTTTCTTCCCAACATTTTAAAGTAGAGTGTATACAATATATTGTTTTGTTTCAGCATGCTGAAGTAGACCATGCAGCTTTATGTAGCATCAGCCATTCTTTTTCAAGTAAGAGTGAACATTCACTGCTCACTAATGGTGCTAAGTGAAAGATTTGACCCATTTCCCTTTTATATAATTTTAGATGCTTTAAAGTCAGAAGACAGTAAGGACCAGGAACTATCCTTTGAAGAATTGACCATAAGTCATCCGTTAACTGCTACATTGGTGTGCAACTACTTAGTTACCTTAATGATATGCATTAATAATGCATGTCTTATAAAATAAATTAACTGCTAATACATTCTTTCAGGATGACTGTGGGGATCAGATCGATATTTCAACCACTCAGCTCAACTCTCACATTCCTGACAACTCACATGACACCCTGTAAGTAAGGCTATTCATGTCACATTACATTTACAAGAGTATTGTAATCATTTAACTAGAATTATTTTACAAGGACATCACACTGTCACGTCGAGGGTCCCCAGAGACGCCGTTGTGTGTCTTCCAAGAAAGTGGAGTCTAAGTATTTGGGAACCCTCAAAGTTCTTGATCGTAACATTTCCATTCAGGAATCTCAGCCACAAGCAGCAGATCTCAGAGCTGCTGTTTATCAGGTCAGTGAACCAATCAGTCCCTGTTAACCTTGTCTTATAAATATTAAAACACAAAGACACATCAGTCTCCAGAGTAGTTGACTTTGAGGCACATTTAACAAACCTTTATTTAGAACTTTTTATTATTGTAATCTGTTTCAAGGCACCAGTTCAGCCACTGTTTTGTTTTTGGTATAAGTTAAGTAAATAAGTAAACTTTATTTGTATGGCAATTTTCTCAGTCACAAGGAGCTTCATATATAAAATAAAAAATAATAGAATACATCACAAAAATTATAGAAACATTATAAAATATACATCATGACAAAGTGTAGTCAGTAATAGCAACCCTTGGCCTTTTTTTGGCTAGAATGCTTATTTAAAGTAGAATTTCTTAACTTGTTTTCTAAAAGCAACTACAGAGTCCAACGGGCGCAAGAAAAAAGACATCCCAACCAGGTCCCAGTCTGTTTACATTTGTCTAATGGTTGATTTTGTCAAAGGCCAATGGAAGGTCTAGCAGGACCAATACTGTGCATCTCCCTGAGTAAACTGACATCAAAATGTCACTGGACACTTTAAGTAGTGCCTTTTCAGTAAAGTGGTGTTTGCTAAAGCCAGACTGGAACGTGTCACAGATTTTGAGTCTCTCTAAGAAAGATGTGAGCTGTTTGGATGCCACAAGATTTTAGCCAAAGAAGGGAGCTTAAATATTGGCCTAAAATGTATTAGTTCTGTTGGAAGCATCAGAATTTTGCATGTGTTGTATTTTTTTATTTTGTGGAACATATTTTACTTGCATCATCAACAGGAATGGCTTAAAAAGAAAAAGGAAAAGTCAAGACAGAATATGGATAAGAAGAAGGAGGAAATTGTGACAGAAAAAAAGAAAAAGGTGATTTTTATTTTATTTAATTTTTTATCAAGAACATATTATTGTTGTTAGTTACATTTTATTAACACACAAAATTTACAGGAACAAGAGGCAAAAAAGGAAGATGCCGTTGCCTCATATGAGGCTTGGAAAGAAAAGAAATTAGAAAGTCTCAAAGTGAAAGCCAAAGAGAAACAAGAAAAGCTGAGAAAAGAGCAAAGAGCTTATGAAGAAAAAGAGGAAAAGAGGCAAATTGCTCAACAGGTGTGGTAGATTTTTGATTATAACTGTTGCACTATGAACTGAACAGTGCATGTGACATTTTTAATTGGGTCTATTTCAGGTATTTGAAAACTGGAAACAGGAGCACAACCATCTTCTTAAAGAAAGATACAGAAAAGTAAGAAAAAATGAAATTGAACAAAAATTTCTAAAACAAGAAAAGGAGGAAGGAAGAAAAAGTAGCAGCAAATCAGCCTTTTCTGAGTGGTCTGTTTTATTTCTATATTATTAAATAGATTAAAGATAAACAAGTAATGTTTGTATCTATATATGATAAAGCCTTTCCAATAATGCCAATTATTTCTTAAGGTGCGAGAAAAAGAAAAACGATCTTGTTGAAAAAGCCGCTGCAAAGCGCAAAGAACTTAAAGACAATGCTGAAACCGAACGCTATATGAAAGAAGAGAGAGATAAAATGGCTTTGGACATGTATGAAAGTTGGTTGGTGAGTAGAGTTACACCCTTGTCCTGTAGTCTCTGGTAACTTTTAGTTTTCAATGAGGCTCTTTTACACAATTGTAACTAACTACTTTTTATTATTTACAGGCAAGAAAGAATCTAGAAAAGAAGCGACACAAAGAAGAAAGATGGCTACAAGCAATACTTCAAGACAGCTCCACCCCTCCACCATGGAGCCCTCCAAACAAAACTATACCTTATGGAAAATAATACGCTGTACAATTTTGATATATTTAGTGCAGAGTATTTTTATTTAGAATTTATCCCAATTTAACATTCAACCTAGATTAATAGAGAAAACACATTGTTCTCTTGTTTAAGTAATAATTTCTAAAATAGAGATGGTTAATCGATTTTTTTTTTCCTGTTGCAAAATATAAGTACAATAAACTTAAGGTTATCCATCTGTCAAATTTTTTTTTCTACATTGACTTTATTAAATCCATCTGGTGTAAACAAATTATTTGAGATTTGAAGCAGTTGCAGACAGACCACTTTAGGTTTACTCAATCAATGTCACACCAAGTTGATAGAGCTTCAGCAGCCCAAGTTGAGCATATATCTTTAACCATATAATGCCGTACTTGTCATTTTTGATGTGATTTTCTAAGCCCTCTGCACAACCCACATAATCAATACTTGGAAAAACCTGTATACAATTGAATACTTCTCATTTGCCCCCTGGTGGATTTAGTCATGCAGGTCCTAGGCAGCCACTTTGAAATTTGTGAAAAGTTTATACATTATTTACCACATGGTCACTGTATTGCTTTTTATAATTTGTTTGTTGCAATCTGCATATTTCTTCAAAAAGCTAACATATTTTAGTATTAAATTTAAAAAAGTTTGTTTTAAAATGTATTCCTGATGAACACTGGGATTCACTATATGCTGTGATTGTTTTATACACAACCTAATTTTCAATATTTCACTTGCTAATAGTGCTCTTCTGTCTCCTCAATTTTCACAAACAAAATGGCATCTATATTTCATATTTACGAGTTAAAAAATGAAATTCTAAGGACACAATTATTGTTTGTTTTTATATATTTCCAGACACCTAAAAATGCAAAGTTCAAGATATGGTCTTATTATTTTATATGTTTGGCATTAGGGTTAATATGTTATATTTTAGTTATTTCTGATGGGCGACTATCTTTGGTTATCAGCGGTATCATGTAATGTGTCGTTTGCGCTCGTGTTATGGGTTAGGGGTGTTTAACACTTTTATTCTGAAATGGCCCCTAGCGGAAGTGGTAGTAGGATGGTTGCAGTTAAAAGAGTCACACCGTACCACCAGCCCAGAGAAGGCACGTCCTTCCAATTGAGAGAAGCAGAAAAAGCTCAAAATTGCTTTAAAAGTTGTGAGGGTGTCAGTTTTAGTGTGACTTCATTGGGCAAGTTGGTTTTAGTTTAAAGACATTTCTGCTTATTACCGAAAACTTGATCTGAATTATAAGCAATTTTCGACATTTTTAAGAGTCTAGTACAATCTGGGACCTCCTGAAGTTGGGACTGTCGAGTTGGCAAAGGTAATGTACCGTGTGCTACAGCTTTAAAAGCTAGCTCCCATAGCTAGCTACTCAAGACCTTTATTCCTTTCTCTTTACTCTTCAACATTACCTTGCATGAATATCGTACAATAAATGGCTAGCTAACGTTAAGTAACAGTTTATCTAAGACCCACGCAATCTTAATCTGTTAGCACTGTAGTAAAGTAGGTGACAGGTACCTGAGATAAAGGGTGGTTTTGATTTCTACAGGACTGGCTGAGCTGGAGTTCAATGAAAGGATCTATTCTTTCTGTACCAGGTTATAACGGTGCGACTGGTGTGTGCCAGACATAGCGTTTCAATGAGGAAATGTACTTGGATCGTAATATAATTAATAGTGAGTAATTCGTTGTTCAGTGTTGTCACTTATAAGCGTACATTATGCGTTTATTTATGTACAAAAATAATTCAATTCGATTCATTCACATTAACCTTCTTTCATGGTTTATTTCCTCTTGGTTTTATTGTATGTCATTTTTTCTAATATGCCTTTTGCATAGGCTTCTTTGCACTGCCTGTAGTTACACATAAGTGCATAGGATATATTATCCTCCAATTATTGTTTCCCTTGAGTTCAATTTGTCTAGTTAAATAAAACCTTACAAAACTTTAAAATGATTAGTCAAGTTTTGTGTACTCATGTTTTCCTGATTGCAACAATGACAAAGAAAAGCTTACCTTAAATTGAGGGAAGCTAATGTTTAAGAGGATTTATCCTATTTTTTTTTTTTTTAAAAGAGATAATTTTCTATTTTAAATAAATTTACTTTATTTACTTTAGTAAGGGTTTGTCCCAATCACATTGGACCCAATGTCTTTAAAAAACAGATCACCAAATTAGTGGGAGTAGTCCTAGGCTGTACTTTTGCCCCCTCCCTATGACGTATGTAGTAGTTGTAGAGTAAATGTTTATACTCCTCACATAATTTTATAAAACATCCAACAATTTCCTAATCAAATTCAAAATTTATATCAATAAATTACTAAATTGTGTTTTTGGTTTCCAGATGTTTCAGATAAAAAGGATCTGTTGCATTGGTGCTGGGTATGTTGGTGGCCCAACATGTAGTGTGATTGCAGAGATGTGCCCAGAGATAACAGTGACTGTTGTGGATGTCAATGAGTCCCGTATCAAAGCCTGGAACTCAGACACTCTGCCAATATATGAGGTACTGTAGTGGTATTTTATGTCAAAGCTGTATAAACTCTATTTTTGAGTGTTGTTTCATTTGCTTAACAAAATGTACCATTACTCATGGAAAAAGTAAGGCCTAATTAGTTCCAGACTGCTATGTCGCAACTTGTCTGCGTCAGCCGTGGCCACAAAGTATAAGTCAGCTAACTTGTAGTCCAGTCATTGTCAGAATATTACTATTATAATTTATAGTCTCTTTATTATCTATTCATTTCAGCCAGGTCTGAAGGAGGTTGTTGAATCATGTCGAGGGAGAAATTTGTTTTTTTCTACTGACATAGACTCAGCCATCAGGGATGCTGACCTTGTGTTTATCTCGGTGAGTCTCACAAATATCCACACAGATTAACATAATTTTTCCTGTTTTTAAAGAGCTAATAAAACAAAATTACAAATGAATTTATCTTCAAAATAACAAATGAATGTTTCTACAAAGGTGAACACTCCAACTAAGACCTATGGGATGGGAAAGGGTCGAGCAGCTGACCTTAAGTTTATTGAAGCTTGTGCTCGGCGGATAGTTGAAGTGTCTGATGGCTACAAGCTTGTCACAGAGAAGAGTACAGTCCCAGTTCGTGCCGCTGAGAGCATTAGAAGAATATTTGATGCTAACACCAAACCAAGCCTCAACCTACAAGTGTGTATTGCCTTATCAGTATAACAGACTCTAGACCTGTTTGTAAGTTTCTAACATGTCAGTCTGGTTTAGGTGCTATCCAACCCAGAATTTCTAGCAGAAGGAACAGCTGTGCGGGATCTAAAGGAACCAGATCGGGTCCTGATTGGTGGAGATGAGACACCAGAGGGTCAAAGGGCAATCGCAGCACTCTGTGCAGTTTATGAACACTGGGTCCCGAAGGCACGGATCATCACCACTAACACATGGTCTTCTGAACTATCCAAACTGGTCAGTATAATTACAACCACCTTTCTGCTTTTGTGCTGTTATTGTGTTTAGTATTTGGCATTTATTTACAGGCAGCCAATGCATTTTTGGCACAGCGAATCAGCAGCATTAATAGTATCAGTGCTTTATGTGAGGCCACAGGAGCTGATGTGGAGGAGGTAGCCAAGGCAATTGGCATGGACCAGAGAATAGGCAGCAAGTTCCTGAAAGCCAGTGTAGGTAAGAGCCAAGGCCACAAAGAGATCAAATTAAACTGGTGTGGATATAACCTTTTTTTTTTTTAAAAAAAAAAAAAAAAAAAAAAAAAAAACATTTAAAACATTGTTTTTTGGTCAGGCTTTGGTGGAAGTTGTTTTCAGAAGGATGTGCTCAATCTGGTTTACTTGTGTGAAGCTCTCAACCTTCCTGAGGTAGCCTCCTACTGGCAGCAGGTGAAAACTACACAGCCCAGATTTTGTATCAGACAAAACTAAATTGCACATTGCTTGAACTGCTTTGCTGTTTTGTTGCAGGTGATTGATATGAATGAATACCAAAGGAGGCGTTTTGCATGTAGGATCATTGACTGCCTCTTCAACACTGTTACAGACAAGAAAATTGCGTTGCTTGGTTTCTCCTTTAAAAAAGACACAGGAGACACACGGTCAGTCGTGTTAAATTCCTAATTGGACACGGACTAATAGTTTTATTATTATTGCCATTATATCTTCATAGTATCTATACATGTATCATACATTTTGTAAAAATTAGACCTGAATTCCATACATAATGTTATCTTTTATTTTTTTTTTTGTGTCTGTGTGAATACTAGAGAGTCATCAAGTATTTACATCTCAAAGTATCTTATGGATGAAGGAGCAAAGCTGTTTATCTATGACCCAAAGGTTCTCAAGGAACAAATCATTCATGACCTCTCTCAGCCCAGCATTTCAGAGGACAATCCACAAAGAGGTAATGTTGTAATGACATGGTGATTTGTGTGCTAATCTTGTGCATAAAGACATTTGTGCAATTTTTTTTTTATTTTTTTTTAAACACGACTACAGGAAGAATTGCTTGGATACAACGCATAGATGCTAGATGTTTCCCATTGTTTTTAAATGCCACACAGATAATCAAGATGTTTTGTTTTTTAATTTTCATTTAGTGTCCGAGTTGGTGACTGTTACCTCTGATCCTTATGAAGCTTGCCAAAGTGCACATGCATTGGTCATTTGCACTGAATGGGACATGTTTAAGGTACATACAATCTTTACAGGAATGAGTCAGAATTGTGAAAATATCATTGTATTAATATAATGCTGCTCGTTATTTTACTCCAGGAACTGGACTATGAAAAGATTTACAAAAAGATGTTGAAGCCTGCATTCATATTTGATGGTCGTAGAGTGTTGGACCATCTCCATCCTCTCCTCCAGAATATTGGCTTTCAGGTGAGATGAAATGTACTGCATGCCATAGTAATATAAGGTATTCCAAAAGTTTGGAATGGCAGTGGACATTTAAAATGATTACTCTCCGCAGATTGAGACAATTGGAAAGAAAGTAACAGCTACAAGAATCCCCTACACCCCTGCAGCTGTATGTCCTCGTATTGTTCCCAGTGAGCCTCCCCCAAACAAAGCCAAAGTCTGAATTTCACACAAAATATACAGCACATTCCTCTCCCTCCTTTCCCTTTTAATTAATTATCTGTCGTACCTAATTATTAAGATGCCATACTGTGACTAATTGTCCTCAAAAATGGGGCTGAAGTAGACCATTCCTGTCAACTCTTTATCTAACATGTTACGGTTAGAAGCATTTAAAGAACTTTTATGAGGAACAAAGTACTTTTTTACATTTTACTAATCAAGTATTAATGCAACAAACAAATTTATACTTTTTGTTTCAATCATTTTATATCTGTATTATTGTATACTGTGTTGCTGTTTCTGTAGAGGGCCAATGCAATAAAAATATGATCCGTCTTCAGTTTATGGATGTTTTGTCTCTTCTATATCGAACTCAAAATAAGATTAACAGACCCTGCAGTTAAAATAGAGAAGTCTGGGTCCTGCATCTGAGGGAAGTTATTGGATAAGATGACACTGGTTTAGTGGTTTAAGATGCAACTGTGGGATATTGCATAAGCCTAGGTTATCTACAATTTGGGTCTTTTAAGTACAGCTGTTTTTGAAAAGACACACTGCAACAACCCATCATCCACTCTCCTTTTTTATAGCCTGCAATACAGTTGTTGAGCTGCTGCTTGCTACCGTGCAATATACTCAAGATGTAAACGCTGATTTTGTTACAGTACATGTAGATGGAAGTTTGAATGTATAGCATGTAACTAGCAAATATACAAAAGTTAGTCCGTCAATTGTTGTGTGTTATTCATTGTTACTTTAGTGACTTCAGCTTTCCTCTTATCCAGCAGGTTCTTGAGAAAGAATTCACCTGTAAATACACATTCAAGAAATTAAAATACTTTTGAGTCTCATTACTAAGTATCAGTTTAATTTGTAAATGTATGTATGCTTTTCACTTCGTGTATATATTAAACACATGCTCCCCACACAAACTTCAACTCATACCTCACCCTCCTCATCTCCTATGACTTTTACTTACCTGCACTAACTTTAAATATAAAATTTAGCATTGTTAACCATACATACTGAACACATTCAGACACTGTATTTATCTTTGCACTGTTAATGTATGTAGTTTACTTTTTATTCTGCACTATTTCATGAGCCATCACACTATTTAGCTTACTGTATATAATCATTGTGTATCTGTAAATTATGTTTATAGTCCCAACTTCAAACTCTACATACAGCTAAAAGGTACATATCCACCTGTATATTATGCCCATAGGCACTGCTAATACTGTACATGCTTTACAGTAACTAAACATCCATCTACATTGAACATATTTATGTCCATAATTTACATATTATATATACATACTGTTTATACTCAAAATTCTGCACTTGCTGTTTTTTGCTGAAACTGCACTTTGTTGCCTTGTACTAGTTACTTGTGTAATGACAAAGTTAAATCTAATCTAAACCTAACTATTCTGTTTAGAGACAGCAATTGTTTGGATAATCATTATTTTGTAACACTGTAAAAATTCCATCTCGCAAACTGACTTGAACTAATGTAAACAATAAAAAACATCCGTCTTAAACTGATTAGATAAATGTAGAAATAAAAAAACATTTGATATTAACATTTTTGTTATGCAGAAAGAATTACTTCCTGTACTTTGTTGCTTTTAGTAAATTCTAGAAGGAACTGAGCTTCTAACTGTAAAATAAAAGCCTGGCAGTTATGTAATTGTCTGTGGTGAATGTTAGCTCGATCTGAGTCTTACCTGCTTTGTAGGAGGATCGCACCAGAGGTCCACTGGCAGTGTAGATAAACCCCATATCATTCCCAACTTTCTCCCAGTGAGCAAACCTTTCTGGAGTGACATATTCCTCCACCTAACCCCAAATGTTTACTGTTTAGGTCTTTCTTGGTATAAAAATGAATATATCAGCTATCAAATATGTGCAAACAGCTTACCTTAAGGTGGCGCTTAGTTGGTTGCATATACTGCCCAAGTGTTAGACAGTCTACACTTGCTTCTCGCAGCTCTACAAAATAAGTCAGAACATGGAAATCATCAACATAAAAAATAAATAAAGTGATTTGAGTGGCTATTGTACGTACCAGTTAGTGTGTTCAATATCTGTTCATCTGTCTCCCCTAATCCCAGCATAATTGAGGTTTTGGTGAGCACACTAGGTTTGACTTTCTTAGCATGCCGCAAAACACTAATAGACTGGTCAAAGTTTGCCCTGGGGTCACGTACATGCCTGAAAAGGAGAAAAGAAAGTCATCAGACCTGTAAACGCGGAAGAATGTGGGCTAGAACCTTCACAGGTGAGTTTGAATCAAAACCTTTGCAGTTCTCGCACTGTTTCAACATTGTGAGCATATACATCCAACCCTGATGAGGCAATCTTCTCTACAGCTGCAAGGTCACCGCGAAAATCAGGTGTCAGACACTCGACTAGGATTTGTAAATTCCTACATTGAGACAACAAGAATGTCTGTTACTTCTAAAAGAAAAAATAAATAAAAAGGTATTTACATTAAATATTTTAGTTTTACCTTTCTTTTAATTGGGAAACGGTCTTGGCAAAGTGCTCTGCCCCGCCATCAGCAAGGTCTTTGAAAAGAGATATAAACATTAAAGAAGAAATGTGTTGGACTGAGTATAATGTTGACTGATTTACTTAGTTATAAACACAAAGCTTTGGAAATACATCACCATCTCTGTCCACTGATGTAAGAACCACGTAGTCGAGGCCCCAAGCAACAATAGCCTTAGCTGTATTATAGGGCTCATTTGGATCGAGGGCCGGTGGACGACGTGCAGTCTTCACAGAGCAGAACCTGCAGCCACGCGTACAAGTATCCCCCATCAGCTAGACAGGCAAAAACATAGGCGTTGTGGTTCAAGTTTAAAAGGTTTTTGAGCTCATCTCCCTCAGTTGTATTGTGGAGGTATTCAAGTTACAGCCCTAAACCTTCTGCTGTAATAAGGCATTTAGACTGAAAGAACTACTGCTCACAGGATATTTAGTCTTTTCCTGACCAACCTCTTTTCAATGTAGACCTAAATAATGGTTATAATGCTAAATGAGTGAAACTTTCCCAAAGAGTGGATGCATATAGTGATGTCAGGACTTTACGTTAGAAGCTTTGAGATTGACACGTTTTGAAAAAAAAGAAGCACACAAAGTCACAAGGTATTGGAGGATTCACCATGATTGTGGCTGTTGCTGTAGCATACTCGCCTCCTCCCCAGCATTCCCCAATGTTAGGACACCTGGCCTCTTCACATACCTAAAAACAGACACATAATATACTGCACATTGAACATTAGATTTAATTACTGAAGCTTGTTGCAGGCAAACACTGCCATCTGCTGCATGCATTCAGACATTGAGCTTACTGTGTGAAGATTGAGGTCTCTCAGTGTGTTCTTCAGTTTGTTATAGTTCTTTCCAATAGGGATTTCGGTCTTAAGCCATGGAGGAAGTCGCAGCCTGTCACAAAATAGCACGTATAAGTGAAGCTCAAGTGGAACTTAAACTTAAATACTATGTTATAATGATTAGTACACCGAGAAGGCAGAGCTGTAAATTGTACGTTTATAGATGTAAATATAATGTTAACTTACATACTGTACAGATGGCATGAGTTTCTAAACGGGCATTTTGTTCTATGAATAAATATTAATATATAAAGGCAAGTGTCCAATAAACAGTCAAAGTAGCTAATCAGATACATTAAAATAGCAGAGATAGATATAGCTATTTTCTAATACGACCTTTGAACCTGATGATAACACTGAATCTTGTCGACTCTCTGCCTTAGTTTAGTACCTCTCTCCCTTGTTTCTTTTTAGATTGCCTTTATACTCGTCCCATTTGCCTTTCTCCGACAATTCTCCAGAAATAAAGTCTTGAAGATTTGGCCCATCGTCATCAATGACCTCTTTCTTTCTGCCTGCTCGATGCGACTTCTCCACAGTTGACAAGCTACTCGTGTAAACCTACACCCAGAGAGAGAAGTTGAGAAGTGAGGCTTAGTACATTTGCTATTTCACATCAAACACTTTTTAAATTTGGAAATTTAGTTTAGCGCACTTTCCTGGTATTCTGGTAAATCGACCACGACTGTTTTTTTATTTTAATCTTTATATAAGGCCCGTGGCCAGGTTCCCTGAGATTGAAGATTAATGTGTGACCATTATCACTTGCAGAGAGTGAAAATACTTACACATGGACTGCCCCTGGAACTTCGTGTTAAATGGCTGGAAAAGAAACGTCCTACCAAACAACAACTTTGTCTAAACAACGCCATGACTAGCTAAAAGGCTGTCATTGAAAAACAGTGACAAAACCCTCGACGAGCGGCTGCTTTGGCCTGGTGTTGCGTTCAAAGAACGTCGCCAGAATAAGAATAATAGGAACATACACACAGCAAACTTACTCCAACCATTTTTACTTTAACGCACATTATTGAGTAGGCCTACATATTATATAACACTCATAACGCGGGTTATAGCTTGTGTTTAATGGTGGTATTGTCGTCCATGTTTGGGTCTTTCCAAGACTTGCTATGTAAAAATATTGTAAAAAAAAAAAAAGGATTCATCGACCTTTTCTTGATTAAAATGCCTGATGACGACGCGTACGTACCTACAATTGCGTCATGACGTCCCTCGCTCCTCCTTTCCTCTACTACCGGCGAGGTGAGGATCCCTAAAATAATTTGTTGTAGGCTTTATCTAACTTCATCTGTCTCTTTACAGCATTTATGCGGATTGTTCTTTAACCATCTAATTCAAGAACTAATGTGGTTCACATCATGCTTTATATTGTCCAAATGTCGAACACATTTCTAGGCTTTTGTTAGTGGTTTTCCCCGTATGTTGAGTGTGAGGCCTGCATTGCTGCTACGTCCAGCGCTCGACTCACATAGTGTCAACTGTAATTAGCTGATAAACGTGTTTTTCTGACTGTTTCGCATCGTAACATCTAAATGTGAGCCAAAATATCATACATTTAAAGTAGGCCTATGCTTTCTCACGGTCGCTTTGTTTGTGCTAAGTGACACTTTTAATGCTAAAGGAACGAGTGAAGTGGGATAAATTACGTTTAGGTTCGATTTTATAGTTTGCCCTTTAAGTGGTCTATACAAGTCTATTTTCTAATCTAATTTATACATTGTAGAATGAAGACCATTCTCAGCAGTCAGGTTGTGGACATCCCTGATAAAGGTAAGATGGCCATGTCTGTATACTACAAAATTAACAGCATGTCTGTTGTGTTGCCTTTTATTTGTTGCTCACAGCATTTCCCATTTGTCTTTTTGCCATGTGGTTATGCAGTGGACATCAAGTTGAAGGGGCGGACAGTGACTGTCAAGGGGCCTCGTGGGAAACTTGTCAGGGAGTTTAACCACATCAACCTGGAGCTTAGCCTCCTGGGCAAGAAACAGAAGAAGGTATGTATGAGAATTTTATTAAGCGTTTTCCAGAGACTTGCTGGAGGTCTCTGGTGGGGGTGTTTTAGGGGTCATTGTTGGTGAGGGTCTGTGGGGACTGGTATGAGTTTCATTGAGCTTACTTTTTTTTTTTATCTAAAAGCCTGATAAAACGCACATCACATGTCCTCTGTGATGTAGAACATGGATCAAAGACAACATCTGTTGTAAATACAGATTATGGAAATTAAGTGCAAGTCATTTCATCGTAAACACTGTAAATTTCTATAGAGAAAGCCACTGCACACTATAAACAAGATGTTCTCATCAATTGTCATTAGACTGTGGCTTCATTTTGTTGAGCTGTGACAGGTAATTTAGTAATGCTACTAAAGTACGTAACAAGTATTGGCTTATGTTTTGCCAATCATTCAGCTGAGCATTACTTTTGTCACCCAGCCATTAGGACTCTGGTGCACACCCAGGTCAATAAAACTGATTCGGCAAGACCTTGTGCGATAGAGTTGTGTACAAATCTTTATTGCAATGTGTTCTTTTATTGCTCCTTCAGCTGCGTGTGGATAAATGGTGGGGTAACAGAAAGGAGCTGGCCACAGTCCGGACCATCTGCAGCCATGTCCAGAACATGATCAAGGGAGTGACTCTGGTGAGATTAAAATGCCACAATTTTCTCATAGTAAGATTACTGGGAAGGACGGTCGACCATGATGTGCTTCTAACATCATGGTCGACCGTTGGAGTGATTTCTGTATGTCTCTGCAGCCTTCTCCAACTCACTGCACCTTTGTTTTCTGTAGGGTTTCCGCTACAAAATGCGCTCTGTGTATGCCCATTTCCCCATCAACGTCGTTATTCAGGAGAATGGAACATTGGTGGAGATCAGGAACTTCCTGGGAGAGAAATACATCCGCAGAGTCCGAATGAGGGGTGGTGAGTTGACAAAATAACCAAACATATCATGTAGTTATTGCATCCATTTTTTTATTATTTTTTTTTTTTTATATATGCACCACTCAGAAATTACTTTCTATATAAAAGTAACAGAGCATATTTGTCCTCACCTTGCCTCTTGACACTTTCCACCACAGTGTGAATAAAAGCATGATGTAAAGCCATTTGGTGCCCAAGGGGGTACAAAACGGCGTTGTATAAATTGAATACCTTGTCTGGGACAAATAAAGAGAAGGCAGAGGTGTTATTGTACTATCAATTTTACCCATGAATTTAAAATGGTGGGAATAACTTTTTTTTTTTTTTTTTTTTTTTGCGCAATTCACTGTAGATTTTATAAATCGGGTCTGTACAGACTGACTCCTTGTAGACATTTCTTCTTTCAATAATCGAATGTGTTAAGTTGATGCAGAATGGTTTGCACTTTTCCAGGTGTGATGTGTTCAGTCTCAGCTGCCCAGAAGGATGAGCTTGTGCTGGAGGGCAATGACGTTGAGTTGGTGTCGAACTCAGGTGTGTTTTCAAAGTATAATGTCACGTTGGGGTCTGATCACTTTTATAGTACTTATTAGCCCTTTTAATTCAAAAATGAGTTATAGAACATAGTGCATGCAGCTAACTATGTAAATCAGCTGTTCTGTAGCCTTTTTAGTTTTACAATAGATATTTATACAGTTTACCTGGGTTTAAATTTGCTCTTTCTAATTTTCTTTCAGCTGCTCTGATCCAGCAGGCCACCACAGTGAAAAATAAGGATATCAGAAAGTTCTTGGATGGTATTTACGTGTCTGAGAAGGGAACAGTAGTGGAACCTGATCAATAAACATTACAGGCCAGAAACAAATCCACCCTTTCTGTAAATGCTCAATAAAACCCACTTTTCCATCAAACTTACTTTGAGTAATTTATGCACTTGCTAAATTAAACAAATGTATTGCAGAAGATAAGTATCATAGAAAAGGGTTTTACATTCCTTAAAAGATTTTTGCTAATGGGAAATGTAAAAGAAATTGATTATAATACAATAAAATAACAGGTATTATTCTAGTATTCTCAATTTATTCCATGTCCTTCACACAAACAAATGGAAGGAAAGAGTTGCAGTTCACATTGTCCCAGCAGTGACTCTCTGTTAAAAAAAAAAAAATAAAAAAAAAAATTATTTACCAGGAGATGCTTGTGTGGAGGCCACTATTCACTATGTACCTTCTGTATTCATCTGCAAACAACATTCCTCCTGGGTTTTTGTGGGGCGTGCTGGACACCAGAAATTGTAGGACACCGGTGTCCCATCAATCCAAAACCAGACTCCGGTCTAGAGCACAGAAAAGACAGTTTAATTGATGTGTTATTTTCCATCAAACTTTGTGATGCTGTCTGGACCTCTTGGCAGTCTGATCCTCCAATCCATGCTCGAGGCATATTTGGTGTAGTCAGCTGCTGGATCCTGTTGTATTCTTCTGCACTGTGCACTGATGCAAGGTTCCCACTCATGACTTGGCAGAACAGCTTCAATTAAGGTGAGGAGGCACAAAGTCAAAGAAGCAAACCATAACAGAAAATTTACATTTGTGCTTTTACAAGCCAAATACCTGAGCCTGTCCCCAAGTCTTGAGTTGTGTCTGGTAAATGAAGCAGCGGCCTTTGATCTCAGTCCAACCAACAATGCAGCTCTTGCCTATTCAGGAAAAAGGTCAAAATGTGAGAAAAACTACTTGGATAAAAGTGCATTGTATTCTTTTGACTTAAATACCTACTGTCAGACCAGCTCAGAGCCATGATCGTACATAAAAGCAAGGACACGGTCAGCATCATTGTGGATCGATGAGTGGTGGCTTTAAATCTTAGGAAGACAGAATCGGAGTGAGTAGAAACTGCACAAAGGTATTGGCAAAAAAACAAAAATGCAACGTAATTTGAAGGTAAGACTATCTCGGAGTACTAGCCTACATAAAGCTTTATGGATTTCCCCTCGATAACTCCACATACGCAGATCACTGAACATCCTCCAGGTTATCACCACAGCTTTCGTAATTAAAATATTGTGCAGGCTTGCATGTTTCACTAAAGATTTAAAAAGATTAAGGTTCATAACCTTGAGGCTGAAACTGATAAATGAGAATTTATGATTTAAAATTTTATCTGTTGCAACAGAAGCATAATTCCCTGGCAGTAACCCCCTTCTTTTTTTTTTTTTTTGAAATTTTATCATACTTTTTGACATTTGCAGTGCTTGCTCTCTGACACATTTAAAAAAAAAACAAAGTGGAGACCGAAACTCATGGAGAATGTCTTTCTATGTAAGTATTCAATGAGACTTTTGGAATTGACACAATAGTACAGAGACAATATGGAACTACAGAAATGGAGAACAACAGTGGAAAAATGTTTGTGGCTGTGCCCCAGTTTTAGCTTAATTCTTCCTAAAAAAAATACACAGTTATTTTAGAAAATCCCTGATTCTATTTTATTTTTTTGAAGAGGACAATTAAAATTAGAAATTGTTTAAGGACACAATCATTTTCAGTACAATCTGCTTTAAGTTAAATGTCCATGGGTCAGTGTCCTTTGCTGTGTTTGTAATTATTCAGATGTAAATGTCACAACTTCATATAAGCTCTTTAGTAACAATGACATGTGAAATATCATTTCTTTTGCCACTTAAGCAATTGATCAATCTTAAAACAGATTAACAATGACGCACGCAAATTCATAGAGTTTTTATTTATGAAGTGCTGTTTGAAACAGAGTTAAAGACTTATTAGGGCGTCTTCACACAAACCGATGGCTGGAAAGTGCTGCAATTGATGTCATCCCAGCAATGGCTCACTGTAAACACAAAAAAACTGAAGTCAGAAGGCAGCACAAATACACACAAAGTACAAAACTTTAGTGACATTTACCGTCCTTGTTCATCTGCAGACAGCACTCTGCTAGATCATTACTTGGTTGTGCTGGACACCAGAAAGAATAAGACATTGGTGTACCATCAATCCAAAACCAAGCTCCTGCCTAAAAGACACAAGAAAAGAACAATCGTGAGCATTAAACAAACATGTTGTTCATGAAATTCTTCACTGGTGAAGAAACCTCTTGACAGTCAGAGCCTCCGATCCATGCTGTTTGCATGCTGGAACCGATCATCTGCTGGACTCTATTATACTCTACTACAGTTCGTATTGATGCAAGGTTCCCTCCCATGAGCTGACAGTTTTGCTGCAGTGGAGATAAGAATAGAAGACAGTCAACTAAGTATTCATGTGTGGAAACTGTGGCTGTGAATGGACATACCTGAGCCTGAGCCCAAGTCCTTGGTTGTGAGTCAAAATGGAAACAGCGTCCTTCAATCAGACTCCACATTGCAGGGCATGCAAGGTTTTGAGCATTATTCAATTCAACAATTGCCTCTGGGTCGTCTGCACAGAGAGATGTACCAAATCATTTATTAATTCATTCTTTAAAAAATAAATAGAACAACATTTATTTCAGTCGAATACTCACCACTTGCTTTTCCCAGTGCCATTATGGCACAAAGCAGCAGAAGCACACACAGCTGTCTCATAGTGGCAATGATTCCTCCCAGCGTTAAACACCTTCCTGTGAAGTATTAGACCAGAGTAACACTGGCATTTATACACAGTTTTCTCACCGTCATTTTATTGATAACATATTAAAGTTTAGCAGTCCAAGGCTTTCTAAAGTCAATATTAAACCAGCTTTACTGGAAACTTTTGGCAGCCATTTGTAACAGAAACATTAATACAGACACACAAAAAACAATATTAAAGATAAAAATATTAATTCTGTAGCTATACATATTCATTATTATTATGGTATAGCTTTGGTATTTATAGAAATTATGTCTTTAAATTAGGTTTAAACTCATGTTTTCATGTCAATAAAGCTGAACCTATTTTAACCTGCCAGTAAAACAAACTCAATCTGCATTTTACCAGAAGTTCATCGACACTCGGGAGTTCAAAATGGAAATGACCTCAATAAACGGTTTCCCTGAAGTCAATCATGAACAGCCAGTTTGGGAGGATAACACACCCACTATTCATTATAGTTGATCAGCACTGAAGAAGTGGAGTTGTCTCATTTACAATAAATTTAAAGTATTGTGTAAAATCCTTTTTACAAAATAGTTCAACGTATATTATAGTACGTAATTATATTGTGACAAATATTTGAATTGCTTTGTTCTCTGGTAGACTGACTAACGTTTGAAGTATATTTGTCTGTTTCACTCTAAAACACTTTTGTATTGTTTTTGGATTGTGTTACATTCGCACAAGGAGAGCAGGACAGGGGTCTTGATTTTATTTTTGATTGAGGACGGGATAGAACACCGTCAGCAGAAATGCACTGTCCCGGTCTGTTGTGGTGAGCCAAAAGCAGCCAGCATCATGGACGACAGGACGAGTGGGGGTCATCAAACTGGAGTCCAGTGGGGGTCATGAGGGGGGAGGCAGTTCAAAGAACAGGCTCACTCAAGGAGGAGATAGAAAGAAAAGTGCTAAATTACTAGTGCCACAAAAGTGCGGCTGTAATGGATGAAATGAGAGGTTGAGCACATACCTACAGCTTCAACCAGTGTGAGTCTGTACCTACAACTAAACTCCTGGAGGGGCTATGTCTCTCAGCCGGCCTGGGAACCCCTGGGTATTACCCCTGAGGAGCTGGAGGAGGTGTCCGGGGTCCTGTGACTCGGTCCTGGATAAGGAAAGAAGATGTATACTTTAGTAATATAATACTAATATTTCCTAATGTGACCTGTTGATTTTATGAAGATGCTTTAGTGAATGTTGTTTGTGAAAAGGACTACAGTAGATGTTCTCACTGTACCCAGTTCAAGAGTGTCTCAGAAAGCATTGGGAGAGCACATCGTACACACTCAAAAAAATAAAGGATAGGAAATCATTTTTCTGGTAGATTCCTATTTTATATTCATTTCATTTGTGAGATCTGGACATAGTTTGCTGATGATTGTGGAAAACGAGAAATGTTGTCAAACATTTCGACTCATTTCAAGAAAGTTTAAACTGAATTCTGTGCCAGCAACAGTACTTTTACAGTATTTTGGTACATTGGCACATTTTGACCATTAATAAACTTTTTTATCACCTTTAAAATGAGGTCATTCTCAGATGGAGGTTTTTAATTATGGTCCCATGCGTTTTGGATTATTCATTAACACCTACAGTTTTAAAGAAATGCTCAAAAGTCCAGAGCATCCTTTGTTTACTCTGTGGCGCCCTTTGCTTTGTGTACAAGTCTTTTCTCTTGGTGCAGCCCATCAAATGTGCCGTTCAGTATCAAAGATCCAAGCATCAAGCTCAGAAGGAAACATTTTCTACAGCAGGTATACTTTTAGTATTTGTTTTTGATTTACCAATCTGACTGTTTATACTACTAAAAGACAAACACTTGCTTTATTTCCAACTCAAGGATGTTGACAGTGGCTCTATTTATGTTGACTGTGGTTACATCTTCTGGAGCTGCAGGTGAGTGTCCGCCTCCACATTTAACTAATGCAAAAATACAATAGTCTATTCAGGTGCATCTCAATAAATGAGAACATTGTGGAAAAGTCCATTTATTTCAGTAGTTTATTTACAAAAGTGAAAGTCATATTTTCTAAAAAACAATTTGAATATTGTTAAAAAGTTCAAGGAGGGTAAAGCACAGAAGGTTATTGCCAGAGAAGCTGGCTGTTCACAGAGTTCTGTGTTCAAGCAAAATACTCCAACGCTGAGTGGAAGGGATAAAGTGCAGTAGAAAAGATGCACCAGCAACAGGGACAACCTGCTTTAATCGACTCCATGCCACAACAAACTGATGCAGTCATTCATGCAGAAGTGCCACAACAAAGTAATGACTGCATTTGCACACTTTTCAGGCATTTCTGTTTTAAAAATCCTTATTGCTTTTATGTAAAGTTAAATTTCTGTTCTGTTTCGAGAGACTGAATATGGGCTTTTTATTCACTGCAAGCCCTAATCATCACAAATCAAATATACACTGCTTGATATATTTCACTCCGTGTAAACTATTTTAATTTACTGACATGCATCTGTAGTTGGGTGGCCTCTTTTACACTTGTCTGACTTTGTAGAAAAAGGATTGTTTGATCTGTGTTGGTTAAATTAACCTTCTAAAAACACGCACTGCCCTAATCTCCAGAAACATTGTCTGCCAACATGTCATGTCCCGCTAACTGGACTTTGCATGATCAACGCTGTTTCCAGTTTGTCCCGACACTCCTGAGCTGGGCCAATGCTCAGGTATCCAAAGGACTTGAAAAGTTGTTTCATTAGTGTTATGTCCTCACTCTGCTGTTTGTAAATGACCTTTGACTCTGCCCATGGCAGAAAAACTGTCTCTCTAAAGGGGGAAGCCTCGCCTCACTTTACAGTGTTCAAGAGGTGTTGGCAGTCCAGGCCATGACTAATAATAACGTTTCTGGGATCCCGGTGTGGATTGGAGGATCAAACTGTCAACAGGTGAGAGACTGAAGTCTGTTCTGGTAAAGCCTGATGCAGTGTCACGGGAGGTGCCAGGAGGCCCACATATACACTCAGGGTTAAGATGACTCCATTATGTGAGCCTATAGTCTTTAAACACACTTTTAAATAAAACAATCTCCTCCAATCAAATCCATTCATCTTACTAAAAATGTGGTCCATATTATATTTATCCTTCCTGGACTTTATAATATTGTTCAACAATGTTTTTTTCCTTTCCACAGATGGAGTATTGGTTCTGGTTCAGTGAGAAACCTTTTCATTTTTCATACTGGTGTTCAGGCAGCCCTGTCAATGTCAAAGAAAAGTGTTGCTTACAGAGTTCTCCAACAGGTAATGTAGCCGCTAGAAATCCCAACAATGTATAAATCATAAACGGCTTCTGACTGTTTCTTTTTTTTAACAGTGAACAGTTGCTGGGTGAACTTTGAGTGTTTGTATGCCTTCCCTTCAGTCTGTGCAAGGGCTCCCCAATAACGCCAGAGGTCCCATGTGGCTGTCAGTAACAAGCAACTCATCAAATGTCTCAAAAAGACTCGATATTAGTAATATTCTGTGCATTACACTAAGAAACAATTAAATGTTCAAATTGGGTCTGATTATTTTTGTTTGGTGGTAAATTTGCAGTGAGCAGTGCTTTTTTTCAGTTTGCTTTTGAAGTTCATGATTAAATCAATGGCAATAGGAAAGGACACGAGTCATCTGGATAATCAGCTCAAACGTCCTCTGTTTGTTACTACATTTACCTAAATAAAGCATAAAAGAAAACACAAAGGTGAGTCTGTACTGTGTTGTTATGCCTCCAGTCGAATGGTGAAAGTTTGTATCCTGTGATCAGAGACACCATGAAGGGTTTTATAGATAGTTCAAGCTCCTGGGAAATGACAGGGGCTAATGCAGAAGTAAAACAAAGAATGACCTGAAAAAGTTGGCTTCAGGTTTAGCCTACGATGATACACTATTATATAAAAAAAATGTTGATATTCTTTAAAGATAACAACAGAATCATGACACATTCTTTGTAATAATTATGTATTTATTAATAAAATTCCTCTTTTTCTTGTAGGCTATTAACATCATAATCACCATAGGATTTCCATACTTTATTGATATTGATAAACATTATTATGATTAAATAAAATGTTAAATATTTAGTGGCATCACCAGAACGTTTTTATGTGGCTTAAGCCCCAAAAGTTTCGAGCGTCTCATGTCCGTCCAACGTCAGATAAACTCCAGAGGTTCTGCTGTAGAAATGTGAAGGTACTGTCTGCAGCAAACCTACACTTTCTGTATCCTTTCAAAAAAGAAGCCGTACCTTTCGACAGCAGTTGAAACCACTTTATTTTGGCGATGGCAGATAAGGACACAGCATTAGAGCTGAACAACTTTTTCTGAAACAGCAGCTGATGCACAGCAGGTTAAACACATTGACGACGATTAAACGTTAAACGTGGTTAAAAGTCAGTGACCAGCCTGTACTTTAGAGTCGGACATAAGTGTATGGGATAAACCTAACTCTCCAGTAGGCCTCTGTTATTTGGACTTGAGTGTTGGGCTCTGCTCCTGGAGCAGGACTCACTTTCAGAAAATGTGGCACTACAGAAATATAAAACATGTTTGTGAATGTGTCCTGGCTTAAGCTAAATTCTTCCTAAAAGTTGAATTAGAAATTGTTTGAGGACACAACCATTTTCAGTAGAATCTGCTTTAAGTTACATTTCTGTCCATGGGTCAGTGTCCTTTGCTTTGACAGATTAACAATGACACATTCAAATTCACAAAGTTTTTATTTATGAAGTGAGAAAAGCCACATATGTGCAAACATACACAGTTGATACTGATATTGCTGTTTGACACTGACTTAGTAAAGACTTATTAGGGCGTCTTCACACAAACCGATGGCTGGAAAGTGCTGCAATTGATGTCATCCCAGCAATGTTCCGCTGTAAACACAAAAAAACTGAAGTCAGAAGGCAGCACACATACACACAAAGTACAGAACTTTAGTGAGATTTACCGTCCTTGTTCATCTGCAGACAGCACTCTGCTAGATCATTACTTGGTTGTGCTGGACACCAGAAAGAATAAGACATTGGTGTACCATCAATCCAAAACCAAGCTCCTGCCTAAAAGACACAAGAAAAGAACAATCGTGAGCATTAAACAAACGTGTTGTTGATGAAATTCTTCACTGGTGAAGAAACCTCTTGACAGTCAGAGCCTCCGATCCATGCTGTTTGCATGCTGGGACCGATCATCTGCTGGACTCTATTATACTCTACTACAGTTCGTATTGATGCAAGGTTCCCTCCCATGAGCTGACAGTTTTGCTGCAGTGGAGATAAGAATAGAAGACAGTCAACAAAGTATTCATGTGTGGAAACTGTGGCTGTGAATGGACATACCTGAGCCTGAGCCCAAGTCCTTGGTTGTGAGTCAAAATGGAAACAGCGTCCTTCAATCAGACTCCACATTGCAGGACATGCAAGGTTTTGAGCAATATTCAATTCAACAATTGCCTCTGGGTCGTCTGCACAGAGAGATGTACCAAATCATTTATTAATTCATTCTTTAAAAAATAAATAGAACAACATTTATTTCAGTCGAATACTCACCACTTGCTTTTCCCAGTGCCATTATGGCACAAAGCAGCAGAAGCACACACAGCTGTCTCATAGTGGCAATGATTCCTCCCAGCGTTAAACACCTTCCTGTGAAGTATTAGACCAGAGTAACACTGGCATTTATACACAGTTTTCTCACCGTCATTTTATTGATAACATATAAAAGTTTAGCAGTCCAAGGCTTTCTAAAGTCAATATTAAACCAGCTTTACTGGAAACTTTTGGCAGCTGTTTGTAACAGAAACATTAATACAGACACACACAAAACAATATTAAAGATAAAAATATTAATTCTGTAGCTATACATATTCATTATTATTATGGTATAGCTTTGGTATTTATAGAAATTATGTCTTTAAATTAGGTTTAAACTCATGTTTTCATGTCAATAAAGCTGAACCTATTTTAACCTGCCAGTAAAACAAAATCAATCTGCATTTTACCAGAAGTTCATCGACACTCGGGAGTTCAAAATGGAAATGACCTCAATAAACGGTTTCCCTGAAGTCAATCATGAACAGCCAGTTTGGGAGGATAACACACCCACTATTCATTATAGTTGATCAGCACTGAAGAAGTGGAGTTGTCTCATTTACAATAAATTTAAAGTATTGTGTAAAATCCTTTTTACAAAATAGTTCAAAGTATATTATAGTACGTAATTATATTGTGACAAATATTTGAATTGCTTTGTTTTCTGGTAGACTGACTAACGTTTGAAGTATATTTGTCTGTTTCACTCTAAAACACTTTTGTATTGTTTTTGGATTGTGTTACATTCGCACAAGGAGAGCAGGACAGGGGTCTTGATTTTATTTTTGATTGAGGACGGGATAGAACACCGTCAGCAGAAATGCACTGTCCCGGTCTGTTGTGGTGAGCCAAAAGCAGCCAGCATCATGGACGACAGGACGAGTGGGGGTCATCAAACTGGAGTCCAGTGGGGGTCATGAGGGGGGAGGCAGTTCAAAGAACAGGCTCACTCAAGGAGGAGATAGAAAGAAAAGTGCTAAATTACTAGTGCCACAAAAGTGCGGCTGTAATGGATGAAATGAGAGGTTGAGCACTTACCTACAGCTTCAACCAGTGTGAGTGTGTACCTACAACTAAACTCCTGGAGGGGCTATGTCTCTCAGCCGGCCTGGGAACCCCTGGGTATTACCCCTGAGGAGCTGGAGGAGGTGTCCGGGGTCCTGTGACTCGGTCCTGGATAAGGAAAGAAGATGTATACTTTAGTAATATAATACTAATATTTCCTAATGTGACCTGTTGATTTTATGAAGATGCTTTAGTGAATGTTGTTTGTAAAAAGGACTACAGTAGATGTTCTCACTGTACCCAGTTCAAGAGTGTCTCAGAAAGCATTGGGAGAGCACATCGTACACACTCAAAAAAATAAAGGATAGGAAATCATTTTTCTGGTAGATTCCTATTTTATATTCATTTCATTTGTGAGATCTGGACATAGTTTGCTGATGATTGTGGAAAACGAGAAATGTTGTCAAACATTTCGACTTATTTCAAGAAAGTTTAAACTGAATTCTGTGCCAGCAACAGTACTTTTACAGTATTTTGGTACATTGGCACATTTTGACCATTAATAAACTTTTTTATCACCTTTAAAATGAGGTCATTCTCAGATGGAGGTTTTTAATTATGGTCCCATGCGTTTTGGATTATTCATTAACACCTACAGTTTTAAAGAAATGCTCAAAAGTCCAGAGCATCCTTTGTTTACTCTGTGGCGCCCTTTGCTTTGTGTACAAGTCTTTTCTCTTGGTGCAGCCCATCAAATGTGCCGTTCAGTATCAAAGATCCAAGCATCAAGCTCAGAAGGAAACATTTTCTACAGCAGGCATACTTTTAGTATTTGTTTTTGATTTACCAATCTGACTGTTTATACTACTAAAAGACAAACACTTGCTTTATTTCCAACTCAAGGATGTTGACAGTGGCTCTATTTATGTTGACTGTGGTTACATCTTCTGGAGCTGCAGGTGAGTGTCCGCCTCCACATTTAACTAATGCAAAAATACAATAGTCTATTCAGGTGCATCTCAATAAATGAGAACATTGTGGAAAAGTCCATTTATTTCAGTAGTTTATTTACAAAAGTGAAAGTCATATCTTCTAAAAAACAATTTGAATATTGTTAAAAAGTTCAAGGAGGGTAAAGCACAGAAGGTTATTGCCAGAGAAGCTGGCTGTTCACAGAGTTCTGTGTTCAAGCAAAATACTCCAACGCTGAGTGGAAGGGATAAAGTGCAGTAGAAAAGATGCACCAGCAACAGGGACAACCTGCTTTTATAACACCTCAGCAGTGCCACAGGCCAATCGACTCCATGCCACAACAGACTGATGCAGTCATTCATGCAGAAGTGCCACAACAAAGTAATGACTGCATTTGCACACTTTTCAGGCATTTCTGTTTTAAAAATCCTTATTGCTTTTATGTAAAGTTAAATTTCTGTTCTGTTTCGAGAGACTGAATATGGGCTTTTTATTCACTGCAAGCCCTAATCATCACAAATCAAATATACACTGCTTGATATATTTCACTCCGTGTAAACTATTTTAATTTACTGACATGCATCTGTAGTTGGGTGGCCTCTTTTACACTTGTCTGACTTTGTAGAAAAAGGATTGTTTGATCTGTGTTGGTTAAATTAACCTTCTAACAACACGCACTGCCCTAATCTCCAGAAACATTGTCTGCCAACATGTCATGTCCCGCTAACTGGACTTTGCATGATCAACGCTGTTTCCAGTTTGTCCCGACACTCCTGAGCTGGGCCAATGCTCAGGTATCCAAAGGACTTGAAAAGTTGTTTCATTAGTGTTATGTCCTCACTCTGCTGTTTGTAAATGACCTTTGACTCTGCCCATGGCAGAAAAACTGTCTCTCTAAAGGGGGAAGCCTCGCCTCACTTTACAGTGTTCAAGAGGTGTTGGCAGTCCAGGCCATGACTAATAATAACGTTTCTGGGATCCCGGTGTGGATTGGAGGATCAAACTGTCAACAGGTGAGAGACTGAAGTCTGTTCTGGTAAAGCCTGATGCAGTGTCACGGGAGGTGCCAGGAGGCCCACATATACACTCAGGGTTAAGATGACTCCATTATGTGAGCCTATAGTCTTTAAACACACTTTTAAATAAAACAATCTCCTCCAATCAAATCCATTCATCTTACTAAAAATGTGGTCCATATTATATTTATCCTTCCTGGACTTTCTAATGTTGTTCAACAATGTTTTTTTCCTTTCCACAGATGGAGTATTGGTTCTGGTTCAGTGAGAAACCTTTTCATTTTTCATACTGGTGTTCAGGCAGCCCTGTCAATGTCAAAGAAAAGTGTTGCTTACAGAGTTCTCCAACAGGTAATGTAGCCGCTAGAAATCCCAACAATGTATAAATCATAAACGGCTTCTGACTGTTTCTTTTTTTTAACAGTGAACAGTTGCTGGGTGAACTTTGAGTGTTTGTATGCCTTCCCTTCAGTCTGTGCAAGGGCTCCCCAATAACGCCAGAGGTCCCATGTGGCTGTCAGTAACAAGCAACTCATCAAATGTCTCAAAAAGACTCGATATTAGTAATATTCTGTGCATTACACTAAGAAACAATTAAATGTTCAAATTGGGTCTGATTATTTTTGTTTGGTGGTAAATTTGCAGTGAGCAGTGCTTTTTTTCAGTTTGCTTTTGAAGTTCATGATTAAATCAATGGCAATAGGAAAGGACACGAGTCATCTGGATAATCAGCTCAAACGTCCTCTGTTTGTTACTACATTTACCTAAATAAAGCATAAAAGAAAACACAAAGGTGAGTCTGTACTGTGTTGTTATGCCTCCAGTCGAATGGTGAAAGTTTGTATCCTGTGATCAGAGACACCATGAAGGGTTTTATAGATAGTTCAAGCTCCTGGGAAATGACAGGGGCTAATGCAGAAGTAAAACAAAGAATGACCTGAAAAAGTTGGCTTCAGGTTTAGCCTACGATGATACACTATTATATAAAAAAAATGTTGATATTCTTTAAAGATAACAACAGAATCATGACACATTCTTTGTAATAATTATGTATTTATTAATAAAATTCCTCTTTTTCTTGTAGGCTATTAACATCATAATCACCATAGGATTTCCATACTTTATTGATATTGATAAACATTATTATGATTAAATAAAATGTTAAATATTTAGTGGCATCACCAGAACGTTTTTATGTGGCTTAAGCCCCAAAAGTTTCGAGCGTCTCATGTCCGTCCAACGTCGCAGATAAACTCCAGAGGTTCTGCTGTAGAAATGTGAAGGTACTGTCTGCAGCAACTCTACACTTTCTGTATCCTTTCAAAAAAGAAGCCGTACCTTTCGACAGCAGTTGAAACCACTTTATTTTGGCGATGGCAGATAAGGACACAGCATTAGAGCTGAACAACTTTTTCTGAAACAGCAGCTGATGCACAGCAGGTTAAACACATTGACGACGATTAAACGTTAAACGTGGTTAAAAGTCAGTGACCAGCCTGTACTTTAGAGTCGGACATAAGTGTATGGGATAAACCTAACTCTCCAGTAGGCCTCTGTTATTTGGACTTGAGTGTTGGGCTCTGCTCCTGGAGCAGGACTCACTTTCAGAAAATGTGGCACTACAGAAATATAAAACATGTTTGTGAATGTGTCCCGGCTTAAGCTAAATTCTTCCTAAAAGTTGAATTAGAAATTGTTTGAGGACACAACCATTTTCAGTAGAATCTGCTTTAAGTTACATTTCTGTCCATGGGTCAGTGTCCTTTGCTTTGACAGATTAACAATGACACATTCAAATTCACAAAGTTTTTATTTATGAAGTGAGAAAAGCCACATATGTGCAAACGTACACAGTTGATACTGATATTGCTGTTTGACACTGACTTAGTAAAGACTTATTAGGGCGTCTTCACACAAACCGATGGCTGGAAAGTGCTGCAATTGATGTCATCCCAGCAATGTTCCGCTGTAAACACAAAAAAACTGAAGTCAGAAGGCAGCACAAATACACACAAAGTACAGAACTTTAGTGAGATTTACCGTCCTTGTTCATCTGCAGACAGCACTCTGCTAGATCATTACTTGGTTGTGCTGGACACCAGAAAGAATAAGACATTGGTGTACCATCAATCCAAAACCAAGCTCCTGCCTAAAAGACACAAGAAAAGAACAATAGTGAGCATTAAACAAACGTGTTGTTGATGAAATTCTTCACTGGTGAAGAAACCTCTTGACAGTCAGAGCCTCCGATCCATGCTGTTTGCATGCTGGAACCGATCATCTGCTGGACTCTATTATACTCTACTACAGTTCGTATTGATGCAAGGTTCCCTCCCATGAGCTGACAGTTTTGCTGCAGTGGAGATAAGAATAGAAGACAGTCAACAAAGTATTCATGTGTGGAAACTGTGGCTGTGAATGGACATACCTGAGCCTGAGCCCAAGTCCTTGGTTGTGAGTCAAAATGGAAACAGCGTCCTTCAATCAGACTCCACATTGCAGGACATGCAAGGTTTTGAGCAATATTCAATTCAACAATTGCCTCTGGGTCGTCTGCACAGAGAGATGTACCAAATCATTTATTAATTCATTCTTTAAAAAATAAATAGAACAACATTTATTTCAGTCGAATACTCACCACTTGCTTTTCCCAGTGCCATTATGGCACAAAGCAGCAGAAGCACACACAGCTGTCTCATAGTGGCAATGATTCCTCCCAGCGTTAAACACCTTCCTGTGAAGTATTAGACCAGAGTAACACTGGCATTTATACACAGTTTTCTCACCGTCATTTTATTGATAACATATAAAAGTTTAGCAGTCCAAGGCTTTCTAAAGTCAATATTAAACCAGCTTTACTGGAAACTTTTGGCAGCTGTTTGTAACAGAAACATTAATACAGACACACACAAAACAATATTAAAGATAAAAATATTAATTCTGTAGCTATACATATTCATTATTATTATGGTATAGCTTTGGTATTTATAGAAATTATGTCTTTAAATTAGGTTTAAACTCATGTTTTTATGTCAATAAAGCTGAACCTATTTTAACCTGCCAGTAAAACAAAATCAATCTGCATTTTACCAGAAGTTCATCGACACTCGGGAGTTCAAAATGGAAATGACCTCAATAAACGGTTTCCCTGAAGTCAATCATGAACAGCCAGTTTGGGAGGATAACACACCCACTATTCATTATAGTTGATCAGCACTGAAGAAGTGGAGTTGTCTCATTTACAATAAATTTAAAGTATTGTGTAAAATCCTTTTTACAAAATAGTTCAAAGTATATTATAGTACGTAATTATATTGTGACAAATATTTGAATTGCTTTGTTCTCTGGTAGACTGACTAACGTTTGAAGTATATTTGTCTGTTTCACTCTAAAACACTTTTGTATTGTTTTTGGATTGTGTTACATTCGCACAAGGAGAGCAGGACAGGTGTCTTGATTTTATTTTTGATTGAGGACGGGATAGAACACCGTCAGCAGAAATGCACTGTCCCGGTCTGTTGTGGTGAGCCAAAAGCAGCCAGCATCATGGACGACAGGACGAGTGGGGGTCATCAAACTGGAGTCCAGTGGGGGTCATGAGGGGGGAGGCAGTTCAAAGAACAGGCTCACTCAAGGAGGAGATAGAAAGAAAAGTGCTAAATTACTAGTGCCACAAAAGTGCGGCTGTAATGGATGAAATGAGATGTTGAGCACTTACCTACAGCTTCAACCAGTGAGAGTCTGTACCTACAACTAAACTCCTGGAGGGGCTATGTCTCTCAGCCGGCCTGGGAACCCCTGGGTATTACCCCTGAGGAGCTGGAGGAGGTGTCCGGGGTCCTGTGACTCGGTCCTGGATAAGGAAAGAAGATGTATACTTTAGTAATATAATACTAATATTTCCTAATGTGACCTGTTGATTTTATGAAGATGCTTTAGTGAATGTTGTTTGTAAAAAGGACTACAGTAGATGTTCTCACTGTACCCAGTTCAAGAGTGTCTCAGAAAGCATTGGGAGAGCACATCGTACACACTCAAAAAAATAAAGGATAGGAAATCATTTTTCTGGTAGATTCCTATTTTATATTCATTTCATTTGTGAGATCTGGACATAGTTTGCTGATGATTGTGGAAAACGAGAAATGTTGTCAAACATTTCGACTTATTTCAAGAAAGTTTAAACTGAATTCTGTGCCAGCAACAGTACTTTTACAGTATTTTGGTACATTGGCACATTTTGACCACTAATAAACTTTTTTATCACCTTTAAAATGAGGTCATTCTCAGCTGGAGGTTTTTAATTATGGTCCCATGCGTTTTGGATTATTCATTAACACCTACAGTTTTAAAGAAATGCTCAAAAGTCCAGAGCATCCTTTGTTTACTCTGTGGCGCCCTTTGCTTTGTGTACAAGTCTTTTCTCTTGGTGCAGCCCATCAAATGTGCCGTTCAGTATCAAAGATCCAAGCATCAAGCTCAGAAGGAAACATTTTCTACAGCAGGTATACTTTTAGTATTTGTTTTTGATTTACCAGTCTGACTGTTTAGACTACTAAAAGACAAACACTTGCTTTATTTCCACCTCAAGGATGTTGACAGTGGCTCTATTTATGTTGACTGTGGTTACATCTTCTGGAGCTGCAGGTGAGTGTCCGCCTCCACATTTAACTAATGCAAAAATACAATAGTCTATTCAGGTGCATCTCAATAAATGAGAACATTGTGGAAAATCCATTTATTTCAGTAGTTTATTTACAAAAGTGAAAGTCATATCTTCTAAAAAACAATTTGAATATTGTTAAAAAGTTCAAGGAGGGTAAAGCACAGAAGGTTATTGCCAGAGAAGCTGGCTGTTCACAGAGTTCTGTGTTCAAGCAAAATACTACAACGTTGAGTGGAAGGGATAAAGTGCAGTAGAAAAGATGCACCAACAACAGGGACAACCTGCTTTAATCGACTCCATGCCACAACAGACTGATGCAGTCATTCATGCAGAAGTGCCACAACAAAGTAATGACTGCATTTGAACACTTTTCAGGCATTTCTGTTTTAAAAATCCTTATTGCTTTTATGTAAAGTTAAATTTCTGTTCTGTTTCGAGAGACTGAATATGGGGTTTTCATTCACTGCAAGCCCTAATCATCACAAATCAAATATACACTGCTTGAAATATTTCACTCCGCGTAAACTATTTAAATTTACTGACATGCATCTGTAGTTGGGTGACCTCTTTTACACTTGTCTGACTTTGTAGAAAAAGGATTGTTTGATCTGTGTTGGTTAAATTAACCTTCTAACAACACGCACTGCCCTAATCTCCAGAAACCTTGTCTGCCAACATGTCATGTCCCGCTAACTGGACTTTGCATGATCAACGCTGTTTCCAGTTTGTCCCGACACTTCTGAGCTGGGCCAATGCTCAGGTATCCAAAGGACTTGAAAAGTTGTTTCATTAGTGTTATGTCCTCACTCTGCTGTTTGTAAATGACCTTTGACTCTGCCCATCGCAGAAAAACTGTCTCTCTAAAGGGGGAAGCCTCGCCTCACTTTACAGTGTTCAAGAGGTGTTGGCAGTCCAGGCCATGACTAATAATAACGTTTCTGGGATCCCGGTGTGGATTGGAGGATCAAACTGTCAACAGGTGAGAGACTGAAGTCTGTTCTGGTAAAGCCTGATGCAGTGTCACGGGAGGTGCCAGGAGGCCCACATATACACTCAGGGTTAAGATGACTCCATTATGTGAGCCTATAGTCTTTAAACACACTTTTAAATAAAACAATCTCCTCCAATCAAATCCATTCATCTTACTAAAAATGTGGTCCATATTATATTTATCCTTCCTGGACTTTCTAATATTGTTCAACAATGTTTTTTTCCTTTCCACAGATGGAGTATTGGTTCTGGTTCAGTGAGAAACCTTTTCATTTTTCATACTGGTGTTCAGGCAGCCCTGTCAATGTCAAAGAAAAGTGTTGCTTACAGAGTTCTCCAACAGGTAATGTAGCCGTTAGAAATCCCAACAATGTATGAATCATAAACTGCTGCTGACTGTTTCTTTTTTTTAACAGTGAACGGTTGCTGGGTGAACTTTGAGTGTTTGTATGCCTTCCCTTCAGTCTGTGCAAGGGCTCCCCAATAACGCCAGAGGTCGCATGTGGCTGTCAGTAACAAGCAACTCATCAAATGTCTCAAAAAGACTCGATATTAGTAATATTCTGTGCATTACACTAAGAAACAATTAAATGTTCAAATTGGGTCTGATTATTTTTGTTTGGTGGTAAATTTGAAGTGAGCAGTGCTTTTTTTCAGTTTGCTTTTGAAGTTCACGATTAAATCAATGGCAATAGGAAAGCACATGAGTCATCTGGATGATCAGCTCAAACGCCCTGTTTGTTACTACATTTACCTAAATAAAGCATTAGAGAAAACACAAAGGTGAGTCTGTACTGTGTTGTTATGCCTCCAGTCGAATGGTGAAAGTTTGTATCCTGTGATCAGAGACACCATGAAGGGTTTTATGTTACACTGATAGTTCAAGCTCCTGAGAAATGACAGAGGCTAATGCAGAAGTAAAAGAAAGAATGACCTGAAAAAGTTGGCTTCAGGTTTAGCCTACGATGATACACTATTATATAAACAGAAATGTTGATATTCTTTAAAGATAACAACAGAAACATTGTCCACAATGACACATTCTTTGTAATAATAATTATGTATTTATTAATAAAATTCCTCTTTTTCTTGTAGGCTATTAACATCATAATCACCATAGGATTTCCATACTTTATTGATATTGATAAACATTTTTATTATTAAATAAAATGTTAAATATTTAGTGGCATCACCAGAATGTTTTTATGTGGCTTAAGCCCCAACAGTTTCGAGCGTCTCATGTCCGTCCAACGTTGCAGATAAACTCCAGAGGTTCTGCTGTAGAAATGTGAAGGTACTGTCTGCAGCAAACCTACACTTTCTGTATCCTTTCAAAAAAGAAGCCGTACCTTTCGACAGCAGTTGAAACCACTTTATTTTGGCGATGGCAGATAAGGACACAGCATTAGAGCTGAACAACTTTTTCTGAAACAGCAGCTGATGCACAGCAGGTTAAACACATTGACGGCGGTTAAACGTTAAACGTGGTTAAAAGTCAGTGACCAGCCTGTACTTTAGAGTCGGACATAAGTGTATGGGATAAACCTAACTCTCCAGTAGGCCTCTGTTATTTGGACTTGAGTGTTGGGCTCTGCTCCTGGAGCAGGACTCACTTTCAGAAAATGTGGCACTACAGAAATATAAAACATGTTTGTGGATGGGTCCCGGCTTAAGCTAAATTCTTCCTAAAAGTTGAATTAGAAATTGTTTGAGGACACAACCACTTTCAGTAGAATCTGCTTTAAGTTACATTTCTGTCCATGGGTCAGTGTCCTTTGCTTTGACAGATTAACAATGACACATTCAAATTCACAAAGTTTTTATTTATGAAGTGAGAAAAGCCACATATGTGCAAACGTACACAGTTGATACTGATATTGCTGTTTGACACTGACTTAGTAAAGACTTATTGGAGCGGCTTCACACAAACCGATGCCTGGAAAGTGCTGCAATTGATGTCATCCCAGCAATGTTCCGCTGTAAACACAAAAAAACTGAAGTCAGAAGGCAGCACACATACACACAAAGTACAGAGCTTTAGTGAGATTTACCGTCCTTGTTCATCTGCAGACAGCACTCTGCTAGATCATTATTTGGTTGTGCTGGACACCAGAAAGAATAAGACATTGGTGTACCATCAATCCAAAACCAAGCTCCTGCCTAAAAGACACAAGAAAAGAACAATAGTGAGCATTAAACAAACATGTTGTTCATGAAATTCTTCACTGGTGAAGAAACCTCTTGACAGTCAGAGCCTCCGATCCATGCTGTTTGCATGCTGGGACCGATCATCTGCTGGACTCTATTATACTCTACTACAGTTCGTATTGATGCAAGGTTCCCTCCCATGAGCTGACAGTTTTGCTGCAGTGGAGATAAGAATAGAAGACAGTCAACAAAGTATTCATGTGTGGAAACTGTGGCTGTGAATGGACATACCTGAGCCTGAGCCCAAGTCCTTAGTTGTGAGTCAAAATGGAAACAGCGTCCTTCAATCAGACTCCACATTGCAGGACATGCAAGGTTTTGAGCAATATTCAATTCAACAATTGCCTCTGGGTCGTCTGCACAGAGATGTACCAAATCATTTATTAATTCATTCTTTAAAAAATAAATAGAACAACATATATTTCAGTCGAATACTCACCACTTGCTTTTCCCAGTGCCATTATGGCACAAAGCAGCAGAAGCACACACAGCTGTCTCATAGTGGCAATGATTCCTCCCAGCGTTAAACACCTTCCTGTGAAGTATTAGACCAGAGTAACACTGGCATTTATACACAGTTTTCTCACCGTCATTTTATTGATAACATATTAAAGTTTAGCCGTCCAAGGCTTTCTAAAGTCAATATTAAACCAGCTTTACGGGAAACTTTTGGCAGCTGTTTGTTACAGAAACATTAATACAAACATAAAACATAATATTAAAGATAATATTAATTCTGTAGCTATACATATTCATTATTATTATGGTATAGCTTTGATATTGATAGAAAATATGTCTTTAAATTAGGTTTAAACTCATGTTTTTATGTCAATAAAGCTGAACCTATTTTAACCTGCCAGTAAAACAAAATCAATCTGCATTTTACCAGAAGTTCATCGACACTTGGGAGTTCAAAATGGAAATGACCTCAATAAACGGTTTCCCTGAAGTCAATCATGAACAGTTTGGGAGGATAACACACAAGTTGATCAGCACTGAAGAAGTGGAGTTGTCTCATTTACAATAAATTAAAAGTATTGTGTAAAATCCTTTTTACAAAATAGTTCAACGTATATTATAGTACGTAATTATATTGTGACAAATATTTGAATTGCTTTGTTCTCTGGTAGACTGACTAACGTTTGAAGTATATTTGTCTGTTTCACTCTAAAACACTTTTGTATTGTTTTTGGATTGTGTTACATTCGCACAAGGAGAGCAGGACAGGTGTCTTGATTTTATTTTTGATTGAGGACGGGATAGAACACCGTCAGCAGAAATGCACTGTCCCGGTCTGTTGTGGTGAGCCAAAAGCAGCCAGCATCATGGACGACAGGACGAGTGGGGGTCATCAAACTGGAGTCCAGTGGGGGTCATGAGGGGGCAGTTCAAAGAACAGGCTCACTCAAGGAGGAGATAGAAAGAAAAGTGCTAAATTACTAGTGCCACAAAAGTGTGGGTGTAATGGATGAAATGAGATGTTGAGCACATACCTACAGCTTCAACCAGTGAGAGTCTGTACCTACAACTAAACTCCTGAAGGTGCTATGTCTCTCAGCCGGCCTGGGAACCCCTGGGTATTACCCCTGAGGAGCTGGAGGAGGTGTCCCGGGGCCCTGTGACCCGGTCCTGGATAAGGAAAGAAGATGTATACTTTAGTAATATAATACTAATATTTCCTAATGTGACCTGTTGATTTTATGAAGATGCTTTAGTGAATGTTGTTTGTGAAAAGGACTACAGTAGATGTTCTCACTGTACCCAGTTCAAGAGTGTCTCAGAAAGCATTGGGAGAGCACATCGTACACACTCAAAAAAATAAAGGATAGGAAATAATTTTTCTGGTAGATTCCTATTTTATATTCATTTCATTTGTGAGATCTGGACATAGTTGTGGAAAACGAGAAATGTTGTCAAACATTTCGACTCATTTCAAGAAAGTTTAAACTGAATTCTGTGCCAGCAACAGTACTTTTACAGTATTTTGGTACATTGGCACATTTTGAACACTAATAAACTTTTTATCACCTTTAAAATGAGGTCATTCTCAGCTGGAGGTTTTTAATTATGGTCCCATGCGTTTTGGATTATTCATTAACACCTACAGTTTTAAAGAAATGCTCAAAAGTCCAGAGCATCCTTTGTTTACTCTGTGGCGCCCTTTGCTTTGTGTACAAGTCTTTTCTCTTGGTGCAGCCCATCAAATGTGCCGTTCAGTATCAAAGATCCAAGCATCAAGCTCAGAAGGAAACATTTTCTACAGCAGGTATACTTTTAGTATTTGTTTTTGATTTACCAGCCTGACTGTTTAGACTACTTAAAGACAAACACTTGCTTTATTTCCAACTCAAGGATGTTGACAGTGGCTCTATTTATGTTGACTGTGGTTACATCTTCTGGAGCTGCAGGTGAGTGTCCGCCTCCACATTTAACTAATGCAAAAATACAATAGTCTATTCAGGTGCATCTCAATAAATGAGAACATTGTGGAAAAGTCCATTTATTTCAGTAGTTTATTTACAAAAGTGAAAGTCATATCTTCTAAAAAACAATTTGAATATTGTTAAAAAGTTCAAGGAGGGTAAAGCACAGAAGGTTATTGCCAGAGAAGCTGGCTGTTCACAGAGTTCTGTGTTCAAGCAAAATACTCCAACGCTGAGTGAAAGGGATAAAGTGCAGTAGAAAAGATGCACCAGCAACAGGGACAACCTGCTTTAATCGACTCCATGCCACAACAAACTGATGCAGTCATTCATGCAGAAGTGCCACAACAAAGTAATGACTGCATTTGCACACTTTTCAGGCATTTCTGTTTTAAAAATCCTTATTGCTTTTATGTAAAGTTAAATTTCTGTTCTGTTTCGAGAGACTGAATATGGGCTTTTATTCACTGCAAGCCCTAATCATCACAAATCAAATATACACTGCTTGATATATTTCACTCCGTGTAAACTATTTTAATTTACTGACATGCATCTGTAGTTGGGTGGCCTCTTTTACACTTGTCTGACTTTGTAGAAAAAGGATTGTTTGATCTGTGTTGGTTAAATTAACCTTCTAAAAACACGCACTGCCCTAATCTCCAGAAACATTGTCTGCCAACATGTCATGTCCCGCTAACTGGACTTTGCATGATCAACGCTGTTTCCAGTTTGTCCCGACACTCCTGAGCTGGGCCAATGCTCAGGTATCCAAAGGACTTGAAAAGTTGTTTCATTAGTGTTATGTCCTCACTCTGCTGTTTGTAAATGACCTTTGACTCTGCCCATCGCAGAAAAACTGTCTCTCTAAAGGGGGAAGCCTCGCCTCACTTTACAGTGTTCAAGAGGTGTTGGCAGTCCAGGCCATGACTAATAATAACGTCTCTGGGATCCCGGTGTGGATTGGAGGATCAAACTGTCAACAGGTGAGAGACTGAAGTCTGTTCTGGTAAAGCCTGATGCAGTGTCACGGGAGGTGCCAGGAGGCCCACATATACACTCAGGGTTAAGATGACTCCATTATGTGAGCCTATAGTCTTTAAACACACTTTTAAATAAAACAATCTCCTCCAATCAAATCCATTCATCTTACTAAAAATGTGGTCCATATTATATTTATCCTTCCTGGACTTTATAATATTGTTCAACAATGTTTTTTTCCTTTCCACAGATGGAGTATTGGTTCTGGTTCAGTGAGAAACCTTTTCATTTTTCATACTGGTGTTCAGGCAGCCCTGTCAATGTCAAAGAAAAGTGTTGCTTACAGAGTTCTCCAACAGGTAATGTAGCCGCTAGAAATCCCAACAATGTATGAATCATAAACTGCTGCTGACTGTTTCTTTTTTTTAACAGTGAACAGTTGCTGGGTGAACTTTGAGTGTTTGTATGCCTTCCCTTCAGTCTGTGCAAGGGCTCCCCAATAACGCCAGAGGTCGCATGTGGCTGTCAGTAACAAGCAACTCATCAAATGTCTCAAAAAGACTCGATATTAGTAATATTCTGTGCATTACACTAAGAAACAATTAAATGTTCAAATTGGGTCTGATTATTTTTGTTTGGTGGTAAATTTGCAGTGAGCAGTGCTTTTTTTCAGTTTGCTTTTGAAGTTCATGATTAAATCAATGGCAATAGGAAAGGACACGAGTCATCTGGATAATCAGCTCAAACGTCCTCTGTTTGTTACTACATTTACCTAAATAAAGCATAAAAGAAAACACAAAGGTGAGTCTGTACTGTGTTGTTATGCCTCCAGTCGAATGGTGAAAGTTTGTATCCTGTGATCAGAGACACCATGAAGGGTTTTATAGATAGTTCAAGCTCCTGGGAAATGACAGGGGCTAATGCAGAAGTAAAACAAAGAATGACCTGAAAAAGTTGGCTTCAGGTTTAGCCTACGATGATACACTATTATATAAAAAAAATGTTGATATTCTTTAAAGATAACAACAGAATCATGACACATTCTTTGTAATAATTATGTATTTATTAATAAAATTCCTCTTTTTCTTGTAGGCTATTAACATCATAATCACCATAGGATTTCCATACTTTATTGATATTGATAAACATTATTATGATTAAATAAAATGTTAAATATTTAGTGGCATCACCAGAACGTTTTTATGTGGCTTAAGCCCCAAAAGTTTCGAGCGTCTCATGTCCGTCCAACGTCGCAGATAAACTCCAGAGGTTCTGCTGTAGAAATGTGAAGGTACTGTCTGCAGCAAACCTACACTTTCTGTATCCTTTCAAAAAAGAAGCCGTACCTTTCGACAGCAGTTGAAACCACTTTATTTTGGCGATGGCAGATAAGGACACAGCATTAGAGCTGAACAACTTTTTCTGAAACAGCAGCTGATGCACAGCAGGTTAAACACATTGACGACGATTAAACGTTAAACGTGGTTAAAAGTCAGTGACCAGCCTGTACTTTAGAGTCGGACATAAGTGTATGGGATAAACCTAACTCTCCAGTAGGCCTCTGTTATTTGGACTTGAGTGTTGGGCTCTGCTCCTGGAGCAGGACTCACTTTCAGAAAATGTGGCACTACAGAAATATAAAACATGTTTGTGAATGTGTCCCGGCTTAAGCTAAATTCTTCCTAAAAGTTGAATTAGAAATTGTTTGAGGACACAACCATTTTCAGTAGAATCTGCTTTAAGTTACATTTCTGTCCATGGGTCAGTGTCCTTTGCTTTGACAGATTAACAATGACACATTCAAATTCACAAAGTTTTTATTTATGAAGTGAGAAAAGCCACATATGTGCAAACGTACACAGTTGATACTGATATTGCTGTTTGACACTGACTTAGTAAAGACTTATTAGGGCGTCTTCACACAAACCGATGGCTGGAAAGTGCTGCAATTGATGTCATCCCAGCAATGTTCCGCTGTAAACACAAAAAAACTGAAGTCAGAAGGCAGCACACATACACACAAAGTACAGAACTTTAGTGAGATTTACCGTCCTTGTTCATCTGCAGACAGCACTCTGCTAGATCATTACTTGGTTGTGCTGGACACCAGAAAGAATAAGACATTGGTGTACCATCAATCCAAAACCAAGCTCCTGCCTAAAAGACACAAGAAAAGAACAATCGTGAGCATTAAACAAACATGTTGTTCATGAAATTCTTCACTGGTGAAGAAACCTCTTGACAGTCAGAGCCTCCGATCCATGCTGTTTGCATGCTGGAACCGATCATCTGCTGGACTCTATTATACTCTACTACAGTTCGTATTGATGCAAGGTTCCCTCCCATGAGCTGACAGTTTTGCTGCAGTGGAGATAAGAATAGAAGACAGTCAACAAAGTATTCATGTGTGGAAACTGTGGCTGTGAATGGACATACCTGAGCCTGAGCCCAAGTCCTTGGTTGTGAGTCAAAATGGAAACAGCGTCCTTCAATCAGACTCCACATTGCAGGACATGCAAGGTTTTGAGCAATATTCAATTCAACAATTGCCTCTGGGTCGTCTGCACAGAGATGTACCAAATCATTTATTAATTCATTCTTTAAAAAATAAATAGAACAACATTTTTTTGAGTCAAATACTCACCACTTGCTTTTCCCAGTGCCATTATGGCACAAAGCAGCAGAAGCACACACAGCTGTCTCATAGTGGCAATGATTCCTCCCAGCGTTAAACACCTTCCTGTGAAGTATTAGACCAGAGTAACACTGGCATTTATACACAGTTTTCTCACCGTCATTTTATTGATAACATATAAAAGTTTAGCAGTCCAAGGCTTTCTAAAGTCAATATTAAACCAGCTTTACGGGAAACTTTTGGCAGCTGTTTGTTACAGAAACATTAATACAAACATAAAACATAATATTAAAGATAATATTAATTCTGTAGCTATACATATTCATTATTATTATGGTATAGCTTTGATATTGATAGAAAATATGTCTTTAAATTACGTTTAAACTCATGTTTTTATGTCAATAAAGCTGAACCTATTTTAACCTGCCAGTAAAACAAAATCAATCTGCATTTTACCAGAAGTTCATCGACACTCGGGAGTTTAAAATGGGATTGACCTCAATAAACGGTTTACCTGAAGTCAATCATGAACAGCCAGGATTGCCATAGGATTTGTTGTGGCGCTGGGTTGACGTCCTGCACGCACGCCAAAGCCCGTTTGTGCGTCATCTCTAGGCGACAACTGGATTGTGCTTCGCGCCAAGCAGTGGATTTTTGTATTTCCCCGACAACTTGGTTACAAAGCACTCAAGAAAAGTCCTTGTCAGCAATGGTATGTGATGTATAGTTTCGGACAAGTAGATTAACATCTGCTAAATATTTAACATAGCCGTATTAAACCGTTAAGCTTGTCTTTTCTTGTGGAAACACCCGATGTGTTAAACTTTCACTGTTAGCTCCAGCTAGGATAGTTGTATTAAAATGATTAATAACCTTATACGGTCAGCCATGCTCTGCACACAGCACAGGATAGTCGAGGATCTGTTTATTACATTTTATTTTATTATTATTATTTTTTTTACAGTTGTCCAGTGCTTTGCGTTGTTTTGAACTTTCTGTGTTCTCCGCTTACCTCTGGAGACTGGTCAATGTGCCGTCAGTAAACTGCTGTTTTTCAGTTAAATAGACGGTATTAATATGGTTTCAACATCTGACCACAGTTGTCTGTGCACACAGGACATCAGGCGGTTCTTTTCAGCGACATCTGCTAAACCTGTTGTGCAGAAACCTGTCCCTATTGGTAACATCAAACTCAAAGAGAAGACGAAGATCATCACTCCGTCTTCGGACGAGGAGGTGAAAACAACCAAGAACACCAAGGCAAGAATAAACATTTAAACGTTAATCCTTTTGAGGAAAAAAATATATAAAATAAACAACCACATTTTATTTTCACAATGGCAAATATTAGTCAAATATATTTTTGTTTCAGGCCTCCAAATCAAATAAGAAACGCAAAGATGGCGACAGAAAACGCAAGAAACGCGCAGTAATAGATTCAGGTAAGTGCTGCCACACCATAATGACCTGCTGAAAAGAAAAAACCCAGATAGAGTGCTTACATTTTCTCTTTCTCTTTTTTACATACTTTGTAAAGACTCAGACGATGAAATAGCAGTAAATAAGTCAAAGAAGTCCCCCAAAGAGAAACTGAAGCCTGCCAAAGTGGATCAGTCTCTTAAAAAAAAACCTGTCCAGTATGTCTCTGAAACAGGTAATTGTTTGACAAAATATGAGTGCTAATATTCTCAAATAGAGGTCAAATAACACAGTTTTTTGGCTGTAGACTCAGATAGTGACAACTTTCAAAGCCTGAAGAAGGTTTCAAAAGCCAAGCAGAATGGCTCCTCCAGATCAGAAAAGACAGACGCAAAAGGTTTTGGGATGAAAATAAGTACTCTCCAGTCTCCAGTAAAACCCACCACTCAAGGGAAATCTATGTTGAAGTCCCCTGTCACTCCAAAATTAACCCCACCTCCTAAACCTAAACAAACACCCACCTCAGTAATTGACTACTTTGGCATCGGGACTATTCAGCGCTCAGACAAGAAGCTGGTAGCAAGCACCAAACGAAAGACTGTAAGTGTTGATGTTTCTGTTTTTTTACATTCAATATGTGTAATGTTTCCTTTAGTCAGCTTTTGGTAAAAATCCAAATACTTTTCAGCCAATCCAGGACACAGAATATCTTAGTGATGAGCAAATCGCCAGACAGCTCCAGATGGATGAGGATATGGAGGTAAGTGAAATGTATACATAATGAGTAAAGTGAGTGACAACTTGTATTCATTTTAATAAAAGTATTTTTATGCTGATGCTACACAGCTGGAAAAACAGGTCCATGAGGATGAGATGTTTGCCCAAACACTGTCGATGTTGGATGAAGAACCACTAGCAAAAAAAGTAATTTACATAACAAGACAAATCATGTTAACTGTTGATGCCACTATGTTGAATTACCTGGTGTGTTTTTAACAGGCTCGTAAAGGCTCTGATGAAATATGTACCAAGAGTACCACAGACTCTGCTGCTAGCAATAATAGTAGTCCATTAAAGACCCAGCAAAGAGGTAGCAAGTCAGAGGATGTCATCGGCCCATCGCCTAAAAAGAGCCCTGTCAAAGCCAGTTCCAAACTTGCCATAATGAAGAAAAAAGACGAGCAGAAAGAAATGTCAAAGAACAAAATTACAATTTCACCAACAAAACTAAATATCTCCCCTAAAAAAGAGATGTCGTCGTCATTGATTTCAGAGAAAAAATTGACACCTAAAGCCAGAACCATGCTGAGTTCTCCAAAGAAACCAGAGGTGAGGAAAATAAGTGTAACTTTTAATTTTGCTAGTTGCATATGTTAAATCTGCTCTTGTGATTAGAGCACAAGTACAAGTCCGGATGATGCAGAGAAGAAGAAGACCAATGCTTCAGCTTACAGAAGCTACCTTAACAGAGATGGTCCAAGGGCCCTGGGCTCCAAGGAAATTCCACAGGTGACACAAACAGCTTTAACTTTAACACTGCCTCTTTTAATGATTACTCACTGTAAGTTGTGGTTGATTTTGCAGGGAGCGGAGAATTGTCTGGAAGGTTTTGTGTTTGTGATAACAGGAGTACTGGAGTCAATGGAAAGAGATGATGCCAAAGCCCTTATTGAGCGCTATGGAGGGAAGGTGACAGGCAACGTCAGTAAAAAGACCTCCTACCTTGTGCAGGGCCGGGACAGTGGAGTCTCAAAACTCGAAAAAGTGAGTTGCTGTCTTTACCCTTAAGTGCTTTAATGTGTATGCTTAGCCCGGCAAGAACTGGACTTTCCAAATGCATAAGTCTGGAATTGTAATACATATATTTTTTCTATGTGTGTTTTCACACTGGCACTGTTTAAGTTGTCCCAAAGGAGCTTTCAGCCCGAGTATGGTTTGTTTGGGTCTGTGTGAACACAACAGCCGCATTCTGGCGCGCACTAAACGGCCGTACCAAGACTGCTCTGAACTCTGGTGGTCAGTGACCAACACCAGTACTGACAGTTGTCACATGGCATATGGTGCGCAGTTTGGGGTACAGTAAGAAACACATTTGTGAACACAAACCGAACTAACTAAGAAAATAATACAACGTAATCTAGTGCGTTCCGAGGACGCACCACAGTACTCACAAAATGTGTGAAAAAGCCTCAATCAAGTTGTGAGCATAAAATGATGGCATTTAAATACAGAGGTTGACCGCCTTTACATTTTACTCACTTAATTTATTTCAATTTGGTTTAAAAGTAGTTCCTTCTTGTTTTTATGTGTTATGTGTTTTTTCTAAGGCTGAGAGCTTTGGTACCAAGATCTTGGATGAAGATGGCTTATTGGAGCTCATCAAGTCTAGACCTGGAAAGAAGTCCAAGTATGAGATATCAGCAGAGGCTGAGGTAAGCTCTAAAATATACTTTAATTCAATTTTAAATTGTGTTATTGTACTATTTATGTACTATTTTTTTTATTTAAGACACATTCAACTGTTTATTTTTATTTTTATATATATATATATATATATATATATATATATATATATATATATATAAAATTTTTTTTAGGCTAAAGCTTCAAAGACTAGAACTCCACCAAGTCAGGCAAAGAGCACACCTAAATCTCAGAAGATATCGCCCTCAAAAGGAAATTCAAGGTCCCCTCAAACCCCAAGCCCTTCCAAAACCAGCCAATCGCGAGCCCACAGTGCTCGAGTTGGACAATCAAGCACACCCTCTGGGAGAGGTTCAGGGCACACTGCCCGGAGAGAACTGGGCCTTTCCTCCTCTGCCTCTTCAGCTCCAGATCCTACATCACCTTCACTCTCTGAGGAAGGGGCCTGTCTGCTTTGGGTGGACAAGTACCGCCCACGCTCCCTCAAAACAGTCATTGGCCAGCAAGGTGACCAGAGCTGTGCCAATAAACTTGCGCGCTGGCTGCAGAACTGGCATAAAAACCACAGTGGGGGCTCGTCCAAGCCGGCAGGTAGAAGACAAACAACTTGTCAGTTGTTTTTATTTGGTGTGAATTTAGTTTTGAGACGGTTTTGTTTCTTACTTTACAGTAGCAAAGTTGAGTAAATTCGGGAAAGACGACGGATCAGGGTTTAAAGCTGCGCTGCTCTCTGGACCTCCAGGAGTAGGAAAGACCACAACGGCTGCACTTGTCTGTGAGGTCAGTTAACAAATACAGTTGTCAGGCTGCAATGGTTCAGTAATGGTCACCTTTGAATCTAAAGTGAGCCATTATTCTTAAACTTTTTATTTTATTTTTTTTCCAAATGTTGTGTAGGAACTGGGCTATAGCTATGTAGAGAATAATGCCAGCTGTACTCGGAGCAAAAACAGCCTGAAAGAAGGTGTTGCAGAGTCACTCAATAACACAAGCATTGAAAACTTCTACAAAGGTAATTCAGTTTACTCAAAAATGATCTTCTGTGTATCTAAGTGGAGCAAATTTAACAGCATTGACAGCATTTAATGTTTAGGTTTGTAATGATACTGGTTCTTTTCAGGCACATCTCAGAAAGTAAGCAGTAAACATGTTCTTATTATGGATGAAGTTGATGGCATGGCCGGCAATGAGGATCGTGGAGGAATACAGGTTATAAATCACACAAATAATTTTTGTGAGCATAATAAGGAAGGATGTAATAAAAGTGTCTTCATCACTTGACTTTATCTGTTATGTCCCCTGCAGGAAATGATCGGCCTGATCAAAAGTTCAAAGGTCCCAATTATCTGCATGTGTAACGATCGCAACCATCCAAAAATCAGGTCACTTGCCAACTACTGTTTCGATCTGCGCTTCCAGAGGCCACGAGTGGAACAGATTAAGGTAATTAAACACGTTTAGGACACTTTTTACAGTTTACTATCCAAGCTCTGGTTTTTACACTTTTAATCTTCACTAGGGAGCGATGATGTCCATAGCTTTCAAGGAAGGAATAAAAATCCCAGCCCCAGCCCTTAACGAAATGATTCTGGCATCCAATCAAGATATCCGACAGGTAAAGGAGTTATAACCTTTTTTTGTCTCTTCACCTTTGACTCTATTAAGACTGGTTCTTTTTGTATTTGTCCAGGTGATCCACAATCTGAGCATGTGGTCAGCCAAGAACAAAGTCATGACGTATGATCAGTGCAAGTCTGATGCAGCCAGTGCCCGTAAGGACATGAAGATGGGTCCGTTTGACGTTTGCCGAAAGGTTTTTTCCTCTGGAGAAGAAACGTCTCGCATGAGCCTCATTGACAAATCCGACCTCTTCTTTCATGACTATTCAATAGCACCACTCTTTGTTCAGGAGAATTACCTTCATGTTCGCCCTGCTGCTGCTGCGTGAGCGTGTATATCTTAATTATTCATGTAACACACATACCAAAAGGATTCCTTCAAAAAAATATCCTTTTGTCTCTTCTGTTAGTGATCTAAAATCGCACCTGGTGTTGGTCAGTAAAACAGCTGACTCGATCTGTGATGGAGATATTGTTGACAGAATGATACGTTCTAGGCAGAACTGGTCACTATTGCCCACTCAGGTAACTCAAACTATTTTTGTTCTATAATTTTTATGTAGCACCTATAATACTGTGCCACAACATTACTGTCTCACTTTTTAAAGTCTAGACAGCAATGGAGTCTTTTTAGATTTTTATTCTTTTCGCTTATCTGTGCTTCTAGGCTATTTATTCCAGTGTGTTACCCGGGGAACTCATGAGAGGCTACATGGGCCAGTTCCCTACTTTCCCCAGCTGGCTTGGCAAAAACTCATCCACCAATAAACATTCCCGCATTGTGCAGGAGCTCTCATCCCACATGAGCTTAAAGTGAGTGTAACGTGTACACTTGTGCTTAACAGTTTAATATGAAAAGTAAAAGTTCATGTGTGTTTTTGATTGGTGCAGGACATTGAGCAGTAGACAGGCAGTAAACCTGGACTACCTGCACTACTTACGACAGGCGTTATTGAACCCTCTTCAGAAGCGTGGAGCAGAAGGTGCTGGACAGGCTGTGCAGCTGCTGGATGACTACCAGCTCATCAAAGAGGATGTTGATAGTATTATGGAGATCAGTGTCTGGGGTGGCCAGCCTGACCCCTACTCCAGACTGGACTCTAAGGTCAGCAGTGGGTAGTGCTTTGTTAGAAATCTCACCATTTCTCTCTAGCCTTGTGCGAGTTGTGCCAGTAATGGATTTATCATTACTCATATAGTTCTTACCCTGTAGCAAACGTTTATTTCATTTATATCCATTTATCTATAATTTCTAACTACTCTTTTGACAGGTGAAGGCAGCGTTCACACGTGCTTACAACAAAGAGGCTCATCTGACGCCATACTCTTTGCAAGTGGTAAAGAAGGGCCGTCGTGGGGGAGGCGCGTCAGAGTTGGGAGAGGACATGGACAATGAAGTTCACGAGTCAGATGAGGACACCCTTCAAACTGACGCCATGGTTAAAGTAAGAAGAATTTATTGTACTTGTATAATTAATAATAATAATAATTTAAAAAAATCTATTGTTACATTTACAGCAAAAGAAAGCTAAACCCACAAAAGTAACCAAGAAGGAAAAGACTGAGGACTCGGGAAATGGCAAAGGCAAGGGGAAAGGAAAGAATAAGAAATGACCTGTAAAGAATGAGACTTGAACACAGTTTTCTCTGCACTTGCTTTGCCCCAACAATGTACATTACAACTAATGACTCTGCAAAATTCAGATCCCATATACACTGTATATGCTTTCTTTTTACGTGTCTCTGAACAGAGCAAATGATGGGTGTGTCTTTTCAACAGATATCATGTCTAATACACATGTAGTGACATGCCATGGAAGAAACTTTCAGAGGCTTTGTATGTGTAGGTTAAGGCTGTAAATAATGTAACAATGCCATACAGAACTGTTTTGCTCAAATTTATAATAGTTGCAACTTTAGATTTTTTTCTTTCGCACTGATCCTAATTTGTAAATTGCAACTTTACATTGTATTAATAGAGAATGTGTCATAAATTTTCCTTTTTGAGTGTTTTATTCTTAAAGCATTTTAACATTTACAAAGATCACAAAAGGTACAGAAATAATAGTTCAGCTTATTTAAAATAAGTCATTAGAACCACAGTTACAGCTTCTCAGAGGCTTTACTACAACAAGCATTCCTCATTTACAATAAGCTTTCTGGTAGACAAAGAAACTTCACTAACTGATCGGTATTTAGGCTAAATGCATTTAATTTGTACCTGTATTTGATTTTCTGTTGACACTAAAAACCACAGGCACTATCTAAAAATATATAGCATGTACACGATGTGTGTTTTTGTCATTGGTCGGGTTGGTCGGGTTCTTCTATCTTCAGATATGAAGAACAATCTGCAATCTTCTTTACCTGTTTAGAAGTCAGAGGCTCGGAGCACATGGGGCACACACTCTCAGTCTCCAACAACCTGCAGAGTAATAAGTGACAAAAATTACACTTGAGCATCCCTATATGACTTGCATTGTGGTCAGTACAGCGCGACTCTTTAACTATGGAGAAGGTTACTCATAGTATTCCATTTAAGATTTAACTCAAAACCATTAAATGTGTTTTAGCCTGGTTTACTTACAGAATGAAGTGTGAGTAAAGAGCAGGGAATTCACAGTGAGGACAAACAGACCAGTCCTCCTTTAGCATATGACGGCCCTGGTAAAATAAAATAAGACATAATGGGCCCACTGTAAATGTAATTAGGATTTCTTTTTTATGGATATGAATAAATAAATGTGTGTTGTGTGAGCCTGAGACTAATTGCATATAGGGACATTACTGTGGCTATGCAGTAGGGCAGGTTGTTTTTGCAGGAGATGCACAGAAGGTCGTTCTGTGGTAACTGAAAGCCACAGAAAGGACATGGCGTAGTTTCCTCTTCCACCTCTGATGTATCTGGGCGGCTGTGAAACCACAAGATAATGATACCTAATGATTAAGAAAGATAAAATGAATAATTTACTTGAAATGTAGATGTACTCACCGAACCATGGCTTCAATCTTCTTCCTGTACTTCGGGTCAATGTCATTGCGGTACTCTGGTCTCATCAGCATGGCAGCAAAGCTAAAGGCTGAGCTCTTCAACCCGGCTCGGTGGCACTCGATGACTGCTGATGTCAGGATGGGAACGACATCTGCATACACAAAGAATGTAGAATTTCAAAGCTTTTTTATGCCTTGACTAGAGTGATTTTTGGGCATATTGTGGTGACTTACGTGCTGGAAATTTGCTGATATTATTGCTGACACGAATAAGCATACGTGCCCCTTTGAGATGGTCTCCTCTTTTTACATGGATCTAATTTGACAGAACAAACTAATGTCAGTTTCTTATTGTATGAGTTTTATAAATGTGGTATGTGAGTAGCAGTTATATTGACCTTAACAAGCAAATATGAGTGTAGGATCATTAAGTTGGTGGCCATCTCAGAAGGTATTCTTATTTTCTGGGCCTGCAGTTCTGTGTACATGCTAAACAACACATCGTGGGCGTTTCGGTAGTTTCCTGTAAAATACACATACATTATTGGAGAGGGACGCACAAGATAATATGTGCTACTAGTGTTAGGGATGGATTGTACCTGCAGACTGCTCCTCTCTAGCAATGATTATAGCAGTGCGAGCAGCCTCTCTATACTGCTGCAGTGCCATATACAGACGAAACAGGTACTTGGCATCCTGAAAAGACAACAGAAACTTGTTTATCCTTCTCGTTAATGTCCAGTTTATTCAAAAGTATTTTCAAGAATATTTAAAATCTATATTTGACTAAGCTATAGAAAATGGAGCCCTCTTTCAAGCCTTAACTTATAATGTATTTCATGTGATCTTTACTGTTATCGTTATTCTTAAGGAGACAATTGTAAACTGAAAACAAAACTATATACTTGAAAGTGTAGCATTTGGATTACCTTTGGCATACCGTCACTTTCTCCCATTAGGTAATCAATCAGCTGATTGGTCAGTGAGAGGTCTTTGGCTTGGCCCACCTGAAGAACACCAACATTAAAACGCACACTGTTGCAATTATTTTACTATTTTGACTGAAGAACATTTCCCACCGTTTCTATTGCCATTTCAACAGCCAGGTTGTCTTCAGTGTTGGGACACTTGAGGAAGTGCTTAAGAGCCTACGACAGAAGAGCAGCACAGTAATGTTTTTTTTTTGAAATGGTCAAACTATGTGAGCAACTTCAGCAGAATGACAAGGCACTTACTCTGCTGTACTGCCCACACTTCTGAAAAAACTTTCCAGCAAGCAGGTGTTTCTTTTCCCCTTCAAAGTACAGAGCAATGCTTTGGTAGTCCTCCTGCGTCGCATCAGAACCTAGCCAACACATTATTACAAGTGAAATGTTTACTCTGCATTTGACAGACTTTGGTATTATAGGTTTATTGTACAGCTTTTTGATGCTACTGAAGACACAGACCAATGATGTCTGCATACACATCCATTTGTCCATGCTGCTGTGCCAACTGAAAGGCTTCATCGTTACACTGAGAGAGCACAAGGAAATGGATAGCTGAGGCATAATCATTCAGATGCTGGAAAAACCTAGGATATAATACAGTGTCACTTTTAGAGTACATCCAGAGTAAAAACAGAACTGTAACAGAAAACAGAAGTGTCGTGCTGACAGACTGTGTGCGGATGATACTGCTTTTTTATTTATTTTACCTGGCGACCATCTTTGCTCCGTCAATGCTCTGTGTCTCCCTGACAATACGAACAGCGTCCTCTGGGTTATTCAAATGGTCCAGCAGGACACGAATAACATTGTCCCAGTCTTTGGCACTCTCATAGGCTTGAGCTGCTTCCTTATACCTGGCACAGACAATCCATATTAACGTTAACTGGTTTAATTTGTTGTAAACAGACTTACGTGTGGAACCTACTTGCCGTCAGCTTCCTTTGCCTTTGCATATTGCAAGTGGATTTTCTGAGAGGAAACATTTGGAAGCAGTTCTCCTACTTTTGTCCTGGTAGAAAAAATACAAAACATAAAATACAGAAGTCCTAAAAGGCATTAAAAATGCAGTGTTTTTCTTACCAGTTCTTACACCGAATGTAAACTGATGCAGCCTTGTCATAATACTGGCCCTTTTCATAGAGCTGAGCAGCTTCAGAGTATTGCTGTGATCAAACAATTGAAAATACAATAAGCTTCTACTTATCAATTCAGGGAATACATTTTAATTAATATTATCCAGGGTATTATTTATACCTTCATGCTCTCCAGTATTGCTCCACATTCTTTCTTCAGGAATCGACTCGGGTGTTGAATAGCTTGAGCAGAGCCTCTTCTGATGTCACCCATTCGAATGGACATCCTGGCTACTCCTGCCTGACACACCTCATCATGCTCCTGAAACTGCCAGTAAATGGGTTTACTCTTTATATTTTAGTGACATCATAAAAAAAAATGCTTAAAATACTTTATATTTTACTTTATTGTTGTGCGTCATGCCTTTCTCGTAATGTGCCAAAGCATTCACATAGTCTCCACTGAAGAGAGAGACAATAAGATCAGTTTAGTTTACTGGATTATGTTTTTATATATTTTTTTATTATTCCTTTATTATACCCATGGGGAAAGTCCTAGTGTGGCAGCCACACCAGGGGGCGTCCCAACATGTTTTTAATGTTTCAAAACAAACTCACATAAACTCAAGATGAGCAGCATATTCCTTGGAAATAAAGGGAATCTGGTCTTCTGCTAATCGCTTGGCAAGCATCAAAGCACTGTCCCAATGCAGCAAGTCCCTCCTCATCTGATTTATACACAAAGAAAATGTTTAGCTTAAAACATAGAATATTAAAAAACACATTCTGATTGCGTTGTATGACCATGTGTGAAAGTTTGTTTGATTACCTCTAGGGCAGCAATCGGGCAGCTCGAGGTAAGATAGAGGTCCTGTGCCTGATTGAAGTCCCCCAGAAACATGGCCAAATGACCTGCCAGTAAATTCCGGTCCTCTGTGCCCTGAAAATAGAAAATTGGTCAGAAGAATAGTAAGTTATAATAATTATAGTTTGGAGAGTAACCAAAAAAAGCCAGCTCTCATCAGGACTAGTAATTTGTACCTTTATGCTCATTAGTGACATGACCATGCCTACATTGCCACTCATACGGTAGATCCGGATGGCCAGTTCAATCTCCATGTGAACCAGACAGGCTTTGCCCAAATCCACCCAGTCTTTGTCATTGTTTGAAGACTTGCACAGATCCCAAGCTTCATGCAACCTAGATAATGTAAAAATTACAAATTGTATACATGTAAAAACAATATTTTTTTCTTTTCTACTACTACATCTTCATTGTCTTTGTTAGAATTAATAAAATTTACAACATTATTACAAGTTACAACTACACCCAACCACCTATTTGATAATCAATGGGCTCAAACCTATACCTTCAAACAACAACAGACCTCTTAACCATGATTGCCTGGTTCAACTGCTTGTTGGCCTCTTCTGGGGAATCAACAGTTTTGGTCGAACGTTTGAGAAAGGAGTGTGTGCTCAGGGGGACATCGCTGGTTTTTCCACTTGCAGTTTGACAAGTCAGTTCTCCATTGTATAAGAGCAAAGGCTTCTGGGAAAACAAAAGGGGAGTGCTTCCCACCAACACCACCCTCGGCCCTGAGTTGAGAAGAGAAAAGAGAAAAAATCTACTATATCTTCGTATATACTTTAGGCAATAAGGACAAATACAGGTATGTGTTTCTGTACCATATATGGTGATTTTATGCAAGGCATAGGTGTACACTTTGTCATCATCAAATGCTACAAACACCCCTCTGTCTGCATGCCAGTTGTCCCACAGTACTCCTTTGATGGTGGGTGAGAAGTCTGGGAGCTCAATGCTAGAATCTGTTGTCTGGATAAATACATATTTATGTTTTTGTTAAAGTAAGGCTTAACCTCATTTATAGTATGCTTTAGCTTTAGCTGTAATTCTTCAATAGATACTGTAGAGTAATAAACAGTACATTTGAAGGAGAGAGTAGATAGCCGCCATTCTTGTCATCAATGAAAACTATCCGTGATCCATTTAGGTCAGGAAACACTTTTCTCACGCCGACTGTGTGATGGAAACTGTACACATTTTCCCAGTCCCCTACCAGGAAACACACAATATGACCTAACTGGAAGAAAAAAAAAATAAAGCAGCCATCACCTAAATTTGAAACAAAGCATTATAACATTACAATAATAGACAAAAGGAAGCTTTTAGCTTTAGAGTAAAGTTTGTTTTTTGCATTTAAAAGTGTAAAAAAACTCAAGTTGTTGATAGACTTAATTGACTTCAGAAATTGTATACCAATCTCCTTCAATTATTATTTTTTTTTCTCTCTTTCTAATAATAAAAAGCCTTAAACCTTACATCTGTGCCATAATAGAGGAAGTCATTGGTAAGAGCATGACATAAAATCCGTCCTTCTCTGTCATCATCTGGAAACAACTTCATCTGCCTCTTCTCCTCCTGGGCTTTGCTTTCAATCTTAATTACGTAAACATTCATTCAGATGTAAAATTAGGCACTGGAAATAATAACATTGCACTTTCTTCCCAAACAATGAACTCACCACATGTAGCTGTACTTTCCCCTCAAAAAGTGCAGCTGCATAGTCAGCATTTAGGCACATACTGGCTATAGTACCCAAATACTCAATGTCCTTCATCTTTTGAAAACCTGTGTGACATTAAGATTGAAATAAGTTTTTCATTAATTAAACAATACACATCAAACACATTAAAGAACAGTAATGACACAGACCAGGCTCTTGGTCCATTACTGCATAAAACCAGGCACGGTTGTTCATTCCCACAGCCACATGGAATGGTCCCACAGCAATGAAAGTTGGCTCAACATCGACCTTTATAGCCACAGGACTTTCCTGAAAAACACCCCAATAAAACACAGTAATTCCTGTGATCTCTAGTAGTTAGTAGTCTCTAGTAGCCGTCTACTACTACATGTATATTACAGCCCCAACGGTAAACATAACACATCTATAGAGGTATAGAATTTATATAGCCGCTCCTCACCCCTTCCACATGGTTAGACACAGTGATCTCTAATAGAGAGGTCAGGAAGGCCATTCTTGTTCCAAAGCTGTCACCCAAGATAGGCAGCTTGGTTAGGAAGACATGGAGGGTTCCATTTTGAGTAGAAACAGCCAACAGCTGACCATCGTCTGTCCAGCTCATTTGGTCAAGCCCTAAAGACGATAAGTTAGAAAAAAACATTTGAAGCAGCACCACTTTCAGCCAGAAAATAAAGTCATCTCACCTTTGGTCTCATCATCCAGACGAACTATATTGCTGATATCGTTGAGATCGGAAAGCTCATGGATCTTTATGCTGTATTAACAAAAAAGACATCACATTTCTTATATATAAATTAAAGTAAGCTTCCCTTTGATGAGCATGTCCGTACGTGTTGTCCCCACAGGAAGCAGCCTTGTTTAAAGCTGAAGAGATGGCCACGCTGTTGAGGGAGTCTTTATGGTTGTGTGCCTGGTAAAGCTCATGGCCTATCTCCCTAATGTGGGTAGAAATAACCACAAAGTATCCTTTTGAAAATCCAATAAGTATATAACCATCACCATACCTGCAAGTAAAAGTAAATAAAATATGATTATGTCTATGATTTAGAGCCAAGTTTTCTGTCCAGGATGTGAATTATTGAGTAAAGTACCAGCGATAGGACACAATCTGTCCATAGTGGCGCTGGAAGGCTAAATCTATGCGGTCCTCTGGGTCATTAACATTGAAAAGAATAAGTATTTTCTTGTCCACGGACACACTCACCTGAAAAAAAAAAATTAAATAACACACAAAATACAAAAAGGTCTATAACTCAGTGAGGGAACAAACAGGAAAACTAAAAACTATGCCATTAAATGTTATATAAATATGAACATTATATCCACAAATATTAAAACTTACAGTGCTCTCTCCATGTGTAGATCTTTCATCAGTTTTCTTTACAGAAAAGTAAATCTCAGCCGGCTCTCCACGTAAAGTTGTCTGGCCAGAGTTAACAATGGTGTTTTTTTATTATGTTAACAGCCATCATCATTTTCATAATGACCATTATCATTTTAATTAATTTTACATTTTCATATGTTAAAGGATAAATATAGTAATGACACATATAACGTTTAATGTAAGATACCTGTCGGACTGTGTCACCCTCATTATTACTGATAGTTAGAGTGTTGTCTTCGCTTCCTAGAGCCAAAAGATTTTGAGAGCTCCAGCAACCACATGTTATTTTTTTAGTGTGCTTACCTTGAAAGACACAGTGGAAAAAAGGACAATAATTAAATCCAGATTTTTTTTCATGTAAATGTCAAGTAAATATCAAAACAGTTTTGCAGCCATAATGTGGATTACCAAGCACAGGGATCTTGCGTGACGTCTGCTGGTTATACATCAATAGATTTCCTTTGACTGTTCCAATGGCCAACAGAGGACTTGTCTTTGACCACAGTATGAGGGACATCTGATCTCTAAAATAAACACATTTCAGAAAGAATACTTGGCTAAAGGCAAACATGCTTTTATTATAACATGTCAGGATACCTCATCACACTATCTATCTGAGATATTTTATTGACACTAGCATCCCAAAGGTAAATGAAGCTGGATTTTGCAGCTATCACTGCCAAAATATCACCATCTTTATCCCAATCCATTCCCACGCATTGTCTGCAGAGAACAAATTACAAACAGAGAGAATATAGCAGATTAAAAATTGATTTTAATCATTATAATCAAATACTTTGCACCTTACCCTGGAAGACTGAGTTCAGCCCACTTGTGTCCATGACGGTCAAATATTTTTACTGAGTTATCATGTCTAAGATTAGGAAGATGACATTTAAATAATTGTGGTCTGGTTGGCAAGATTATTACACATAATTATATCAGTTAGCACAAAAATGTACTTACCCTGCAACAGCAATATAATTACCAAGACTTTTCTGCCACTTATAGAGTAAGCAGGATTGAGCCCAAGCTTTGTCTGCGAGGACAAAAACACTCTGGAAACACAAAGGCCTTTTATTAACATACCAACCATTTAATAGCACATGTTTTTAAGAATAGATAAGCTTACGCATCATTATATGTATGCTAAAGTTACAGCTTGTTATAAATAAAATATTTTTTGAATATGTTAAAATAACATGACTGACACGACCAACGGTTCGTATAGTTCATTAGACACGTACACGTACGGTTATATTCACTTTTTTCTTCCACATGTATGCAACTTTGAGGATTATAATTATAGCGTACCTCGAGACTAATACAAGACTGAGTCTAAAAGGTTTGTTTTAGTCAGTGAGCTTCTTTAAAAGTTACACCTTTAAACCATTAGCATTACCGTTAGCAAGCAGCCAAACGGCAAACCAAACTAAACAGCTTTATAGCTTCAATCTGAAACCTTGAAGTGCGCACAAGAAAAGCATGCTGCTATTTGTATAATATCACTACTACCGACCTTCATACTGATGGCATTTATTTTTTAAGGAGTTTTAAGTCAAAGCATCTCGACATATATATCCCACAATGCTTCACTCGATAGCGTCTACGGAAGCTACTGCGATGTCATAGCAACCATGGTGTATTGTGTGTGTCTGCCAGGAGATAGCATTGCTGCACCATTTAGGAATTTTACTTTTCTAGACTGACACAACCCTCTTTGGACTGATATCTAACTTATATATATATATTATAGTTTTGCTTTGTCCCATAATGCATTTTTCTGTTTTACAAATTTTTGAGCGTAGAGCCGCTCAAAAAGAAGTATACGTGCAATAGATACTTTATACCAGACTGCTGAATTAAAGTATCAGCAGCTAGTGTGTCACAAATATGTTTTATGCAGACACAGAAGACGCTGACTCAGACCTAATTAAGATGCATTGAACTGAGCTGCTGTGTCACTGCCAAGCAAGCAATACCATTAGTCCAGTAAGAAAATAATATAAATGTATGCTGATAAATGTTTTAGCAAGATTATAAATGTTAGCCTGTAACCAGCTTTATGTAGTTATCCTGTATAAGTCAGTTATAATTTTTCATTATAAAAGGCTGGAGGCCCACTGTGCTGTAGGCTACGTTCAGATGTAGGCACCAGTAGTATTGTTAGCCTATAATGTCTGACAGATGTCTTATATATAGGCCTACATTAGGGGAATCCCTATCAGGCTGAAAAATAAGAAGTATATTACTGCATGTTAATTTACATTTTTGGTAAAAGCCACATTAGATCTAAAATCTTTATTAGTTATTATGTTAACTTGGTTCTGTTAGTGAAATATATAGAAATATGTAGCAGTGTGTAAAGCTAAATTTAATACATACTTTCTCTGTGGACTATTTACCAGAGGGCTGTTAAAAAATTAAACCATCTCAAGTTAAAGGGAGAGTCAATTAGACATCAAGTATAACTAGTCATTATCCTTAAGGTTAAAGCTCTAAATCTTCACATGCCTGTCTTGCTAAGATATCTTTTTAATCTTTATGGTTTTTATTTGGAGCATTCACATTAGAATAACAAGCCTTCATATTGAACTCCAGGCTCAAAATATTTCCATAGCTGTACGTTACAGAAAATTCTGCACTAACTCTGCAGAAACACAATTAATGCTGATGGGGATGCTGACAGAGATAGAAACCACAAATAAACACACATTTACACAGTAATAGCATTTTATGGTGATGTGCTTTAGTGAAAAATGTAAAGTGCCTGTGAAAACATTGGCACCATAAACATGATTTAACTGTCACAGTTAAGCTGTCGTACATTCCTGTTCTACACAAGAAAAACATTGGTATATTATATCACACACTGACTTTAATGTAAAAAAGTCCAATAATGTTATATTACAACTATATATATTGTACAATTGAAGGTGTAACAATTCATGGTATAAAAAGCGTAGATGAGCAGCATGATTAACATTGCATGGAGTATGGTATAAAACACAAGATGATACACAACTGTACAGCAAGAACCAATAGACTACACATTATACAGTATTTACTATATTTACAAACTATACATTTATATAGGATTTGGATTGGAATGTTTTATCATTTACCTGTGTGTACATCTACACAGCAACATTGAAACATTTATCTGTATTAGACTCCACATCAACAGCAAGCAGTTTGACAGGAAGCAAAACAGAATAATGCAGTGGTGCATTAGACGCAAGTAAACATCAGTAGAGCTGTGGGAAATCAGTAGCCAGCCCCATCTCTGCTTTTTAGATGTTGTACTGACAAAATTTGGGAGGCTTTTCAATCTTGACTGGCTCCTGGGGCACTTGGTTTTCAGCTGTGTGGTTAAATATGTTTCCATACGAGTCTGTTTGTGTGTAAATGTGTGGGGGCTATGTCCTTGTGCACTTACAGAGTGCATCCTGGGGCTGCACTAGCTCTAGATCTGTCAGTTCAAACAGGATGCATGCTTGGCTTCTCTCGATGTCAGGAGACAAAGGTATATAGGGTATAAACAAACAGGAAAATACAGGTATACCAACACTGGGATGTCACACACGTATCCTCTACAAGTATCGACATCAAATCTAATACTAAACATAACATCAAAACACCAACACAGCTCAGTGTTGGTCTAAATATACAGTCTGTTCACCCCGTTTTGTCTCTTCTTTGAAAGTGTGTGGAGTGGGTATCGGTTCAGTGATGAGATGTGAAAATGGGGTTGAAGACAAAGCAGCAGGGAATTATAGATGTGTTGATGTGAATGGAGGCAATTCCCATTTTAGATATAAAATAATACACTAGGCAATATGGGAGAATTGCCCTAGTATAATGGGGAAGAAGCCTCTCCTCCTCCTAGTCTTTGCCTTCAATCTTAATGACAAACATTCATTCAGACGTGAAGAGAGAATCCATCTTTAAAAATGCTGTAGGAGAACTAATTATCCCTACTGTGATCAACAAATTTCCAAGTGATACTAATGTCACATCTGTAAACACAATATAGCAACAGTTGCAGTACTGTTTAGTATAGTGTTTGTAACAATAAAAAAACATTTTGTTCACTGGTGTAATAACTCTGCTGGTGAAATGTGCATGAATCATAGTACAATGTGCTTTGACCAAAAACATGCCAGGTTGTTAAAGTATAGTTTATGAGGTTGTGCTGACTATGTCCAAAGTCTTTCTCACCTGTCAGCGGAGAGCAGAGAGAGAACCACACAAGTGCTTGCCAACTGCTGCATAAAATAATGAGGGCAATATCAAAATAGCATAAAGGAAAAGCATTTCAGACATTGTTAGAAATGCTGAAAATAGAAGGCAAGTGTCTTGACAGTTTATCTCACATTTGAGTCAGCTAAAATAAATCTTGAAAGAAAATGATTTGTCTGAGTTCAATCTTGTTGAAAAAAAATAAACAAGGAACAAAATCCTGTCAGTAAGCTGTTAGTCATGCTTCAGAGATAAGAAATCAAAAAAATGAATGATGTTGATGTCACTTTTGTTGTTAGAGTCTGACAGTCACCACACACGCTCCAGCTCTGCCCAAACACAGTGGTGCCACCTGGAAAAAGAAAGAGAAAAAAAATTAATGCTTATTTGGTGCTGAGGTCAGACATTTTTATTATCAGCATAAATTAGACATTCTTCAAAAGCCCATTTTGGAAACACAACTAAAAACCTATGAGCTGAAAGTATTGCTTTTGTTACTGTCACATATTAGCTATAATAGAACAATAGAAACAGAATTGAAGCTGCTGAAAACAATGTGATTACTGTTTTCTAAATAAACAGTTTATATACCTAAAGTAATTATGTGCAACGGTGTATAAAACAGCTTTCCTTGCAATTTTACAAAAAAAAAAAAAAACATATTGTCAATTGTAACAGATCAGATGAAACAGGCTATTCATTATATGTTATGTATTGCCTTTAGGTTTCTTTTTTGAGGTACCAAGATTGACAGATTAGCACAAAAAGGGTAAAATGATGCCTATAGAACAGCTGGACAGCACGTTAATCAGCTTGTTTGCTGGTTTTGCAGGTTTAATAACCTCCACGTGCCTCCTGAGTTTGTCACTGTTCCTTTGTCAGTTTCAAATTTGTTGAAAAAAAAACATGTCAGGATCTATTGACAATAGCAGAGTCAAGCTCCATGTCGCCTGTACAGTGTGTTCAGAGAATTCATCATTTGTAGAAATAATTTCTCGATGGATAGATAGTATGTGCGAGTTTGGGAGTATACCTGTGTCCATTCATTTGTCTGCGGGTCATAAGCTTCCACAGTATTGAGATACACCTGCCCATCATAGCCACCTACAGCAAAGAGACGGTCGCCAAGGAGACAGACGCCAACTGCGTCTCTGCTGACGCTCATAGGGGCAACTGCTGTCCATACATCTGTCTGTGGATCATATCTATATATACAACACAACAACGAGTTAGTCATAGCCATCTTAACTCTTTTACTATTTTATACAAAGAATTAGGCCGGTCCCTCTTGATTCCAGTTTGATTTCCTGGAGGCGGAAAACAAATAAGCGCAGATTAAAGTACTGCAATTAGACAGACATTCAACCAATCAGAATTCAGGGTCAGTAGCACTAACATATGCAGGACTGACACAATTTGAAAACTATACAACCAATCAGGAAACTACACTTACCAAATCTAATAATACTCAAGCTTACCTCTCCACACAGTCGCTGAGCCTCGAGGCCAGTGATGAAGCCGGGGCATCATGACCACCGATGGCGTACAGGAAACCGTGCCAAGTGGACACACCCACTCCCCCTCGACGTTTAGCCATAGGAGCACAACTACTCCATCTACAAAACAAGGTCAGCATGTTCTGAGCATCAGCAGAAAGGAAACTCTGACAATACATTCAAATATTGATGTAAAGATTTTCCTTAAGCTAGTTTAATTCTTCCACTGAGGACGATATAAATGTAGTCGTTTGACCAAAGCTGTTAAAATGTAGTCCATCCTAAATCTGTAGAGGGCTAGCTGTCTCCTTTGATCTGTGGGTAAGTAACCATAAAAGCACAGAGGCAGGTAAAGCTTGAGATAGCAATTAATTCTGGTCAAATGAAGTCCCATGTGTCTGACCTGTTGGTGTGAGGGTCAAAACACTCCACTGAACGCAGACAAGATGAGCCGTCACGACCTCCTACCGCATACAACCTGCAATAAACAACAACATGGTGCTAGTTCAACAAATGCCCAAAAGCACCTGCCACAGAGAAATCTGCACATATTTCTGGACACTAAAAGCCTTGTTTTGGTTTAGTGACACTAAAACCAATGGGGTAAGGGTAGAAAAATGTGTGTGGTGGAGGATTTTGGGGGAAGACAGAATGAGGGGCAAAAAATCAATCTTCCAGACACTCCTGGGGCAGTCACTATAAGTCTTTTTGTGTAAAAGTGTTGGGATAGAAGGGCTAAAAGAAGTGAAACTGAACCAGTCGAGCAAGTAATGAGCTCCTCTAGCCCAGAGAATACACAACACATACATGCACACTGATGCCGCCATCCACAAACAGACACAAGACTGCTGGGCATGCTCAGCACAAATCACTTGTTTCTGTATTAATTACCATCTTTAAAGGCTTGCACTGTAGCCTCTCTCTGAGGCACAGACTAATAAAAACAACAAGCAGTGTGCTGCATTTTAATTCTTCTCTAGTGAAGAATTCAAGGTAAAGGTTTAGCCCTGGAACTTGTAAAAGAACAGTATTTTATGAGTATTTTTTAAATACTATAAAATGAGTGTGACTCTGCCAAGAGATTTTTTTAGAGACATAATATTTAACATAAATGTGCTTTTTACTGTAAACATGTTTTTGTTTCATAGGGTGCTATACAATTACAAATTTTGGGTGGTCTTTCTGCCTTTAATAATAATAATAAAGACAGTAGATATGAAATTGTGAGTGAAGAGGCATTAAATGGGGTGAATAACCATTGCTGCGAAACAAATTCAGGCCTACAAATTGTGTTCCATTTAAAGAATATTTGAATTGAAAATATATAAATGTATTATTTAGTTTTTTTTTTGTGTTACTTACTTTCCATTCAAAACAGCTACTCCCACAGTACTCCTTGGTGTAGCCATGCTTGCAACAAAACTCCATTGTCGAGCTTGAGGATCCCACCTGCCAACATGTACACTGATCAGGTGTGCACCATAACATGGCAATTTCTTCTGTTAAAACATGGGTCTCACCTTTCCACTGTGCTCAGGTAGCTCCAGCCATCATGGCCTCCTATTGCGTACATGGGTCCCTCTAAAACAGCTACACCTGCAGTAACAAGACAAATGAATGTTAACTTGAATAACAATGTTAGGCTGCTCAAACACACGTTTAGGTCAGGAAGAGTGAGTTTTCATTGTGTGTGAAAACACACAGGGAGTATTAGCGTGTTGACACAAACAAGATTTATTTGCCAGTCAAAATATCTGTGGCGTCAGACGTGTGTCTTCTCCTTCTCGTTCAACAGTAACCAAGGAGCATACCTTATGAAATGTGTCATTTAAGAGGAGTCTTTTTAAGTAGGCAACTTGCTCTTTAGCCTTCTTAATACTAGAGCAGTAGGTCACTATGTATCATTAGTTTCATGCAACAAAGAAAAGACTAGAGTAATGACTTTAACAACATTAATTAGTCCTTTGTTTTCAGATTTGCAAACAAAGAGCGTCATACCTAAGCCGTGCCTGTGAGTGGACATTGGTGGCATGACACTCCATGTTTTGCTGTGTGGATTGTAGCACTCCACAGTGTTGAGGGTCTTGAGTCCATCTCGACCCCCCACCACATACAGGCGGCCATCCAGGACAGCTACACCAAACTGGAGTCTGCGGCCGCTCATGGTGGCTACCTGCCTCCATGTGTCCCGCCGCAAACAGTACTGCTCAATACTGGTGGCACCTGGGGGTCACATATGAGAGAATTAGTCAGATGTAGAGGACCATTAGGGACTTTTCACATGAACTTAATGCCTTAAACATGAATTAAGCACAACAATACATTGATGACTTGTAATTGAGATTTAATATATAATGAAATACAGGGCTAACTTGCAACTCCACTGGTCACTTTTTTATTTAGCTGCAACACTATTAGATTTTATGATTGTTTGAATGCCACTTGTACAGACCTGGCACACGAAATCCCAGAATATTTATTACATTTCAAGTCTTTACAATGCAAATATTTTGCTAGTGATATTGCTATGACAGAAGATAATGCAATCTATTAAATAAAGTAATACTTTCCTGGTAAATGCATACAGCCTTCTCAAAATATGTAAAACTCATAGATTTGCTTAAATTATGTAAAATTATGATTACCATAAGGTTTTATGCCATATTAACAGTAGAACGCAGAGTATTACGTTGGTAGGCAGAATACAGTATGCAGTATACGTAGTATACCTTTTGTGGCATCCATGCCCCCCACAGCAAACATGGCCCCTACAGTGGCCTTGCGTGGCCGTGTTCTAGAGCTTTGTAGCAAAGGTCTTCTCTGAGGCAAAAGGTGATACTTCATTCCCTCCATCAGTAAACGCTGGCACTCCACACTGTCCCGCAGCAGGGCATTAGACTCCAAATCTGCCAAAAACTACAATATACAAAACACAGGAAACACACAATTACAAAAAGGCAGTTTAAATAAATGCCAGGGGGGTGCATTGTTGATTTGGGCCAGTGTGGGTCATGGTGTTATTATTGATTGGGGAGATCTTCGAGTCAAAAGAAAGCGGTTCAGACACTGATTGAATTCTTTTATGTAAATTACTTCAGACCCACTGCTAATAGTGCACACTCTCACACTGAAACACACATACACAAACACAAAGATCATCTAACACTCAAGCGCTAATCTGTTCTGAACATCTCATCAGTTTTCTAGTCCATACCCTGTTACCTCATCTATGAGCACACGCATACACACAGCCAGGGCGTGCAGCATGGAGCACTTCAATCCACCAGTCTACAAGAAATCACTGCCTGCAAGGAAGGCTGTGTGGTAAGAAGCAAGTTTTCCCTGTAGGCAACAAAGCAAGAACTGCATGATTTACATTTAGATAGATGTGTTGTGTGTATGTATAACTGGATTAAATAAATCTGAGGCTCCAAAGGAGGAGAAATTTCTCTATCAATGTCATTTGAAGTTTTCCAGACTTTGTTTGCATTTTGGCATGTACTGCAGGGGTGCAATAAATGTATGATTTAATCAAAGAAAATAAATGAAAGAGAAAAACACAATGATTCTTCAGCTGAACCCAAACACCACAAAAAGAAAAGATCCAGCCATAATAATTTAACTTGGTCACTGAATATAAAATCAATTTTCTTAGCAAGACGTGGGGAACGTAAAGTAAGCATGCTAAATGGATAAGCAGCTTACACGCCAGGATGGGCCCATGCTTCCACTGCACATAAACACCCCAGGACAAACTGTGGTGAACCCTACTCTGGCATTCATTTAAGTCTGGCAGTGATAGAAAAGGGCAGGGTTAGAATAACATATTTGTCCTCCTCTGTGGTATTTATCCATCCTCTGAAGAACAGCGGCACAGCAGACAGTTCCTTTTTGTCCTCTTCACCTCACAGTGGACACTAAGAGAGTGGTTACCCCATTTTACACAGACTCAATCCACTTCAAACACATAACGTAAGGATCTACAGTCCTTACATTTTATTTTCCTCCTCCTCTTTCCTAACATAAATGAGTCTTTTACACCACCTTCTTAGGAAAGGATTTAACGTGTGTGTGTGTGTGTGTGTGTGTGTGTGTGTGTGTGTGTATGTTGTAGATGATTATCTGAATACTGTTTTCCTTATATATGTATAAGTGAACTTCTGACTATATTATATTTCTTCTTTTGACGAGACAATAAATATGATTAAATATAAAGGAATACAATGTGTCATTAAGTTGTAGCCACCATTAGCCTGGAAAATATGTTTTCACATTTTCTGACCACATAATCGTTGGTTAATAGTAATAGAGCTGGTTGTTAACTGCTGCTCTAAGGCACACTTAATACCCCTGTATAATCCATGGGGCCTACACACTTGCATTTATTGCAGATTCTCACATAAGGTAAGACACTGTGTGTGTGAGACAGCAGTAGCAACGGGTCTAGATTAAAGGCATTAATGTGGTGTACTGACATCATCTCGATGAGTAATCACACGGCAGCCCAGACAGACGACTGCCTAATTGGTTAATGAATATTGACTGTCTACTATGTGAACCTTACTCTGCGTTTTATGTGCATTTTACAGCTCATGAGGTTTCTGAATGCTAATCCATTTGTCATTTTAGTGTGGGTGCTGACAGGGGGAGGGGCTGCACATGATATTTGGCTGAAGGTTAGATCTGGTCATAGCTCTATCTTGCTTTTTTTTGCTCTGTTGCTATTCCACTGTTCACTCTAAAGTCATATATAAGAGGAGCTCATGGCATGCATCAGTGAAAAACCTGAAGCAGTGAACAGATAAGCTAAAGTATATAACCAGAAGAGAAAGCTGATTAGAAAGATGAATAGAGCTGATAATTTAACTGCAGTTAACAGAGATAGCACTCTTAATTAAGGCCTAAAATGTGTGTGTCTGTGCATTGAAGCCCAAGGCAGTAGCTGAGGTTCTGCACAGCATATAAACAGCTCAAAATCACATTACCCATTGGATACTCTACAGTAGCTGAGAAGGAACAAGAAGGGGAGAAGGAAAGGCAGGGTGGCTCACACCCAATTACACAATCAACAAACACAAGCAGCATCTGACGCCGTAATGGTGGTGATTTATGGTTAGCGTAATGGCTCTAATTGTCTAAGTGAGCCTGGTGAGACAGATTGGAGTCAGGAAGAGGTAGGGAAAAGAAGACAAAATTCCAGCTCAGCAGGAAGGAGGATGTCACAAAGTTGTTTTCCTGTGAGACATACTTTGCAGTGACAGTATTACAGGGAAAGTTTTAGTGTTGAATGATCTTGATCTTGCCCATAATGTGTTTTTATGGAAAGATTTAATCGTTTTTGCTTCAGTAATCTGAAACGGCTATTCCCTGAAGGATGGGTACAAAGGAAAAAGCAGATGGAGCTCATAATGTAATAACTATAAAACATGCTGGTGGTATATTCAACGCAAAATACGGCTCACCTGTGGGTGCAGCAGTGGCAGTCGGATGTGAGCCAGAAGTAAAGGAAGATCTCGTTGACGACTAGTGGTGTCATGGTGCACCCAGGTTAGCAGAGAGTTTACCACAGTTTCCTCATCAGGCACATTAATGTCATCTGATGTGAGCAGCTTTGTCATCTCCTCCAGGGGCAGCAGCAGGAACTCTTGGCCCCCCACCACGTCCAAAAAGTGTTCCTGCCAGAGCAGAGAGCAAGTGGCATAGAGAGCAAAGGAGGCAAATTACTTTCAAATCAGTGAAAATGGATGAATAATGAATTGCAAAACGAAAGGGGAGGGAAAGACTGAGGAGATTTTAGTTGAAGGCAACAGGGGATCAATGGCTGGAGAAGGAGAAGGGAAGGAAATGAGGGCTTGAGAAAGGTCAGAGGAAAAATGGATAAAAAAAGCTGTGAAAATACAGGCAGGGTGAGAAAATGATGAATGGGGTTGGTTGTTCAGAAGCACAGAGTGAATATAGATGGGGAAGTAAATGACATTAAATACAACCACCTCATGTATCTATGGTTACGTAGAAAGTTTTTGTTATGACTGTCAGTTACTACTGCTTTGTGAATAGTTTTGTTAGCTAACCACAGAAATACACAGATAAAGTAAAACCAATGTCTCAATAGATTACAGTGTACTCCCAGTTTGTACAGAATGTTTATATATTAAAGCCATTACAAAATTATTACGCCACATCAAAGTTGGACAGTAATCCAAGAAACAGAGAACCAGCAGAAACACACAAAGAACAAAGAATCGTGACAATAGAGATTTAAGATAAACAAATAAATAAATAAAAAAACATATCTGGAGAGCACAAGAAAAGAATCATCAAAGAGATGAAGCTATTATTTAAGTTACCATGGCAACTATGAGCAGAAAACAACCAGTGGTGATAATGTGTGCGTGTGCATTGTGAGTCAAGGAGGAACCAGTTTCTAAACACCAAAACATTACGAAAGAGGAAAATGAATGAGACCTTTGGAATGAATCTCTTGAAAGCAATAAAAGGTGGTTATAAAGCCAAACCTTTACATTTTATCCACTGATCTAGTTAAATAATATTAGGATTTGTCTTTGTAATGACTGGAGGAATACAGTTGAGGCAGCCGAGCAGACCCACCATGGTGTAGGCATGAGCGGCCCTCTGCAGGTCTTGGCAACCCTGAGCGTCAGCATACGAGCGAATGCCCAGGCAGTTGGACGGGTGGAGCTGCTTCATGAGGAAAGAGCAACAGGCTTGAACCACCGACGACAACTGCAGCAGACAGGAGGCTGACAGCAACGACTCAATAGTGTCTTCTCTCAACTCGAGACGGCCTGACGACAGACAGAAAGAGCTCTTTGAAAATGGCAGCAAATATACAGTAAGCAAGAGCTATACGTTTCATATAGATTGGAATATATAGCAATTTGTCCTAGGTATTGAATTATGATTTAAATATAGTACCAGTCCATTCAAACTCTTAAATAGATATCTATTTTTTGCGGTAGTTCCCTAATTGTATTTCACAGAGATTTGTCACTTCTATGGTTTGCTTAAAGAATAAGAAAAGTTAAATTTTGTATCTTTTGCAAAACTCTTACATTTTCCTAAAAATGGTAAAAATCAGTAAATCATTTCCAAATAATGCATATAATTAAAAAAAATAAGCAAAGGACACTAATTTGACCATAAATGTATACATTTAACCATATCTTTAATGCTTGGCAATGTGTGCTAACAAAATTAATGTGCCTCCCGTACCTGTGTACGCATATTGCACCAGGACCCACAAAGCATCAGGGTCCACACCTTCTATCTTCACCTCATCCTGCTTGGCCTCGCGCACGTCACTCGTGAACATGGCCGCAAAGTAGTCGGACACAGATGAAAGGACAAGTCTGTGAAGGAAAAGAGGTCAGGCATCATCAGTCACAGGTGATGGACAGCTGTAATGGGGCTGCGGAGCTTGACCCTGTTGACTGGACAGCTGTTGACCACATTTAAGGCAAGGAGACAACAGAGTCCTGCTTCATAACACTCAAATGGAAGGCAAAATTCAAGGCAGTGACTTGCTTAATAAAGCGGCTAACAGTAACATAAACAGCAGTCCTTTCGATCACTGCAAGATCCCTATTTATGACGTCTAATCTGAAGAAGGCTAAAAACACACAAACCCACTTGGCCGTGCTTACACTGCAGCTCTGCTTGTCATTTCACATCAGAATGTTTGCTTGTTAAAATGGATTTTCTGTAGATTTTATGCCTCTGCGGTGTGTGTTTCATTTTCAAGACCAACTGACTTGAATAAGGGTGTGCAGTGTGCAGACCAGCTGTGTATGTGTTATGTATATGTGTATAAACTCATTACTGGATGTGACAGAGGGACCTTGACATATAGCCTTGAGCAGAGAATCACAATGTTGAAATTGTGTGTGTATGTGTGTTGCCAAACAAAGATGTCAAAACACACTATAGTCAGCAAGAAGTGGTTCTGTCCGTATTCCAGTCAGGTACTATCTCTTGCTTATCCGGTAGCCCAGGCACATTGTATCCGCCTCCATTTTTCATGTGGCTTTCCTCCTGACTTTCTGTAAGCGGCACTGGGTTTTTACAGCAGTGGGTTATTTTCACACAAACACAAATGAGTGGGAGACAAAGACATGTCACGCTGGGTGTCACAGTGTAATGGAAAGAGAACATAGTCGACAAAATGCCACAGCATGGGGAGCAGGAAACAGAAGAGAGAGACTCAGGAAAGCAGGGCAAGAGTTCTAAACCAAAAACAGTGTCTATGTAACAATAAGTTTGTGTGTATCTATAAAGAGAGATACAGTAGTGAAAAAACAGAGAAGACAACAACAGGGTTGTGGAAAAAAAGGCATTCATACACAAATCATATGAACACAAACAAATATACCACCTATACAACTGTCTCGAGATGTATAAGGTATGAGTCATTATAGCACAGTTGTGTTTCGCCGGGTTGTTGTTGTGTTTGAACAAAAAGTGTACAGAGGTCCTTTAGAAAAGGCTATATTTGATGGTAAGTAACATAAAAGACTAGAACTTAAGACAGAGAAATGTGTGTGTTATTTTTTTAAAGAAAGTACAAATTGTAGTGCACTATGTGCTAGTGCTATTTGCTATACAGTACAAGTGGCCTATTCAGCAAGTACAGAGAGGAGGTCTAAGATCTGTTTCAAGAAAGGCACTTTTTATCCTACAAATAAAAATTTAAATAAATCAATTGCAAACAAAACAACTGATTTCACAAAGCGATGCATTTCTTCCACCCCCTTGGTAGCACACATACACCCTCATGTGATTGTAACCACATAAACACACCATAAGGATTCTGGTACAGCGGTGTCTTTGTCTGACACCATCTGTGCCTGGAAGACTAAATCAAATGAAGCAGAAGAGCAAGGCAGTGAGAGAAAAAGGAGTCTTTTTGCTTGTGGAGGGCCGCTCCCCTGCCTCATCTTTGTGCTGGAGGACCCTCCTGCTGCACCAGTGGCCACACGCCCAGTGAAAGGCTCCAGCTGACGAATATAGCAAGCTGTGAGCTGGATGAAGTGTGTGTGTGTGTGTGTGTGTGTGTGTGTGTGTGTGTGTGTGTGTGTGTGTGTGTGTGTGTGTGTGTGTGTGTGTGTGTGTGTGTGTGTGTGTGATTGATGCATGATTCAGAAGCTCATGTGTAGAACACAAGAGACTGAAAAAAATAAGCTTTTTATAGCAAGACTGCAGTTCTGTCCAAACTGTCATGTGATTGTGGCAAACACTCATGTCTGTCAGGTGGACATGTGCTGTATTTCAATGTGCATGAATGCAGCACAGTTTCCTGAATGTGACTTTAGTGAGTAACTATATAGTGCTGTATCCATATAGGAGTGGCATTGTGTGATCATGGACACTTTGTGGAAAATGTTCAAAGAGTTCCCAATTGTACACAGAAGAACACTTAAACCAATAAAAACATGCCAGCACAAAAAAAAAATAACAAAGCATTGGAAATATTAAAATAAGAAAAAAATACATGACACAAAAGTAGCAAAATATATACCTTAATGCCATTTAATGCCTTTATGAGTATATGTTATGTGGATGTAAATATTTCTGTTAGTAACTTACTTTTTCTCTTTAGTTGATTGGATCTGAATAAACTATGACTGAATGACTTGTATTTATATCTATGTTGGAAGTAACTGTAAAAGGTTATAAACTTGGTTCTATACAGCTGTAGGAATTGAAAAGGTGTTTTGTTTTTTGTTAAGTATTAGTTGTTTTTTTCAATAATTAAAAAAGAAAGATTAACAACTAATCTTCATGGGACAGCTAAACACAGCTTAGTCGATTGTCTTAGTCAATGATATTTAAAGGTAAAAAGTAGAAAACGTAGATGCATTTACAACTTAACTCAGTGTCATGAGAGTTTAGATGTGAAGTGTTTTGGGAACTACCTGTGTGCAGGTATTCGTCTTTCTCCGGCCACAAGGATGACGTCACACAGCTGTCGCGTCCGCAGGTAGCCCTCCATCTTGCGGAAGGTGACATCGGCATGGGACAGAGCAGTGAACATACACTCCTCTGGAAACGCACATGGCTCCAGTGACACACAAGAGGACAGTGTGGCGCTGCTGTTGGATGTCCTGTACACACATACACCAGCACCACCCATGCACAGACATAAAAAGACACAAAGAGAAGGAGACAGGAGCTTTGAGTAGATGTGATTCTGTTTTGTTTGAGGCAGATGTGCAAAGAGAGCTACACCAGCTGCTCTGTCGTCTTTGTGTTTGTGTCTGTGTCAATCCCACACATACTTCTTCTCCCTTCACTTTTCATTGAGCTTTCTGTATGTCACTGGAAGCGGACAAAGACTCTTTAATGGTCCAATTACTGGCCCTAAATGGCCTTTAGTTCACTTTAAAGAGAAGATGCCACATAAATAGCCATGTGGTCTGTGCCTATATGCTACGCAGGAGTCATTTACTTCACTTTTTAATGGTGTCCATTTCCTTCTATCTATGCCACCAGCTAGAAACAACGCAAGACTTTGACAAGATTGCTTTTTGTTGTTCTGATTTTAGTGTGAACTGATGTGGATGTGTGTTAAAGATAACTCATGTAACGCTGTCCTGCTAATCAGCATCTGTCACTCAGGCTCCCTAATCAGAATTAATTTTATGACAGCCAGAGTTGTATTTCTATTTTCTATTAACCCAGACTGAACCCTGAAGGACAACATGATGACAACTTAACTGGCACTTACAATATCTCATTATACATTTTCAACTGAGGAAGTATTTTCTTCATAGCTTTGTACATTAGTTCTTCTGAAATTGTAACATATTCTGAATGTATTTGTTTTAAAAGTTTTCTTATGTGTCTGGAAATTTAAAATCATGGACTAAACTATTTACAGCAAAGTTTGATGGTAGAAGGGTAGACTTCAGGGCACAAGTATGAGTGAGTTCCTTGAAACAGTTAAGCACTAAACAAGACACCACTCACCTTGTCCTCTGCTTCTCTACATCTGCCTCACATCCACACTTATGTATCATCCACCAACCTCTCATCAATCACTCACTCCATCGTCCTCTCCTGCTTATCATTGCTCATCTCCCTGAGGAGGTTTTTGGCTAGCTTCCCTGCCCTCTTGTCTGAGTGTGTATGCAGACAAACGGTGCGGCTAAATGCTGCCAGAGGAGATGGCTTTGAAGAGGAGGAGCCCTGCCTTCCAGATCCCTTAATTGAGCCTGGCAGCCAAACATGGACAGAAAGAAAACCAGAAACAGTATGTGTTTGTGTTGAATCCACAACATGCCAAACAATTTTCTGAAACCTTTGCACGAGGTAAGGACACACACAGCTGTCATTCAGTGTGTGTCTCACTACACACTGCCATGGGATATGCTACCTAGGCTGATTAGTCTGAGAGCGTAGAGTTATTGAAAACAAGGGTTCTGTGATATATATTTTGTATTATCATAGTTAGTTTTGGATTTTTGTAGGAATTCAATACTGACAATGAGACTGTACTTCGTTATTATTGATCATCACCAGCTAATTCCATGGTTTATTACTTTTAATACAATACAGCTATTGTCAATAACATAAATTTACTGTTTGTAATAACTAAATATTGATTAGGAGAGCCATGTTATTATGAAAGCTTGGTGGATTAGAAGTGGGCAGAAACAGACAATACTGTTAGTGAAAGACTGACAGCAGAAGACAGTGAGCTGAGTGGAGTTGAGGAAATAGCCAGAGGAAGCCATGGGTTGGGTGGAGTAGCGTTCCACTCTGGGATTCAGTGCGCATCCCTTGCTATCATTTGGGACCCAGCCACCCTTGTGCTATCAGACTGTACACAGGAACACAGCTTCAAGCAGCGGAGCATCACACACATCACTACATGCTCAGAGATGCAGCTACTGTATGTTGCAGAAACTAACCTCTACAACTCCATGGCAGCTGTAAGGATAATGCAGCACACAGCTTTATATTTAGATGTATTTTTTGCAAAGGCTAATGCGTTTTTTATACTACATTGCTATTAAGCCAAAGTAATGTTCTCGTCAATCATCACTAACAGTGAGCTGCCATCAGCTGTATACATTTTAAAACCATCATAACATCAATAAGTCCATCATACATAGTCTATGTCTGTAAAGTAAACATGGCAATTATCAAATCACAAAACACATTTGTGTTTACTATGAAAGTGTAGAGTCTTTGCAATAAGTCTAACCATTAAATATTGCGGATGTAGCTACATCAGGCTTTGTGCTTTATCATTTCATAGTAATAAACAAGGGCATTACAGACTGACTGCCATAGTGAATACTAACTGGAGTATTATGTACATTTATCAAATAGGCTGGCTAGGCTATAATATGTTTCCATACAAATAATGAGCTCAAGAAAATTTCACTCTGAAAATCCTTAATGACCAGAGTTGTTTGCGTGATTGTCTTCAGCCTCAGTGGGAGAAAATGGAAAGGTCTATAGACCGCAGCTTTCCCATGTATGCTAGCTAACAAAGTCATCCTTTTCCTTCTGTTTCTCATGGGTCTTTGAGCTAATAAACTATAAAGTTTTAGGTGTTGCGATAAAAACTAGAATGAGACAAAATGAACATTTAAGGATGACAACGCATATTAAACACACTTCATGGAAACTTTTTTCCACATGCAAGTTCATGAGTTTCGAGCCCGCACGGTCTTTTGAGAGACAGTCTTACCTGCAGGAGCTGGAGTCAGTTTCTGGAGGGTTGTTGTTGTTGTCCTCTGTGCCCACTGCTCCAGTCACCGCTGCAGCCACTGCCTCCTCCTCTAGCCCGAGTTGGACGGAGGGCTCGGGTGGCAGCTGAGGAAGCGGAGCTTCCCCCGAGGGCTCCATGCTCGAAAGCGGGCGAGAGCGACGGTGTGGCGGTGGCGACTCCCAAGACAGAGCTGCGGCGGAGCTCCTACACTCGGGCTGACTCAGTGAGCGGGGACAAGAGCTCCCTGCCGCTGCTCCTGCTCCGCCTCGGCTCCCCACTGCTTCTGCAAACTTTCTGTTACTGCTCCCGTGACACAGGTTAGAGCCGGCACTGCCGCTGGACACCAGCCCGTAACCGCCTGCACTGGTGCTGACGCCGGCTGAAGTGGAGCTGCTACAGCCGTTCACTGACCCCCTGTCTCCGGGGCTGCCGCCCGCTCTTCTCCCGGCGAGCGGTTCTAGTGGCTGGGAGTGAGTGGGAGGCGACGCGGTGTGACCGAACCACCTCCATCGGATCCGGAGAATCTGCTTCACGTCAAACTCCTTCCGCGAGGACGAGCCCGAGCCGCTGCTCGACATTCCAGGCTGCAGACAGGAAATGGCGAGGAGAGCACGAGTTGCTCCGCCGTTAAAGCTGCACGCGTCGCTCCGGCAACCGCCCGCTCACCGTCAACGCTACTGAGAGGTGTGTGGAGAGTAGGCTACATGCAGATGAGGGAGGGGACGGGACCAACACATTCTGAGTGTGAGAACCCCATCTCTCAATCTTTTATCTTTAAACATGCGTACCACATTTTTCACTGAGTGGAAAACATGACACAGTTCTGCATCATTATCACCCATAGCCTAATTTCCACAGCAGGCCCAAATAGTTGTTTCACTAGGCCTAGTCTGGCTTCTGCAATGATGGCTTAAACCAGTCAGAGCTTAAAGTAGGCTAGATATAGTAAACTAAGCCTACAGTTATAATAAATAGTGGACTACTAGCCTATACAAAATCTTTGTCTTTACCTATTTGGCATTAATATCTTAGTAGCCACCCTCTAACACACATTTCTAACATTAGGCTATGTAAATATTCTTGTGACATAGGTGTTCCTCAGGGTTCTGTTCTTGGGCCACTGCTGTTTACACTCTATATTAACAATCTCCCTTCAGTGTGTGGCGAGGTAGATGTTCAAATGTATGCCGACAATACTGTTATTAGTCTGCATAGAAATGACGCTACAAGTCTGGCTAAAAAATTAACCAAGATCATGAATAACATTGCAGATTGGCTCGCCTCTGCTTCTTTTACACTGAACATAAATAAAACGGTGGCAATGTATTTCACAAAAACTAAAAAATCAATTACTTTTCCATGTTTTTTGTAAAGGATAAAAATATCAAAGTAGTAGATGAATATAAATACTTAGGAGCCATTTTAGAACCAACATTTGAATTTAAATAGCATGTAAAAAAAAGTCTAATACTTTGAAATACAATATATAAATTTTTAGACATATTTGACAAATGCTCATTTATGATGCAGCAAAATTATTTCTGGATGCAATGATTGTCTCATCATTTCATCATTTTAACTAATGTATTTCCTGTTGGTCTCAAACAAGTGAGGCCACATTAAAACCATTAAAATCACTTTATAACCAAGCTGTAAAAGTAATAGATAAAAAAACATTAATACATCATTATTGTCAAATGTTTAGTCAATTAAAAATGCTAAATTAAAAAAAATTGAATTGTGTACTCAAATCTACAATTAATTTTTAAGATCCTTAATAACAGCGCACCTCCATCAATGAAGCGTTTTGTACAGCTCTGCTCAGAACAGACTTCTAGGACAACTAGGTCCACAAGTCCAAATGACTGCAAATTACCCAAAATAAGCTCTGCCTTTGCACAAACAGCCTTCTTCTTCTCATGCAAATGGTTATTGATGTTTGATTTATGCATTTTATTGTATCTTAATGTTTTATCTGCCCAGGGACTGCAGATGGAAATTAGCTTTAGCTAAATCTGGTGTAAAGCATCTCTTCTTTTGTTAGATGAATGTGTTTGAACATGGTCCCTGTCAAATAAATAATAAACTAAACTAAACTAAACTAAAACATTATAATGTAATTACCTTTGAGAGAATATGTATGTTGCTTGCACACTTCCCCCAGCTGCACAATCCACCTCACACTCATTTATAAACCCTGCAAAATGATCAGCATTAGCCTACACAGAATCATCAGAGTGACTGTCCTTGAAAAATCACTCTCTCCTGCTCATCTGTTTGTAAACCTTTAGTGCTTCTCTTCTCCACCATTCTTTTCCATTTTCCATCCATTTCCTCCATCTGCAATGCAGCAGCTATTCAGAGACCGTAATGATCAGTGGGAGTGGGTCCTATGGGAGCCATTTCATCCAGACGCCCCGGGCACCCAGCAGACCTGCAGACCAGTCTACCAGAGCCGTCCTCACCTTGCGGTAGCCTCGACACAACCACAGGGTGTGCTGAAGTTTATTCTGCCTGGACTCCCACCAACATTAGGGATGAGATGCTTTAGGAGCCCCACTCCAGCAAGAATCAATAAGTCGAGCAGCCGAGGTCAGTTTGTGAATTACAGGATGGGAGATGGGTTACTCATAAAATGGCTCTGCAGACTAACGGCAGACTAATTTCTTCAATAAATAAATGACTGAGGGGAAGCAGATGAAAAACAGTCTATTTCTATTTTACAGACATTGTTTGCAAAGCTGCTTTCCCTCAGTTTCAGGGCACACCGAAGACTATGAGTGGGACCACCTCACTGTTCTAGCAGATCAATACTACAAAAGTCAATAGACTCACAAAAGCATAAACAAAGACTCCATACGCACATTGGCTGCAAATGCACAGAATAAAGCCCAGCAACAGTATCAATAGGAGGAAGAAAAACAAAGGGTCGGATCAGAGGAGTATGAACGTATGACCTATTTAGCTTTTCAATGTCCTTTAAACCATCGTTGTTAATAAAATAAGACTCACACATAGTTATCTGTCCAGTTAAATGTATTCAAAAGCCATTTCTATTCATGAATGCCTCCTCACAAAGACAGATGTGTAATATGGACAGTCAGTTCAGCCTGTTAAATAAGTCTCAGTGAACCTAAACATTAAATGAGGTGAAAAGAAAGTTTACTGTTGCAAATCACTTTGAAGATTATTCACATCTTTCCTCATTTCTGGGCCTTGCACATGTGAGGCTGCACAGAAAAGGACATCTGCAGTAGCACTCTGATGTTGAAGACTGTGTAAAAGAGACCATATGGTTCTTATTCTTGCCTGAGCAGAGCATAAACTGGACCCAGTAGCCAAATATAGTGGCAACTTTTAATTTGGAGCCATAAAAAATTGGACAAGAAATCACTGTTTTATTGAAATCAAAATCAATAAAATTGTGATTCATCAATTTAATAAATGTTTCAGGGCCAAGTTTTGCAAAACAAGCGGTGCACAGAAGGTACATTTTTATGATGTAAAGCTGTAAAAACATTTGAGAAGTAATAAAAATGTTTGAGGCTAAAATCTTTCGCTTTAATGCTTGATCCTAAACAGTAAATACATTCCTCTTACAATCCCAAGGTGCTGTCTCCAAACCATGTGGACCAACCCGCAAATAGGTGCAACACTTATTGACCAGCGCTTACTTATGGTCTTGTCTTTTCCACAGAAGATTCTTATTACAATATGCTCTTTGGTGATAGAAGAGCTTTTCCCCGATTAAAAGAAAAAAATCAAACTGCACAGTTACACTATTCAAGTGGTGTAGTGCAGCTGAGGGCAGCTGGCAATAAGGCTCGGAGGGGGAATGAAGCTGAGAAATGAGGGGCTATTCAGGCCCGCTCTCCTTCACTTGGGTCTAATCATTGGCCACTTGGCAGGAGCCTCCTTTAGCCGGCTACTGTTATTGGTCTCCTGGCTGTGGTTGGCCCAGACTATCACTCAAAATTTTCTGGTACAGATTTATGACTGCAATGCACTCACATATATGCACTCCAAAAATGACACCATGAAATTGCATTCGCAGATACTTCACACTCAATATCCATCCTGTTTCACAAATTCACAAATGACACAAGCACCCACACTCATCACTCATACACATCCTAATGGCACAATGCTATCCTATTTATTCCCACTTTGTAGTCTGTAAGTGTTCACATACACTCTCTTACAGATACCAATCCGTAGCTAAATAAAAACAGGTAGCAACCCTCTGGGGAAAGCTGTCGTAAAAACATTTTATGAGGCCAGAAAGTGAAACATTATCTGTCTCGCGTGGTGGTGATGATCAGGAAATCTCATATGACTGATACTCTTCCTCCAAATGCCTATACCTTTAATCACCTTTCTTTGTTTCCTGTTGTGTTCCCTCATTCTCTACCACCTTTCTTTACAATCTCCTTTCCAAACTCAATTGTCAGCTCCCCATCTCTGCTATTATCCTCTATAACGCAACGTTCAGGTCTAATACAGGGACTGTGGCTCTTATTCCCTGATGAGCACAGAAACCTGCAGGAGCAAAGCTGCAAGAGCCATTGTTCTACGTACACATACACATACACACACACACACACATACACACACACACAAACACACACACACACACACACACACACACACACACACACACACACACACACATTACGAGTTGCGTGTAAACACCTGCGTTGTATGCCCAATCACATATACACCCACAGTCAGAGCAATACAAAAATATAAATCATCATCACCCACTATACACTCTGCATGCAAACACAAGGACACAATTTCATTCAAGTTGCTGCCTCTATGGCGTGTCTTCTATGGTGTGTAAATGCAGGCAACTATGTCCTTGAGACTCGAGAGAGCAGGCTTAGACTGGCCAAGCAAATAATTACCTCTCCACATTGACAGGACTCCACCCAGTGCATGGAGTGAAGAGTTTCTTGTTTGTATAACTCATGTTGAGGGGTCGTAAATCGTGTGGAGAAGGACCGTCTCTATGGGAACAAAATGCAGGTCTGGTTATTGATGGTCTACATTTGAGACAAGGCCTAAGGTTAAGGATGGGTGTTAGGCAGGTTCAGTTTAACGTCAAAGGGGATGTAGACAGTAGCGTTGACGTTCACAAATTAATTGCAGTCAATTGCATTGGTTAGTAGAATTGCATTAGTAGAAGTAGGGTCCATTATCACTATTTTTGTTTAAATTCAATCTGGGATTATTTAAATTCTTTGTAAATCTTAGTTAATGGCTTGGAAACAGCCTTCTTTGCAGATAAATATCCCCCTGTAAGAGAAATAATGACATGTGTTTGCAAAAGGAGAACTTTCTTGACATAAAATTCTACTCCAAGTTTCCTAAAGTTGATAAATGTCTATTATGACACAAACTCAAGTGTGTGTGCATCAATTGGCCAATGCAGCCTATTTAATATTCAGAAGCTAAAAAATTATTTCACGCAGGATGAAGGAGAGCCAAGCTTCACTTTGTAGGCCTAATTTGAATAAAAAGCATACCACATTCAGCTGGTAATTTCCCTCTTATCCCCTGTCACATCAGTCAATAGCAGAGTCTCACAGATCAAGGGCACACCTCTCTGTGGTTTGTGTAAGATCTATTTGGGTGTTAATGTATCTGCATTCAGTCAGTGTGTGTGTTCAGGACAGACACTCCCAGTTTCCTTATCTGTAACTAATAGGGGAGATTAAAGAATAGAAGAAACTCGATATCAGACAGACAGCAGACTTGGATGTTTCCTTCCCTGCTTCCTTTTATTAAAATCATATCTCCTTCTGTGAAATGGAAATGCAGTAAGCTATAGTGGACAGCACCGCCTGATTCCCAGTTCTGCAGCACGACCTTGGCTTTAATGTTGTCCCTCTCTCTTGATTACCTCCTGTAATAACCTCCTACAGCCATTTCCTAATTTCCTCTTGCACTCTCCCTTACCCATTACCCTTGCTTTTTTCTGTGCCTGCTCCCTCTCCTGCAAGTGGATGTGTGCGTAAAAGGCCAGGGTTAATAAAGTGTGTCAAAAGGCTTTGCATTTGAAGAATTTGGATATTTGAGAGAGGGGTAATCAGGCAGCTATGGAAAAATATGCCTTTTATGACCTGAGGAATGGAACAAAACTGACAAGGATTATAACATCAAACTGTTCACAATCACTTCTAAGCACATACCATGTGCTGACATTTTCTATTTAGACTATACTAGAGCAGAAACATCCATCCTTCTCCCTCAGCGCACAGTTAGACTTTGACACACTTTTACTGCCATGTTTTATTCAACACAAATGTAGAGGAGAAAAATATGTTCTTTGGTGAGTGTGAGTGGCTTAACAGATGAGTGCGGCATTTACAGTAGACTACTAGAGAGAAATAAAAACACACATTCATATTAGCGCTAGACTTTTGCACTGACCAAGTGTGAACTAAAATGTCCAATTTCTTTGATCCATGCCTGTTGCTGTAGGCAGAGAAAATGTTTTTTATTTTTTTCTCTCTTAAAGCAAACCACCTGGGTTTACTCACACACACAAGCTAATGACTTTGGTCTGGCTTGCCCGCTCTGGCTCTTGTAATTGCCCGAGAGGATGGAAAGAGTAAAGAGGGAACAGAGAATCTCAATACGCCAAATTCAACCACATATAAGCAGTGCATCTGTTGAGCAGCTCCAGAGAATCAGAAGGAAGAAGCAGATGATTGGAGGAGCCAGAGCTGAAAAGAAATGGTTCCTGGCTTCCATCCAACCTAATCAAACGCGCTCTTATATCAGCAGCCGTCCTGCCGCAGCTGCACATACATCTTTTGTGAGGAAAGCCATTTATCGATCTGTAGGGGGATGACATTTGGCCCAGCCGTGCACCGTTCCCTCAACTCGGACTTTAATTGTGCGTCTGCAGGACAAACACAACTTTATGTGGCGGTGTTAGAGAATTATATGACCCCCCCAACAAATCACACTCTGCCCCAGACAGCACCGTATAAAACAATACAATCTCTTTTTATCATGTTAAAAAGAAATCACGTAAGCGCACTAGGACATTGCTGCTTACATCACAAAACATCCGGCATTATACATATATGTAATAATAATACATTTTGCATCAATCATCAATGATCAATCATTTCTCCCCTGAATATATGAGGCGTATGAACCGTTATACTTTGTATGTGCTGCATTTATCTTGAATTCTGCAATTAATTACTGCAATGTTATGATCATGTTTTAGAAATATTTTATGTAGCAAAAATTGGCATGTGCAGACAGATTACATTTACATCAAAGCATGCCACTGATATGTTTTATAGATGTTTTAGAGTTTAATGGACAGAGGCAAACAGGAAATGGAAGCGGCAACGCACACTGACCCAGGCAGGATCAAAGCAGGGATACTCATTTTAAGACTACGCTGCAGTGACTTAGAGTGACTTAGACTACTGATACTCTCATTTTATCTTGATTTATGTTACATTTTAAGACATTTCTTCATGAGATGTTTTGATTGACACATGGAAAAACAACCCACAAACATCTCAATTCAGAATGTTTTCATTCTGAAATATAAACCGGACCTCATTAAAGCAGGATACTCTGAAGAGCTACAAACAGAGCTGAAAAAAAAATCAAATATTCACATACATTAGTGTGCAAACACAAATGACCGCTATTAGCTGTGTGTTCATGCACTTTCTCACATATTTATCTGGTTGTTCGCCGCTGGTAAAATTGCTGAAGCATGAATTTTGACGCTGCTCACAACAGGAGATAATACACATCCTGAATTATTGATGGAAATGAAAACAACTCTGTTTTTTCTTTTTCTGCTCTCTTTCCCCGTCACTAAAACCCATTTGGTGGTTTAACAGCTCTCTTATGACCGCTACACAACTGGTCTCTGTGGGTTTAGTGAATACACACCTAAGCTCTGAGTGTCTATTCTTGGTTTTAAGGCAAGTGTGTTGCAGGTCGAGGACAGCAGAGTGCTTGCAGTGCAATTAATTGCACTTTCACTGTCACTTATTTCACTGAAGCTCTTTCTGCTACATTGACAAATTTGACTTTGAACTCTCTAGAACCATCACAGCAAACCATAAATATCTCTTTCCTCCTTGTGCTGCAGTGCCCTCTTTTCCTGGTCCCTTGCTTCCTGAATGGAGAGAGTCTATTGAAGTAGGGAAAGGGAAAAAGGCAGAGAGCATTTACAGCCAAATAAAGAGCATGTCTTAATAATTTAGTCTGCCCTGCAGCCACAAGCCTATCACAGCCCATTGCTCCCATACAGATGAAATGAGAGCGAAGGCTGGTGTCTGTGTCGATCCTTGCTACAGTCATAAATTATTGTACGCGGCTCTTAAAAGCACCAACAATTACTGTCAAATTATGAGTGAACAGGGAAGTCAACAGCTAACAAGATCGCCCTTCAACATCTAGCCTACAGGCCGGAAAAATATGAAAATTGATTACAAATGGAAATATTTCAGCTAAGAGGGGACTTGGTACTGACTGGGCGAATGTTACCATGTTGCCTGGATGGCTTGTGTTCATAACAGCTTTTAACCTTATGTTTTCTTTCCTTTTGTTTAGTGTTTTTGGCAGTGGACAGAAATGTTCTTTTTGACCATGACTAGCAAAAAAAAAAAAATACACACCGAGCCAGGCCACTCTTCCCTGTGAACACCAGAGATTAAGATGCAGGACAGGGCTACTCTAAAATTCAAATAAATTAATCAAATAAATTGGATAATTAATTAACCAAATAAAACAGCGCAGGAACCAGTTTTTGCTGAATGGTGCAAACAACTGAGGGCATCCTTTTTATCAGCAAACAGACAGGACATTCTCTGTGTAAGTGCACTATTTACCCCGCGGTGCCACACACGTGTCTACACATTCACTACAGTGATCCTTCCCTGCTGTCTGTCGTCTCTATCCTCAGCTTGCCCATTGGTCAGTTAGAGGAAGGTCACCTTAGCCCTTCGCCAGCCATTGATTCGTAAACTGATGAGGCAGCGGAGAAGAGATGAGAACAAGGTTGGAAAGAGAGAGAAATTGAATGACAGAGGTAAAAGGATAGAGTAAAAAGCCGGTCAATGAAACATAATTGCAGCCTTGGTTAGAGACAGGTGGTGAATGAGACAGGGAGGGGGGCATGTTTCATACCAGTAATTAGTCAAGAGGTTGATGTCAAGTCAACTGTGGTTCAATTTCTCACAGTGTTTGAGTTAAAGTGTGATGCCATAACGCCTCTATGGTTTCTTTGGAACAATCAGCAAAAACACTTGCTTTTGAAAGTTGACATAAACAGCAAAGTTCCAAAGCCATCTGTTTTTTGCCTCAAGGGACGCTTTGCCTTCTTACTTAATGAGGTAGCTAAATAACAGTATGGTCAAAGCAGAACTCAGAACTTATCCAGACTAAAGTGTTTTACTGGTTGTCTGGAAGACAGTATCATTTTCACTTCTATACCCATCATGCCGTGTGTTTTCAGGTGTTTTCATTTGTCTGGGATTTGAACTCATGACCATCTTGCTGTGAGGCAGGAGTGCTAACCATCAGGGAAGAAAATTATTCATAGTTGACAGCAAGAGAGTATTTCAGGGTAAACACAAAAAGAGTCCCGGGTGCAGTTAACATTATGAGGCTCTATCTTCCTCAGAGCCATCGCGCCAACGGCCAAACATCTGCCTGTTCATCTGCATATCACACACACATTGATTTACCCTCGGTGTGTGCAGGCCCCAGCAAAACACAGCAGATCCAGACAGTTTGTGTATGTATGTGTGAAAAAGAGAGCCTTGTCCAATGCATTCATCTGTAGGTGGGATAATTAACACAGAATTTAGAGGGCGCTGACACTGCGGCTTATGAAATCATAACTGGCCCTTAGCGCTTCGTATTGTAGCAAGAGTGAGCTTTTAGTAAGCACAGGCACAACTGAGTAGACGGAGGAAAGTCATTGCAGATTATGATAAGAGTGTGATGAGCAGTCTAAAGCCACATATTTCTCTCACAAAACCCCATGCTGCTTTATCACACACTGCTCCACACCAGACAGGACTTCAGCTTTCCGTGTAAACATGTGACCAATCTTTTAGGAAGCTGGGGCAGTGGCATTCTATAAATAGCAAACTCGTATAGAACCAATCGGGTATATAGCAAACTCAAATCATTCAACTCCAGTGATAAGCCAGGGGCAGAACGTCCCTGCACTACCTTCGTAGAGCATTAAGCAACTCATTTAGTGTTTAGGTGAAACTGCAGTCCTAATCACTGCAATCCCAAGACGCCACTGACAGAGCCATAATGAGTCAGTTTTTAAGAGAGGTACAGCCGGGCTTGTCTAAAGGAGCCCCGTTTTATTTGGGATAGGATATGAAGTAGAAACATTATGGACAGGCGTCCTTGAGAAGGGAATAAGGCAACAAGATTGACCAATTTATGTAGTGTGCAGTGTTATCAGCAGACATGATGTCGGTTGCGGCAATTAAACATGGTTTGTTCATTTTGTAGTGCCTTTTATTGTCTATGATTTAATCCATTGTGAATTTTTATAGCAACACTGCTCCTTTCCCCTCTTAGCCCGGTAAAATTTAAGAGTAACCGATAAAGCAGTGTAAAGAGTAAAGGCTTTTTTTTAAGTCATATCAACAACCCGCTTTAGCCCACGCCTCTTTCCCAGCAACTGCCCTATATGCCCCAATATGAGGTGAAAGTAGGTGCAATAGGATCACATTGATTTCTCCTCATGTTAAAAAGCTTTTATCGACATGGCATTTTCTTCTCACCAGAAAGGTTAGAGCCAAAAAGAGGAGATGGGGGATGAAACATAAATGGACAGAAAAAAAGAAGTCACTATAAGCCAGGTCGAATAAGTCTACTCTAATGTTCACACTATGCTTTGAGAAATCCCTGTCACATGTTTTATGGATCTGGGGTTATTTTCTGTAAAACCAAACTAATGTCCTTTAAATAAGCAACTGAACTAATGTCAGCTTTTATACAGTATTATTACATTTAGAACTAGTGCAACTTATTACATCCATGTGTCGTGAACACAGGAAACAACTGCATTGTTTATTTGAGATGCACTGAAGTTAGCCTCTCAAACGTACTTTTCTTTAACAACATAATGTATTGGAACAGCAAAGTAAGACAACAAAAGAGCGTGTGATAAGCCTCAAACAATAATTCCAGCGCAGAACGGACGTGAGAGACAATTAGACATTTAGGATGATCACAGTGGTAATCTTTATCACCTTTAAAGGGGCACACTCATAATGATTATCTCTTTTTGAGGCCGTCGTAAAGTCTCATAAAGGTGCACAGTGGCTTCATCTCACGAGAACCTAACAGCGGCTCAGTGCTGACACAGCCCTAAATCTCCCTCTTCCTCTTGCCCTGTTTTTAATGGAAAACATACTCACTCACTTTGGGTGCACGTGGCAGAGTGGTTAGCACTCCTGCCTTACAGCAAGAAGGTCGTGAGTTCAAAACCCGGCCGACCCAAACATTCTCGGCCGACTCCGGTCTTTCTGTGAGGAGTCTGCATGTCCTCCACGTGTTACCGTGGGTTCTCTCCGGGTACTCCGGCTTCCTCCCACTGTCCAAAGACATGCATGTATAGGTTAATCGGCAACTCTAAAGTGTCCCTAGTGAATGAATGTGAGAGTGAATGGTTGTCTGTCAATGTCTGTCTCTATATGTCAGCCCTGCGACTAACTGGCCACTGTCCAGGGTGTACCCCGCCTCAGGCCCAAAGCTGCTGGGATAGGCTCCAGTCACCCGCGACCCCTAACGGGACAAAGCGGTAGAAAATGAATGAATGAACATACTCACTACTCCTCTTCCTCATTTGCCGCTGCTCCTCTCTTGTTTTTCCATTCTGCTCATAACTGTAAAATAACTTTGACTTCAATGAATGCTACAAGAGTTGTTTTATTACAACCACAGGGAATGTCTGCCTTTTTTACTGTGGATTAATGTTTTATCCCCGGCTCTTAATGAAAGTCATTTGCTCTTTTTGCATTGATGTATAGAGGTAACATTCTAGAGGATTACACACACACCTCAATTTTAAACCGGAGCAGCAAGGAAATGTAGCATGTAATAGAGCATGTGATTTATGGGTCTCTTATTGTGAAATGCTGAGAATACACAAGAATTTAAAAAGAAGAAAGGAAATTATTTGGTATCATAACAACAAAAATAACATGCACCAATCAGCCTTAACATTATGACTCACTGTTGTGATATGAATTGTGTGTGAGTTATATCAGGAACATGGTGAAAGCAGAATAATGTGGAGCATAAAGATATTCTGGTTAGGGGCAAAAGTGGAGCTACACATTTGTGACAATTCATTATTCCAACTTCCAACTCTACCTACCATGTTATCGTAATGTGAAAATATCAATTAAATTCTCTTTTCAGCGAACACTCAAGAACACTTATAATATTAAGGCTGATGTTTGTAGAACATAGCAAGCATGAGCAGCAAAGAGACCTACTCCATAGCAATGCAATTTGATTACAATCTCCTGTTTATAGTATAGAGCAGCCAAGGTTTCTGCAGAAGTAGTAATTCAACCCTGACCTCATTATTCTGCAAAAAGAAGTGCAAACATGAGCAGCGAGTGTGCACTGCAGTAATGACTCCCCCCCTCAGGAGGAAGATGGCTCTGAGTGGACAGGTGGAGTCTGAGATGGAGCCAGGTTTTAGGAGCAGAGTTAACAGAAGACAGACAGAGAGTGGTGAGCACAACGCCGCACCACTGCGGTTCAAAGGGTTGCCATTAACAAGGATAAGCCATGTGAGTAACTAACAGCTTTTGACAAACTGTAATGCACCACTTCTAGCATCACGTATAAGGCCTACAGAGGAATTAAATGAGATGATGTTGATGGGTCAGAGATATTACTTGTGTTTAGTCCATTATATGTCTATTCCAATCCCACTGCTCTGCAATAGGGATTATTATTTTATTATTTGATAAGGTGATATTAGTCAAACCAAACTTGAGTGGCTTTGTCCAATTAGGACCACTAATATGGATTTGGGCTTTGAAAACAGGGCTATGTAAAGAATAAATTACAAGCCTTAGTTCACTGATTTCCAAAATGGCCTTTATCTGTTTTTGCAAATGAACTCTTCAATTGTGAAATGCAATCCTAAATTCAATAGCATACAAAAACCATATCTGAGAGTGTCATACAGGTTCAGAGATAACATTCCCCATCACATTGTAGCCTACATAAAGATTTAATACCTACACTATCCAAATGTCAGAAATACAACTGGAAACTGTGAAGCCTGTAAAGCAAAGACTTCTCTTAAAAAGTGTCTCTGCTTCCTAAATCCCTAATCTCATCTCACTTACATTCAATTACCCTCTTTGAATCAGATCCTGACTGTGTGAGTGACTCACTGTTAAAATGTCTAACACAAACGCACAGGTAATGCTTTATTATCATTCATTATCACCACATTATTAAGTCCGGAAGAAAAGTTAAATGCTGATAAGGACCTGTCATTTCATACTTTCACTCACACAAAGCCACACATTCATAGTCAGCAATGTACTGTTGTATTTGTCAATGCATGTTTTAATGGTGACATTAAAGTGATGGATGTGTATGTTCTGCAGTTACAAATGCTTCAGCGACACATTACAACTCGGCAAATGAGTTTGTAGATTGATTGGAGAAATAAAGAAGAAAGCTGTTTAAATGTATTCCAACTCCCAGCAGACATTTGCTGAGAAGAAGAAGAAGAAATGTTTAAAAAGTTCTGCAGTCTCAGCTTATTACAGATGAAGTTTTGAAATGCAAAGAAGATTCTGTGAGAGTTCATCTTGGGCCAGTGCAAAGCTGGGGTCATTAATATTAGCGTCAAACTGTGGCCATCCTATGTCTCTTAATATGTGCTATTTCCACTTAAAATCAATAGCATTTATTACCTACTATGGCACCTTCAGGTGTGCATACCTGTCAAGCTCGGGTTTCCATGCGTCCTGTTGGAATTTCAAGCTGGTCCCCTGTAATTATAAAACATTTACATTTAAATAAAAGGTCTTTTAATCAACCACCTGACTTCCTTGCCTTCAGTTTTCTTCTTTTACCATCGAATAACAGGCTGGTAGATTGAACTGGTGCTTTGACTCATTTACTGTATTATATTGAAAGCTCTAGAAGGTCTGGGAGTGTGATGCATCTCTGTGGTACAGTCAAAAAAAATGACAGAACCACATAACTGCTTTAAGTAAATGCTAAGGTAATTGACTTCTTAATGTGGACTTAAGGAAATTGATTGATTTATATGTAATAGTGTTAAATCTAGATTAATCAACTTTATTATAAATGTATTATTCAATCAAGCTATGTTTTAAGTGTTAGAAACCAGCCTTAAACAAAGATGAGGGGGTGAGTCTGAGACCATGTGACAGAGACCAGACTAAGATGTACTGGTGAATGGAAGTGCTTTGGGTGCCTGAGAAGGGTTCAGAAAAGCACTATAAAAATGCACACCATTTATCATTTATCATAACCTGTAGGAGTTTTACAGCAGTCTAAGTCTCTGTGGTTGTTGCACATTTGGGAGTTAACGTCAACAAAGACAAGTTAGAGACAGGGATTGAACTGCCTCTAAAAAAATCAAGAGCATGTCTGATGTCATAAAATCATTTAAAGCTATAAATATATTAGGATTCTTTACATTACTTTTGCTCATTAGTTTAGCATGTTAGCATCCACAGAGACTAAAACTGAACTGTAAAGGTCCTACAGGTCATGACATTTACTCAAGATTAGACTCTGTCTCCAGTAAATATGACGATGATGATGAAATATAGAGTACATCTCTGTCTGGTCTTTGTGACTGTCACTTATGGTCTCAGACACTCTCATCTTTGTTTAAGACTGGTTTCACTCACTTAAAACACAGTTTGATTTAATAAACATTACATAATAAAGTTGAGTAATCTATATCGAATATTAAGAAATCAAGTGGCTTCGCATTTACTTTTACTTTTACGTAGAACCACTGGACATAACATTTTTAAGTAAAACTGATGTTTGTTTTTTTTTAGTGTAAATGGAATAGATGGTGCATACATGAAGCTACTCACATGCATGTATTTATATGGCACAGTCTGTCAGTAACAATAGCAATGCAGGAGAAAACACTTTTCAGCCATAAACATTTAAATATGTGGAGTTTTGGGACGGCCGAGACGTCAAGCTTTGATTGGACAGAGAAGGAGCTTTCCATCAGGCTGTGTAAGCTGCCGACTGAGCCCTGAGAGCCCAGAGGCGCTGTGGAGTGGAGATAAGACTCCACCTGCACGCCATGTTTGTGTGTGTGATGGTCCAATGCTCGCCAAGATAAGTGCTTTTCAGGCTCCCATCCATAAAATTTGAGCTGCACTACACACACTGCAGAGATCAAATGTACAAAAATAAATATTTTGCTATTTATTATAGTGTAGAGAGGGGAGAAGAATCTAAAATGTAATCCTTGAAAAAACTAAAATATTATCTTTAAATCTATTTATCTTTCAACTTTTTTTTAAATGACCCTGAATATAATATATATATATATATATAATATACGGATAAGCAGTAGAAGATGGATGGATGGATGGATATTCATCTATTAAATTCCACACAACATTTTTTATTTTGCTGTTGTAAATAAATTGCATTGACCAGGAAAGATCTGCACTCTTTCCCAAACATCTGAAGTATGTGAGATCAATAATAAATCTTTTTAGCCAGCACAAAAATGTGACAACAATCTCTCTCTGGGCGGTAAAATAAAGCAGACATTGCTGGTCTGAGATCAAAACAGATGAAGATCCGACAGCATAAACCTAAACACGGCCTGTTGTATTTTTGTGTTTGTCCTTTTTAGAGAAGTGTCTTGCATAAAAAAAAGAATTTGCAATCAAACAACACCCATACATGTTTCACTTACATTCCGGGGATAAATGTCCTCTTGTGTTTCTACATCTTTGCATTTGTCACTCTTTCTGAGAAAAGGGCAGGAAGTGCAATAGGAAGTCAGAGGCTAAGCTGCTGCATTTGGTGTTTTTCTCAGTTACAGTATTCGACTAGGCTCCGAGTTAATGTCTGTTTTGTCAACATAAAGCTTTCTCTAAACTATATTAGAAGTAAGGAAAGCAGTGTTTACAGAATGATGCAACAATGACCAAGGCAGCACTGACTAAACTAGTCTTCCTTGTGATCCTCGCCTTCATCATCTGCCTCCCAGAATTCTTCACTTTATTCAAAGGTGGGTCATTGAAGCGGTTTTAGATGTAGCTATTCTGTGTATACATCTTGTACTAGGCCTCGTGAAGCATATTTTAAATTTTGATTCAAGTACATTTTTCCTGTTGAGTCACTTGGCCTGCTTTCTTCCTCTTTCTTTCCCTTTGCAAACCGTATTTCAAATGTTCTCTAAAATATAGCTTTTGAGTAACGGAAATCTGTACTTATTCAAAAATACTGTATACAGTGTAAGTACATAGTAAAAAGTTCTCATTCAGTCACCGCCTGAATGTCTGTCTAAAACTGTACTTTCATTTCATTACAGCAACAAATGTCTCTCTCCACTGTGTACGGTACCAGTTCTGCGGAGATCAGGAGAGCAGCCAAGAGGCTCAGGACTCGTGGAGGAACAGGACATGTCATGAGCAGAGTCTCTGCCCATTAGCTGATCAAAGCAACGAGACAGACTCACACACCGACTGCTTTGTGTGTGAGGCAAAGGTGAACATGGACAAATATGATCTCAACAGCTCATCTTCAGGTATCACAGCTTTTAAATGTCAAGTGCTGTGTTTTTTTTTTTTTTTTTTTGTGGAGGAGTAAGTACATTTGTAGGCCAAGTATCAAAGTTACCCACATGAGATGATATGCTTCTAATATTTGTTTGTGGGGTATTCTGGAGATGCTGTGTACATATTAAATACATATTTTAATTCAATTGTAGTTGAAGTCTACTGAGAGGAGATAGAAAGCATATTTATTTCTCTAAATGGTTCCAGTTAAGAAGCAGCTGCGTTTTTGACGGATTAAAAGAAAATCTACTAATGATTAGACATGAAAAAGAGCACAACGACTAATCATTTCAGATTTAGACTCCAGATGTCTTTACACATAATCCCATTATATTAGGCACTTAATGAAAAGACGACCCAAAGCCAAAGAAGTTTGCAGCGTAAATAATTTTGAATGAGATGATGTGACTTGCCTAACAACACAAGTAACTTAACAAACTCATTTTTTCTCAGTTCAAAGTGATTATATCGAAGTCTGGCTGGATCTCCATCTCAACAACACAGAGTCATTGAATCTCACTTTGTTCGGCCGCTACAACCGCAGCACCCTGCAACTCCACCCGTTTGACGATGAGGGAGACGGGGATGGGAGGAAAGATGATGAAGGGCCCGAGGAGGTTTTCTTGTACTGCCCTCCTTTACTGGACACAGCCAATCACAGCCGCTGTCTTCTATGGCTCAAAAGTAAAACACTCGCTGGAACAAAACCGAGGCTGCCATGGAAACAGACTACAAACGGTTAGTGTCAAGATGAGAGAGGAACAGTGTGGTTCACGTGCCTTTACTGTAAGACTCAAGGAGAGGAGACACTCACAACTGGTGAATCCTGCCATTTATTTATTCATTTATTTGTTTCAACAAGGAATTTCTTTCATTTGCTTTGTGTGGCACTCTTGTCTCCTCTTTCTGCTACTATATTAACACTCAGACTTGCCAAAGCCTATAGTTTGCTTAATTCACTGTATGTGCAAGGTTGTATTGATTTTGGCCTATTTTTCTTTTCAGTTTGTACTCCGTTGAGCTTATAGCATATTTTCCAGTATTACACTCAAAGCTGGAAATCTATCTCACTTAAAATGTTCCACAACCTACTTCTCTGCCCTCTGTTTCCTCCCTTACATGTGAGCTATTCTTTAACCTAGTCCCAAGTCCCCACTACCTAGTTCCACATTTATATATACTTTTATATTATTTCCATACCGATAAATATGAAATAAATTGTCATAATGTTGTTATTAAAATGGAAATAACCACAATTTGTGTGTCAGACAACTGGAGGTGTGTATTCCGAGTGGTCTGGCTCACCCTGTTGTGTCTGGTGCTGCTGATCCTAGTGGTCGCTGTCCTAGCAGAAATCCTCTGGAAGAAACATTACTCTGGTAAGACAACAGCTTTCATGGAAACACATGTTTAAATGATAACTTAATGCTTACCTTTATCAAAATCTAACATTTGTTTTTCTTTTTAAGACAAATCAAAAATCTCCCCTGTTATTCCCTCCTGTACGGGACCACATTTAAATTGTAAGTTTTAATGGGTCATTTTTTAACAGACATATTTTTTTTTATTTTATACTATTTTATGAAACGTAAGCAGCTTAGTTTGAAATACTTATTTGTATTTTTACTGTAGACCAAGAGCGCTCCAGTGAGATCAACACTCCTGAAGGTACGCCACTGTTCAGACTGTTTCATTTAACAAAGAATATATTAACTAAGCTTCTCTGATTTGTCCTGTAGTGATAACCCTTCACACCAAGCGCCAATTTTGGTCAAGTCAGTTTGTCATCACGTGTATCAAAACATTATCTGGCTGGAATGCTAAACTTCTTCACTAATTGTATTTTTTTAACAGCATTGTACCCTATTGAAGAAGTGGACACTCCAGGTAAGCAGAAAATCAAGTCAAGTTTTGTACCTGCCTGTGTAAAAAGATTTTTTCTTAGTTTCAATGTGTATTTTTTTTTTTCAGATGAGACAGAGACATTGCTGGATGAAAATAAAGACAATGATTATAATGGTAACTACAATTCCTCCTGTTAAAAAGTTAAAAGGATTTTTTTTTTTAAATAATTTGCGTTTAGTGTGAATGCACTTTAACTGTGAAAGACTATGACCAAAGTGTCTTAAACACCTGGAGCTATTCTTTTATCAGCATCACATCCTTCGTCAGTGTTACTGTTACCAGACTTTAATCTCCTTCTGACATTGAGCCAGTTGTACATTTGAATGAGTTTTCTGTCCATCCTGTAGGCAACTTGCATCATCGCAGTTCCTCCTCAGTCTCCATCAGAAGAACAGACCTGGTCACAGTGACGACCAAAGACCCATAGGAGGACAAAGAAGCGCTTTTCCCACTTTCAAAATGTAAATAAATTAATGTCAGACACATGCATTATTAGTAATGTTTATTTATTTTTTTCATGTCAGTCTCATGACATTGTATTAAAGGACATTGAATGGAGTTCACAACACGCCCAAAGTCAAATTAATACATTAGGTCAACGTTTCGGGCCTTCATTACAAATCATTGTGTTCTGGACCAGAGCTGAATGGTTAGCTTTGAATCTGGCTGAGACAGGGACATATGAAAACATCATGACTTGCCTGCCTCATATTTTATTAATTTAATAGTTTATTTATTATTTTATTATGTAGAATAAAGTAAACCTGAAGCTTTGAGTTAATTTACCTTTGGATAATTAAAGAAAGTGGCTCTAGAACACTTTGGAAAGATGGGAATAAATCCATAACTCAACAATGATAAAGATTTAAAGGATAATGATATTAATATAGTATATCTCTTCATGTGTGTCTTTATCAAAATGCATTAGAATAAAGTGAGAAAAACATTTACATCATCAGCTCCACAGCGCACAATTCATTTTAAAAGTAGCAGCACAAACATAGTCTATTTCCACTTTACAAAAGAATTAACAAACTTAAAGCTCTTTTTCTGTCAAAATCAAATGTTCCAAAGATGTAGTGTTTTGTATCATTAATAAATATTAACAGTCTGTCAATAATACTGGCTATTTGTTTTTAACCAGGTTAAAACATTTAATAGTGTGGAGAAATAACGGACCACAAGGGGTGCCAAGGAACATTAATATACAGTGGCTTTCAACAACAGTTTTGGTCGAGTTTGGGAAAAAAATCAGGCACTAATATAAAGCCCTATTTAATCTATATATTTGTTTACTGTACAAGATTAATTAAGTCATATATTATAGCAGGCACATCAGCATGTGGTGTGTTTACCAATCTCTTAGTGAAAAATACATAGGTGTGTGTTAGTGTCTTGTGTGTCCTTCTGCTTGTGTTGTCGTCTGGCAGTGCTGGCTCTGAATATAAGAGATCTGCAGGACTGGCAGCAGCAGCTGAAATGCATTCTGAATGTAGTTTGTGCTGTTGTAGCCCTGCACAAAGAGAAGCCAGTACAGTAATTAAACAACTTCTACGATGGCATGCATGCAGTTATATTAGTGGACTGACAAAGGGTCAACAAAAACATCAGGTTTTATAAAGGGCTACAGTATGTAGTTCACTCATATTAACGGCAACAATTGTAGCTTTGTTATCAGAGAAAAAGGCTCCAGCGCATCTCACCTCAAGCAACACACTGTCTACCAATGGATTCAACTCCTCTGCCTTCCATGGGCTCTGAAAAAGGAAGTGAGTCAAGGTGAATGTCTGATAAGGTCATCAATTATAGTCAATGTGAAAGAATGTGTAATTTGAGGAAAACAAAATAACATGACATTACAAGAAGGATTTTCAATACATTCAAGGCATTGCCTGACAAGCAAAGCTGCGGATTTTGATGTTTAAAAAGAGCTGGAAATGTAAAAGTGTCAATGGTATCTATTAGATATAAATCCTTAGACAAGCTATTATTTTTAACACAAAAGGTTCTGTGTTATTCCACTGGGCTATGAGGGCCACACATCTTTCAAGAGGACTGCAGTGCTCAGTGCCTTCCATATCAGTTTTGATCTTGTAGAGTGAAAACCTCTTTAATGGCACATCATTTCAACAGCAGTATTGAGAAGCTTTAAAAAGAACTTTTATGCTTAAAATACATTTTTTTAACTTGTGATGCCATACCTTCTGAATGCCACTATTAGTTCAAAACCTATACTCTTATGTTCAAATAATTAAAACTGTTTTATCAGTTTGGCAATAACACATCAGAACCTTTAAAAAAAAAAAAAAAAACAAGAAAACCTATTTGACATACCCCAACATAAAGCAGCGCATCAGAGAATTTCTTGGCCAAACACTCCACCTCTTTACACATGGCACAAGTTAACCTGAAACAGAATTTTTTCATTTAGCAAATCCTTCATATTTATAATCCCTCCTGCAAATACACACAAGACCTGGTTAGGATGTGAGCCTGGTCCCTGGCTGCTTTCTCTTGATCCTGACCATGGAGGATGAGCTCTGCCACCTTGTGGAGCTGCTCAATACTGCGTGCTGTCACTTCAGCAAGACTGCCAACAGAGGAAAGGTAGATAGCCTGCAGGGAAGAACCACACACACACACAGGAAACAAGTGTGTCAAATGAAAGCAGGAGGTGCAAGACAATAGGCAGCGTGGTTTTAAAAATACAGCTGGTGGAGGTTTTTCAGTTGACCTCACCTCCACAGATCTGGGATCATTCCCACTTTCCTTGGTCTCCTCCCCCTTCTTCCTATCATCCACATTCTCCTGTCCATTTTCCTTCTTATGGTTTTCTCCATGCGAGACCTCTCCTCCCAGTTGGCCCTGCGTTTCCCTGCCAACTGTCTCCGTAGTGACAGGCCGTTCCACCTCACTCACCCAATCATGGGCTCTCCTGCGAGCCTGGAGATGCATAATTACCAGCCATCAGTCCTGCATAATGAGAGGTCCTGATGTATGCTAATCAGATACATATAGATGATTATATGCTAATGAGTGTCCTATGTGAGTCAACCTGATTATGCAGCATGTCTTCAAAGTGAAAACTTAAATATAATAAATGTAGGGCTGTGCATGCTTCCAGGTGTGTGTCTGTCCTTGTGTGGGCTCTAAGAGTATGCTATGCTGAATAATAGGTAGAGTAAAGTGCATTTTAACAGCTGCTACATTGCAGACAAGCAACTGTTTACAGTGAGGATCTGATGATATAATGAGGTGCAAGACTCTAGTAACAACACAGTGCTTGGCTTCATGCAACTCTCATGCACAAAGAACATATCAGCTGTCAAAGTTATACTTTGTTATACTCGTGTAAATGTTACCTTAAATTAGCCACATTTTGATAGTTCTCCTATTTAAAAAAACAAAACAAAAGAAAATACTCCCAGGCCACCAGATAATCCACTACAGGACATGTCTACTGTTAACAAAGACATTCTCTTTACTTTGCCAGTGATTATCAGCTCCACGTGTCTTCTTTTATCAGTTTATTAGTAATTGTACTAATTATGTCTTGTGAGTTCCAGAACAATCAAACATATGCTGTCATTTTGAGACATGCGTGTTTGTCACCTTGTTGAGTTTGTCCGGTGTAGCCGCTACATGAATTTCAAACAACAGCTCTGTGAGAACACTCAGAAACTCCTCACCATCAGAAGCTGATGAAAAAAATAATAATAAAAATTTGTAACTATTCTTCTAGAGAGCGCATGTGAAAGTCATTAATGTCTAAACTGTAAAGGCAGATTATCCATCACATGCTGTAAAAGGTTTGATTTGATTGACATGCCATGTCATTGTAAATGATAGCATGAATGCATATGACGAGGTCCCTCTGTAGATACTGCTCAGAGTCTGTGGTGTGTTGTGTGAGTGGCCCCTAAGCACCGACCCAGGATTAAGCCCTAAAAACGTCTTTGCAGTGTGAGAGCAAACCAGTGTGATCTGAACTCTGTACTGCTGTGAAATCTGTCACAGCCGTGATACACAAGTATCACGACGATGTCTGTAAGATAGCACAGAGTGCACTTTAAATGACTCAAATGGCAGTATGGCCAGAGAGCAGGAAAAAGCCTTCAATGCTGGCTAAGATAATCAAAGTTATTTTTTTTCTTAGAGCATTTTGTTGGTTTCAAATTCTTCTTTTCAAATTCTCTGAGGTCATCATTGCTTCCTTTTTCTGCTGTGATAAAAAAAAATGTGTGAAAGTCAAAGCCACCAAGTTAATTTCTTTGTACAAATGTAAGTTAAATATCAGCAATGGTCAGGATCACCACCTCCAACGTTAAGATTTGGCTTTGGGACATCCTGGGTCAGTGCTGAAAGGCCATCTCTACCTCCAGTTTGTTCCGAGTCACTCACATAAAGGTGTGGAACAGTGTAAATGGGAACTTAGATCACCATTATCCTTGGCCAGTTCTCCTTCTCCTTTAACCTTCTTTTCCTCTTGCACCTCCTCATCCTCTTGCCTGATGAAGATGTCTTTTAGGAAAATCAGCTCCTTTTTAACTTCCTCCTGCTCTGTTTCAGTCAGAGAAGACAGGAATTCCTGGACCTAGTAGCACAAATGTATTTAACACACAGTTTTCACTTTTGCATTTCTGTTCATGACTTTTCATTGTGCACACTAACTTTGGCCTCGCTCTCATTGGACAGGATCTCTAGGGCCTCGAGGTGCGACAAACCCTGGTAGTCGTCAAACAGAATGCCATAGTGAGCCGTGGGAGCGCTGATTGGCTGGTTGCTCAGACGGGCCCGCTCCATGTCTTTGGCCTCCTTCAACATCTGAGAAAAATTGCACAGTAACTTCAATAAGATACATGCTTTTTAAGAGACACAGGAGTATGGGTTTATGTTAAAAAAAATACTGAATAATACACACACAGAAGCACATTGCAGCACAAGCTGTAAACTATTCATTTGAAAGAAGGAAATGGTTTGGCTTGCCTGACTCAGTGATGCAGTTTTTTCCATCAAGATCTTGGTCTTTTTGAAACCAGGGTCACTCTCAGCAAGAACAGTCATAGTCTTCTTCCCAATGAATTCCAATGCATCCAGGCCTCCACTGATCACTGACTTTCCCTAAAACACACACACAAAAAGAGAAATTAACAAATAAATTAAGTTATGTCCAGATGAATATACTTGTTACATATAGTGAGTGTTATGTTATTCCTGTGCTTAAGAAATGCTACAATTGATAGTCGAGATCATTTCTCATTTATGCTTTATAGTGTTGTAATTTATAATCTCAGAGAGAGACTCTGAGAATTAGTTGACAATGCTGTTGACAGTGCTGTGAGTAAGTGCATTTATGAGACTGAAGAGGGAATAGAAAGTAGTGAAATGATGTATAAGTAGATTTAGTGTAAAAAAGCTGGGAGATACTATTATGTAATATATTATAATATAATATATATAAATATATATAATTATATATATTTATCAGTGGTTTTATGTAGCCTTGCATTATGGCTGTGCACTCACTGTGTTCTGCACAGCATGTGTGATCGTAGAGAAGACTCCTCTGTTAGAAGTTGGAGATTCTGCTGTGCCAGAAGGAGAACTCTCTTCACCTCCACCTCTTTCTTCCCTCTCCACTGCACCATCCTCTTGTGCCTCCTCTCCCACTGAGGTCCGGTGAAGACGGAGAGCCTCTCCTGCCTTCGCCTTAACCGAGTTCAGGCTCTGGCCTGCACAGAGGCAAGGATTAAACCAGTGAAGGGAAGGCACATATCAAAAATCAAAGACTGGCACACATACCCACTGAAGAGGTTGCACTGCTCAGAATAGATTTTCCCCATGAGCTCCAGCCTCCCCAGCCTTTATCTTTCTCCTGGAATAAACTCTGCTCTCACAAACAAAAACAATGTTTATATAAAAATTAAAGAGCAAACACACAATAGTGGTTTACGAGGTTAAACAATAATGGTGACCCTACATGTAATATTTTGTTCATATTATGGTAAGGTCAACAAAAATATGCCACATTAATTTCTCACCAAATAAACAAATGTTAGTTGTTTAAATGAAATTGGTTTGCTCACTAGTCACGCCAAACACCTATAATGATTAAATCAACATGCTACAAAGGCATAACTGTATGGAAAACCAAAAATCTTTTTGACAAGGAATCTCATGGCAGTATAAGTCCACAACAAACACATTTAAGTAACTTTGGACTAGTATGACTGTTTGTGCCGGACAGTCTGGAGCCATGATTTTATTTTGTTGTCACATAATACTGTGCCTTTATATGTTTTGTCTTTTGTCAAATTATACAAGTGAAATAGTCTGAGTGAATGATATGTCCAGTTTACTTCTGTTGTGGTCTATCAGGTTCAGGCAGAGACAGTTTAGAAAGGTTTATCTGAAAAAAGTAAGGTGTATTTACAGTTGTCAGCTCTAGCCAGTCTGACATTTTCTTTTAACCTCTGTCATAGTTGTAAATCATTTTTGAAATATTTACACTGGCCTCTTATAGTGACTTAAATCATCTTTCTTTTCTATTCAGGTTCTTAGTGTGAACTTCATATTTTGTCGACATGTCTAAATGTTTACCAAGTAGTCTATGCCATGTGATTGATTGATCAAGTGGGTAAGCTCCTTAAATAAAAAAACAATGTGATGCATACTCAAATCATCAACTAGATAATGAGACAAACCTCCAGATCGTCCTCTGTGTCTGGCGCCAGACTCACTGGTTGGTCACATTCAACCCTCTGCTCCTCAGCTGCAGACTCTGATTGGTCAAGTACAGCAGCAGTTGTGTCAGTCTTAGTCATGTTGTCAAAGGTGGTCCGCTCTGGTGACTGCTGGTGATAAACGCTCTCCACTTCTGTGTTGGGCTCTGGGGAGACATCTGGTGCCTTCTGACAAGAAGGGGACTCGTGCTCGGGGGGTGAGATAAAGGGGTCTGCAGGAAAGTCGGCACCAGACTGTGAAGCCTGGGACATGGTGACCTGGCTGCAGCAGAGGAGAAACCATGCATGATAAAAGCAATATGGTTAATAGTGTGTCATGAAAAGACACAGATATGGATACTACTGTACATTGTTCAACATCGCCATCTAACGTTCATTTTCCCCACTTGCAGTCAAAGAATTAACTGTCAACACTCATTCCCACTTAACTGCAAAAGTATTTGCATTATCATGGTACCTCATAGTTTGTTCATCTTTTTTAAAAAAATGACATCAATACTATCATTAATAAACGTAGTATATCATTGTTTTGATACATGCTAATAGGCTGCCAACTTTCAATCAATTTTGACCTCCACAAGTTAAATAAACTTCTCAGGTAAATACATAACCTACTCATACACCCCGAAGAGTTCACTGCTGCATTAAGTAGTGTTTTCCCACTTTTTTACAACATGAAAACGCATTAAAAAAGACAATCAACAAAGAGCACTGTTCAATAACAGCCTCTCTTACAATTGGGCTATTATTCCAAGCTGCACCGGTCACTTTTAAAATAAACAACTTTATAAAACAACTTGAACTTTGTCTTTGCTGTGCTGGTAACAGCCTTGAGTAAATATGCGCTGAAAACCCAAAACATTGTACACAGTATTGTTTTAAAGAAAGTGCGAGTGCAGCTCACCGTGATCAGCAGGCTACTAGACTGCGGCTACTCTTCCGCCCCGCCACGTCGGCAGCGGCTAGTGTACGTCCGCTAGGCTGCTCCAAAGAGGAAATACTGTCAAGATGAGTCTATACAGTTGGCCACATTCAACGTAGTCAAAAAACTTAAAACTTCTTGTAAATTTTATATGCAAACTTTTCTTGCCGTAATAATGGTTACCGTTGAATAATGAACAATATTGGGCCTGATGGTAAGTTATACACGATGTATGAGCCTTTATCTTTGCTCTCCTTAACGAAAAGGGTAAATGTTTTTTTTAAGGATTCGGCCATCTTGCACCACACCGTTAGTCTACAATAAGCAATATAATCATAGTTTCATTTTCCTAGTTTCTCTTCTGTTGAACTGGGAAGTGGTGGAATAACAAGAAAACCTCAAACCTGAGACACGATGAAACACGGGTGGATGAGGTAGCCATCATTAAGTCTACAGTGTTAGTCCCTGGACATCGGCTCGTTGGTCTAGGGGTATGATTCTCGCTTAGGGTGCGAGAGGTCCCGGGTTCAAATCCCGGACGAGCCCAATTTTTATTACAGACCATTATTTTTGGGGGTTCAGCTGTAGACAACACAATCTCACTAAAATGTTCACTACCAAGCATTTTGGGTTGTGTCAGATTCATAGGTTTAAGTTTAAGCTTATATGTAGAGCTGCAGCAATATAGCCACCCATACAGTAAGCTTGTCAGGCTGTATATTGTTCACATTTTCTATGGTTTTATAAATATTTATATAAAAAGGAAGCTTGCTAACATTGGCGATGACCCTATCAAAGTCATTCATTAGTAAAATTAATAAAAAATGTTTTTCTTTAAACATTATGCAAATAAACACATTTCAATTCTGATATAACACATTGAATGGTTAGCATGTTTTGATGCATGTGACACAATACCCAGTTTTATGATAATATCAATAAGTTTATTAAGTGGTTTGAATATTCTGTTGTTTAAAATAAATGCAACATTGCAGATAGACCTGCACAGTATATGTTCACAGTTTAACATGTTCCCTTTGAATTGCCAACATAGATTAAAATAGACATTATACAAGTAGAAATGTATAATATTCATTGTTATACGTGTATCAAAACCATACTTAATAAAAACCTTTAATTGCCCATTCAGTCTATTAATCAATTATAAAATAAACTGTATATATTACAAACTAATATTTGCAGAGATACAAAACATATACAAGAAAAGAATATCCAGGAGAATATACAGATCATTTGTGCCAATACATTCTGTTTATATGTGGGTACAATTTACCTGTTCGAGTGAACACAAGAAAAGTGTCACGCACATGCCAAAAAGTGGCTTTAGATGACTGGATAATGACCAAGAAGGACACACCTTGAATGTTTCTGATCATACCTACCTGTAGATTTATCAATTAAGATTCCTTGGTAATGTCTGGTTTTGGGAATGTTTTATAATATAAAGTGCACATTGGAAACATGTACAAAAATGCTATACATATAAATATTTTGTTGTCCAGAAGCTGTAAAAATAGAATCTTCTTAGACTATTCCGCATATCTGCATAGGCCTGAGCAAGTCTATGGCCTGAAATTAAGATTAGAATTAAGTTTATTAGGGGAAAGAATCCAAGACTAACATTTCCTTGTTTTCCACTCATCCCACATAAAAAGTGTCATATAATAAAAGGCTACCAAAGTGTCACATCACAAACCAAAACGTAGATATATAATTGTGATACACAACAATACAACATTAAGACATTTCATTGCTTCTACCCTTATACCAAGTGGTGTCTTTCCTTACAATGTCAAATAATGCCCCTGTGCAGATATAACTTTCACATTTCTGAATGAAAACATAAAAATAAAAAAACACTTCAAATCAGACAATGGATGAAACACAGAATCCCTTGTTCCAACCCCAAAGCACACAAAACGGAGGCCTGGCTGCTTTTTTTAAGTGCATGTATACTGTCATGTGTTTTAGAAAAAATGAGTGTGAGCTACCTAAAGTTACTTCATGGTGTAGACTTACAGGCAGAGGAGGTGTGTGTTGGTCAATGAAGGAGGCGTTAGCAAAGCTTAATTACTAATGACGTGCTATTATACATTCTGAGGAGTGTCCTGCCCAGGTTTCACATTATTATGTCCTAGCTAGCTAACAGCATGTTTGTGTGTCCACAATTGTGACAGCATGTAAAGAAATGAGAGGTGATATTGTGAAAGATGCTGAGGCACACTGTTTAGTTAACCAGCAATGATATCGCAGTTTGATTCTGTGGCCACAAGGGGACAGCATCTTCAAACCAGCTGAGACGCTGTAGCCCCTCCAAAATGATCAACCCCTCCTCAGCTGATCTTTACTCTTTTTAAGATACATTACAATGAGCTGGTGGCAACCTTGTGGAAGGTATTTATTTTGGCATAACTTGGTGTTTATGAGGCAAACAGATTTAACTTTAACCCTGAGGAACACTTCCTGTGCCCTGTGACAGTCCAAATAGTTTAACCCCCATCCCAAAGTGTTGCAGTCCAATATGGAAACAGCACAGTCTTACAGTGACAAGTGCCGTTTCTTGTGCAAAGCCAAGTGATCAGATCGAGAGAAGCTGCGCTCACAGTCCGGACATTGGAATGGTTTGACTCCTGTGTGCTTGCGGAAATGTCTCGTCAGTTCATCGGACCGGGCAAACTTCCATGTACAGCCTTCCCACATGCACTTGTAAGGTTTTTCACCTGCAAGAATAAAAAAAATGATTTTAATAGATGTATGATTACGCTATTAAAGTTAGTTACATGAATCATTACTGTACCAGTGTGTGTTCTGCGGTGTGCTTTGAGGTGGGAGCTCTTGGTGTACACCTTTTTGCAGCCTGAGAAGTCACAACGGTGAATTCGCCGCTTTCTTAGTGAGTCGGGCGAGTCAGGTGGAAGAGGATGCTGTGTGCCCGAATGAACAATCACTGAGGGACTGTTGCCTCTGCAACACACACAAAAAACATACAAGTTACAATAAGTGCAACTTCACCTGTTGGGTTTGATCAACAGAGGGCACTAGTGTGGCACTAAAGCAGCCACATGGAACTCTATCTACAGCCCTTATTTGGCTGCAGATTCTTACTATGCAATAACAACCTCTACCAGTCAGGAAGTAAAAAAAAAAAAAAGACACCTCCTGCTTTTTCAGTTCCATGTCTCATCTGTATCTTGTCACCTCTCAGGATGTTCCAAGAATGTAATATTTCTGGCACACAGATGCCAAATCACTGGAATTTATTAAATTTAACAAAAAAAATGAATTATGCTTTCCCTTTTTTGTCAACCAACCACTTCTAACATTTCCAATGACGTGTTTGTGTGCTTTTGCACTACTCTACCCCAATACAGCACAACATAAAAGAGACTTAAAAAGTCAAAACTAACAAAAAAGGAATTGTCTGTCCATACTATCATTAAGCCCTGAGTGTTTGAGAGTGTGTAAGTGGCAGTTAAGAGCAGGTGTTGAGCGTTGAAACATGAATCCGTCACAAATCAGCTTTGTATAAAGGAATGTGTAGAAAATCTGCAACAACACACACACTCAAAGCCCAGCCCATCATTATACAGACAGAACTCTGTTGACCTATTTATTATACACAGAACATACTGTGTATTTACTATGTTCATGTGTGTTAAAAAAAAAAAAACTAGGTGATGACAGCTCAGGGTACGCCCACCCCTCTTGAAGGGTCCAATTATTTCAGTGCTGGCTCACTCACAACAACTGCAACTTGTGATGGCAACCCAGCTCACACTATACAATGCACACGCACAGGCAACATTCTTCAACTATTACAGGTTTCACATAACCCGCAATTATTTCTTCTATAGAAATAGAGGTTTTACCCTCAGGGGCACAAAAGACAAGGCATAGGAGGGAAAGAGGAGAAACAGGAAATTATGAATGAATTGACGGCAAGGAAGGGTAGGGCATGGAGGAAAGAGTGGGAGATGATAAAAAGTCAAACACAAGTGAAGGAAGAGGAGAAGAAAAGAGACAAATGAGAATCTAAGCAACAAAAACAACAATACTTGATACAAATGTGGTCTTGTATATTGTAAATCTGTAAATAATAATGGCTCTGAGAAACAACTGGGAAACAACTATATTAAACTGTGAGTTACTATTAACTACTAGTAACTAATTCTGCAGCAGTTAGTCTACAGTCTTTTCAATATCAGATTTTCTTAAAGCAGATCTTCAATCAAAAAGGCACTGTGTGCATGTTGCTCTTTAAATTGATGTACTGATACTCAGAGGGAGATAAAGAGACACAGTAAAGAGAAATGTGAGGTGTGACTGCTGAAGTCAGAAATGAAAGACGCCACAGGAATCTGACACACCCCACAAGCACAGCTATATTTCTAATGAATTTCTAATATATACAGTATATCATGAATGAAAAACATACTATGGGTAGTAAAATATATATATATATAAATCACACTCTAAAATAAGCTGCAAAAAGGGAAATGGTAAATTTGAAACATTTGGAAAGGTCAGAGAATGTGGACCACTCACTTGTACTCATGCTGTATCCGGATGGTTGATAGTTTCTTCTCATGACTGCTGATGGGGTTATGGCTTATCTCAGGGCGAGGCTCGGCATTGATTGGCTTATGCAAGTTATGGGTGTCTCCTTGCAGCTCCGGGGGCTTCTTAAATTGAGCTGAAAGAGTCAGCATATGTAAAACTGGTCAGTGACAAAACATTTTATAATGTGTTTATAATGTGTTTATAATGTGTTGTGTGTTGTTTTTTTAGTAGTATTTACATATTTATGCTTTTTTGTATTTTAATACTGTATCATGTCGGAAATATTTACACAAATGGTATTTTATCTTTTTTCTGACATTTTTACAGTGTGTCAAATTTTGTAATTCTGCATTTATATCTATTACTGCGCAGCCATTCAGGCAGTGACTTCTGTGACCCACGCTCAACCGCAGGATAAAATATATCTTCCTTCAGAAGCAAGAGCATGCAGTTATTGTATGCAGAGAGTAAATAAAGGACACTTCCTAAATTGTGAAAAAAAAAAGGGAACAATTAAATAGTAACTTGTTTATAAGGAAAACATACAGGACGACAGCACATTCTTTCCATACTCTGACCATTTCCTGTTTTTTTCCCCTCCATCCCCATTAGTAATATGTTGATGAAACGATAAGCAGGGGTTCTCACCTCTCTGCTCCCTGCTGCGAGGGTGGTCCTCATCTGTGGCGAGGGGTGGGCTCACTATCAAGGGCTGGTGCAGGTTGAGCGGCGGTTGCAGTAGGACAGAAAAGGGCAACATGACCGGGGACATCATGACCCCGGGCTGGATGACTCTTTGTCCCGAGCTGATGACATAATTGGCTGGGTAGGAGATGGCTGGGGGGGGCGGCGGCAGGGCGTGTGGTGGTGAGGAAAGCTGGGGTGAGCAGCGGGGGGACGGGGAGCTGCAAGAAGACACCGGGGAGGAAGAAGAGGAGCAAGGAGGGGATAGAGAAGAGGTAGAGGAGGAGGAAAAAGAGGAGGAGCGCTTGGTGACAGACAGGTCCACAGGCTCCATTTGGGTACTGATGTACTGGGTGTTGGCCGGGGTGTGAGAGGTGGGGAGGGTAGGCAAGTGGGATGAGTACAGGTGGGAAGGGGGCAGGATCACTCTGTATGGCTCTGAATACGGTGAGTAGAACGACTGCAGGAGAAAGGAAAGAGGATGCACAAAAAGAAAGCATACCATTAGAAACTTCTGACTTCCACTGGACAACAAGACAGGTTTCTGACAAACAAGTCAACAAACACACTCGTTCAGGGAAAACCGATACTGTAACAGTGAAAGACAGATGTGTGTACAGTGTCTAACTCTTCATGGCCTTGATTCTGGGAAAATTGTGATTGTTACTTAAAAATTTAGATTTTAGCAGCCCAAAATTAAATTAACAAGCTGAAATAAAATACATTTATGATGTATATGTGTATACGACATGTATTTGTCATTTAAGGCACTGCATGCGCACATCATTTTTGTTTTTTATGGGGCATTTTTACCTATTAGCCTTCTTTAATTATTTAAAAAAATACTTAAATTTAATTATTAAACTCATCATTTATTTAAAGAACAAATTTGTTTAACAGAGGACCGGATTTGGCCCGTGGACCTCAGTCTGGACACATGTTTGGTCTTTACAGTTAGTGACTTCAGCAAAGACATAAAACAGACCATGACCAAACCACATTCATTTCTCTGTGACAACGACAGGCCACAAACAGCAGACTCGTTCTGAAATAATAACTCAGCGTTCAGAACCGGACCAAAGCAACTTGTTTGCAGTTTAGCCACTTTGCTAACGGTAATTACTAAAGGATTCTTCCTCTTTTCCGTAGGTTAACGGGACATTTAGTCATTTTTGCGAGCATGGGACCCCCAAGGAGCACAGAAAACACAGAGTTGGTTTTACTTTAACCTCGAAAGTCTCTAGGGCTGTGCAATTTTTGAAAATAATCTTAATTGCAATTAATTTCAACCAATATTCTGATTATTTTCTGCTTTTTTACAGGTCCACAATCAATAACTATGCCCAACACTCAAACTCATGTTTCTTGTGACCAGGCCTATATGTTATTAAGACATTAGATCATGTATAAAATTATATGAATGATATATTCTTCTTTAGCCTTTTAAATCACAGGACTGGATTTGGCCATGATCTTTGAGTTTAAACCCTGGGGGTTTGGTCTTTACCTGGCCTTTTTTATTTCTCTGACAGTGATATTCAAACGGAAACCTTTTTGCCGTCTTTCTGTTCTGATTTTTAAAGAAGCTGCATTTGAGTCTCAAAGAAGTCTCAAAGCCCCCTTAAAGGGGGCACCTAGATATGATTGTAGCCCATAGGCTGCCACCTTCCAAGATCCGAACTTACTGAACGCTGATTTTCAGAGAATAGCATCTTTCAGGCACAGCACTACTCAAGAATAAACAAAGCCTTGAAACAAATTTAGCTGCTTTGCTAACTTTTATTTAGGCAATAATAGTCTACATCCCTCCCCCCTACGTAAATCACAATCTTAAGCCTTAACTAGACCTCTCTGTCTGGCGTTGGAGAACTCAAATATTGCCTCAGTTATTTTGTCCTAACACACAACGTAGCATTGTGTCTCAGGTTAATCATCAACTTCTATTTCTTGCAACATGTGTAACATGACAAATAATTGTGGCCTCTGCCATTTCAAAATTTAAATTTTTAATGTTGCAATTGAATTGCAAATGCCATTAATTGCATAGCCCTAGACAGGTTCTGCACTCTCTTTCTGCAGAAGTTTGCATGATCAGTAACTTCCACCATTGCTTTCCAACAGATAACTAGTCAACACAGTGAACAATGCAAATAAAGTGAAATAAATTTTTCCATTTAAGATAGCCCTTAGGGCGGCGACTTTCAGATTTAGGTAGCAATAGCCCTGGGACGCCATTCTAGCGAACACTGAAGTTATTTGCCAATTGCACCACAAGCCCAAGGGAACAACCACATCCTTCTCCTTACATTAACTAAAGTTTAATTTTTGAAGCTTTAACTAAAGTTTATGTTTTTAGAGTTGAAGAAAGATGTGTTAAAGTCATACGTTTTGTTATGTTAGGTCAATTCAATTTTAAATATAAAATGTTCTTTCTTTGCAGTGATTAGGTTTCTGTTCCAGTGTTAAAGTGCAGTGGATAACCCTCTCAGAGTACAGTATATGTGTGTGTACCCATTGTATGCAAATGTCCACTGTGCAGCAGCCTGTTTGTCCAGGAAGAGGCAGTATGTGGGAACCAGTCTGTCTAGACACGTAGCTAAAGCAGTGTGTGTAGGTGTGAGTGCATGTGGGTCAAAGTTAGAGTATCTCTTCAAAACTCATGTCCAGGCATGATAGAGGCACACTAAAGCTACAGTTACACAAACACAAACACACGTGCCTTACCGTCTCCATGTCTGTTTTCAGAGGATAATCATACATCAGCATGGCTGCCCAGGCCAGGCTCCTACAAAATAAAACAAACACAATTGTCAGATTTACACAACAGATCTCAAATAATTGTTGTTTATTTTATGTTCTCAATCAAAAATGTTGGTGTATGGAGAACCACCAATATAATAAAGCTACTGTTGGATAAAGGCAGGAGAAATGCTATTTAGTTTTCTGGTTGAATAAACATGACCACTGCCGCTCAACTCCTGCTGACTCCGACTGTTAGTTTGTGACAGAGGCAGACTAAGTTTTGCAGTTACACGCTCACAACTCCCCCTACGGGTGCCAAGTCAATTTAACACTTTTTTGAGCCCTCTTTTAAGAACTCCACAATACAACACATCAGACCCAGAATATTTCAGAACATTTTAAATATATTTTTTTTAACAATGGCACCATTCTAACCTCAAATAATATTCTTTAAAAAATATATATCCTTTAATATGGCGTGTGATGCATTATGTGCATTAAATCACAGAAGTCAGTGCTGCTAGATTTCAACATTTTACACAGCTTCTACTCCTCTCACACTTCTGCTAACACTGCCAGTCAACAATGTTTACCAATATTTAGTTGTGACATTGTCACTTTGTGTGAAAGTATTTCACAGCTGAGGTTTACATTGTAAGGCAACGTGTAATTGACAGTTTTATAAAAAAAGAGCCAGTTTCAGGCATGACATTAAAACTGGTCAGCACCAAAGACAGGGTGAATCTCAGTTGGGAAGATGTATTGCATTGTTGCACATGCAGCACATCTAAGGACTGACATGTTCTTGTAGAAAAAAAAGAAAAAAGAAAAAAACGTGTGAGATTTCAAAGGTGGTTCCAGTTACCTAGCTTTTGCCCAGGTGCAGCTGTGATGACTGTATTGTTTATGAGTGTGATTGTGTTCAGCAGAGCATTAGAGCAAGATGAACAGGCAAAAGAATGTACCCCTAGGGAGTCAGCGCATGTGTTTGTGAGAGAGCTGATTAAAGTCCACAGTCTGGAGTGAGCCTTTAATTATTAACAAATGAACAAAAATACAGGCTCACACACTCACAGTCCAGATGGGGGGCAAGCCAATGAGAAAGCAGGATGACTGTTTGCTGGGTCAGGAAGGGTGTGAACATGACAACTAAGGCCTCGCCCTGCGCCCTGTTTCAAAGAAACAAAGAGAAAGCAGTTGGGTGAGAACTATGTGTGTGCATGATTTTAAGGGTGTGTTTTCTAATCTGAGTTTGTATTGTGCTCCAGTTCAGCTCGAGGTCAAGCATTTGTTTTATTGTCACTTACAAAGACGCAAATATGGAGAGCAAATACATTACAAAATGTAGATATGGGGAAAAGGACTGTGTTTTCTCTATAGTTCTAGGAATAGTTCAAAGATTGATTGAGAAAAGAAGTCATTGTGGAAGTTCCTAAACCTTTTGTGAACCTTGTGTTTATATTTAAACAAGAAAGTACTGCTATTGAAAACCGAGGCCCTGAGCATGACACACAGTTCTGACTCACAACTCACAAATTTCCAAACAAGGACACAGTGTCAGTGACTATTGCCAGCCTGATCCAGCTAATATCATCCAGAAAAACAATAGAAATGACATTATATCAATAAACAATACACAAACTAAACACCTGTGGCTATCTTTATCTATTATACTCAGCTACAGTTGAGAATGTTGTAGTATGTCTGCCAGGCCAGTAGGGGAGCTGTGAACCCCACTGATAACATGTTTTTTGTAGCACAAAAACAACAATCATGTGCTGCTATTGTTCTTCTCACTACAGCAGCCAAATTTTTTGAGACATGGTTGTTGCATCATTGTTTTCACAGAGTACATTTTATTCGCAGTTTACGCAATAATGCAGCAGGCGGTGGATCATAACAAAAACAAAAATCTTGTACAAAGCTCAAGTCAGTATTGAGTCACTTTGATTCTGTTTCAAACACGGTAAGGCAAATAACATCTATGGAATTTGTAAACTTTTATTGCTCAAAAATGAAAAATGCAAGGTCTTTGTCAGAATAGTGCATTTATATGTGATTGTATGTAAAAAATATTCTAAGTACTGCTTTTCCAGAAAGTTATACAAGTTCAATAACCCCAAAGCACTTTTAAAAATACCATGTATCAATCTTGTATGCTCAGAACATGCTATTCCCCTTGAAGCTTACGTCACTGCCTCCGACCCGTTTCACCTGAGTGTTGATTTATGCACTCTTCATACAGCTATAGTTGTGCTATATGAGCTTGTCAGTGATGGTGACGAATATATAGTTTAAAGAGTAGCCGCCTATAATCTTGTGATGTGTGCAGACCGTATCACGCACAAAAATCTCAAGCAAAATGTCACAGCAGTCATTCTGACACTTTCCCTTGAGGTTGTGTTAATCTTTAGTGGCTCAAAAAAGAGCTAAATTCAGTTTTAAAAAAGTGTGGCTGGTCAGAACCGGTGCGTGCTGCTCCTTTTAGTCAATAAGTAGCCTACCTGAGTTGCTCTGGAGTATTTTGTCCTCTTGCGCGCTCTATGTGGGTGTGTATTTGTGCATGTCAAGTGTGGTCTGCAAATATTGTCCTTCGAGGTCAGTAGAGCTACTGTGTATTCAACCCCAACCCACTCAGCAAACACTTCCCTCTCCACCCTCCAAATCTTCTTCTTCACCTTTTCTCAGCTTGCTATCACTCATCCTCACACTCCTTGGCTACGTTTATCCTGAACCACACAACACACGGCACTCTCAGTCTCTCTTTGCGAATGATATAAAACAACATGAGTGAAGGGGAAAATATTGTGGCTTGGAGTCTGTTCTGGCTACTGACTAACCACACACATGCACGCACCAAGTTTCTGCTAGCTCAACAGAATACATGCACTAAATCACTGAAGGAATAAGTTATTACCGACACACATGGACTGGAGATGATGAGATCACCAGAGAGACCCCAAACCTCCAGACTACGGCTTTGTCCAAGAACACGATGGAACGCACACACAAATCTGTGCTTTGCCTGGTTGCTCAATGGCATGTTGTGTGCTGACTTAGGATACTCTTGTACATTAATGTTGTTTTGAAAATTACATTACCAGGTTCCCAATTACCACACTGTAAGGAATGCACTGATTGGTCATTAAATCACAATGATGATTCATGGAGATGGCAAGACTTTTCCTTTTCCTCACTGCTCTACTTTTGTTACCCTCGACCTTAACTTTTACTCCCAAGTGAATACTTCCCATAGTCTTAGTTTACTTCCTATCTGTAATAATGTCTCCAGTGCTTCACTTTTACTTACAACACCCTGTTTAAGCCCCCTCTTGAATTCCCTCATGTACACTGCCTATAGTACACTCCTCCCGAAACACACAAATGCAGATACAGGCCGTCCAGACCTCAAGGGAAGCCAGAGGGGGCCGTCAGTAGGGGAGAGGAAACAGGATCTATCATCATACACACAAGCAAAAACATGGATACTCATGTCTGGAGATACGCTGGAGTTGACATAAGACTCAGAAAGTGACACGCACACACATCGGCAAAAAGAGTTTTGAGACTTTCCAGACGGCATTTGGAGAACAGGACAAAGGCTGCCAGGAGAAGGAGAGAGCAGCGGAAGCCCTCAGAGTTGAGTCTGACTGTTATTATTTCCACACTGCGTGATGGGTCGGGGGGTGTAAAGAAGAGAAGGAGGAGGAGGCGAGTGAAGCCAAATGAGGGGTGCTGCTGCAGGGGGCCTGTGGTTTCCTGTTCGACCCCCCTTCTCCTATTCTCTCTCTACCCTACACCTCCTGAGCCAAAGAAGGAGAGGGGGGAATGGAAGCAGAGAAAGGGCAAAGAAAACAGCCCCTCTGACCAAACTATGTGAAAATGGAAGTGGAAAGAACAAGACAGACACAGAAACAGGGAAGAAAACCAAAAAAGTTTAGACCAAATATGACAAAACTTTGATGAACCTCAAACACGGGGAGGGGGTAGCAGTAAGAAACAGTCACAGTGGCTCTATCCAGTGGTTTCAAAGTGGTAACAAGCACGCTGTACAAGTGTGCACACTTCCATGCAAGTGGTGTGCACTTTCTGGCACGAATGTTTAGTTGTGTAACGAGTTATGGCTGTCTGCTGCAGCCCACAGTGTCCCCACTGTGGAGAATCACCAACTCCCCAGCATCCAGGAGATTAATGTTTAGCCCTAATGTTCCCTCAGACATGCACTTTGAGCAGTGTGTGAATGTGTACACACACCGTGCATTTTTTTTCCAGCAGATAACATCAGCATGTTGATTCAGGAAAAGAACCGTACGGGTAGGTGGGGTGTTTGGGGCAAGAAGGTGTGTGCTTTTATGGGATATAAATGCATACAAAAGTGTTAAGTCATCCATACCTTGTTTTTATTATCCTAAAGTAAAAGAGAAGGATAAGCTAAAACAAAGACGGAGAAATCTGCCCCTCATTCCAGCCGTCCACCCCCCACATTCACATCCCTCTCTCCTCCCCTGTATCTGCCTCTTTCTCCCTCACTGCAGGCTCTAAACAGGATAAGGGCTTCATATGCCAAGTGGAATGTGTGACGCAAGCCTCAGCCTTGAAACAAAGCACAGGAAACAGGGAGAGACAGAGACAGAGAAACACACCAGGACAGAAAGAAAAGACATGTGTACGGTAGAGGATGTAGAGAGAGTTCAGGTGTGACTACACATCTGAACGTCTGTCTTATCTCTCTCACACACACACCTGTCACACAGACAACTGTGTGTGAAACTGCACTCATCCAGCAGCCACTGCAGTTGTCTCTCACTTACACGCCATCCCATCAGTCCTGACAGTGACTGCTCCAAAAGTTGGAGCAGTCAGAAAAAGTTTTGGAAGTCTCCAAAAGTTGGGAGAATGGGAGACATACACATGTTCTCTCAGCAGTTGGATGCTTCAGTCCTCTTGGTGCTATGCTTCAGTAAAAAAAAGTCCAAAAGTAGGCTAATTCTAAATTGTCACTATTGCAATTGTGACTGACAACCCTGCCAAAGCAAATTTGTGTATGAAGAAATGTTGACTAAAAAGACTACAACGTAAATTCTGAAAATCACAGTGTATGTCACTCATGTGACTCGCATTGAAACTGATAATATTAATGAATATTTTCATTGTGTTTTATAGAAATGTGTTTTTAAGACACAATTTACTAACCTAATTGTCCAATGTAAAATCATATTAAGTGGTTAAAACGAGGGACAAACAAGTCAATGTCTTAAAATATATGTACAACCTATAAAAAAAAAACAGCCATGTGTTTCCTAAAATAGCTCTTCATCGGATCACATCGGTTCAATATCAGTCCGTTCACATAACTCCAACTAATGATGATAGTTCCCACAAGAAACAGCTGTCACACACGAAAGCAATGTGATAGAAAAACAAAAAACAAAACACATTTAAGTGATTAACTCGTACAGTAATGAAAAAAAAAAAACACACAATCTCATTTAATCAGTCACAACTTGTCATTTATAGACTCTCTCCCACAGCTAACCGGCCAACACAAACACATCTGTGCAGTTATTAAGACGCTTTAACACTTGGCATCATTCATTTTACAGGAACAGAAAGGGTTTCAGTGTCAAACTTACTTTTCAGACGGAAAATCAATTTTGAAGATGTGTTACAGCTCCTAGCCTCCCAGCAGAGTTAAATAAGTAGAATAAAAAGGCAAACTCTTCCGAAAAATTGACACAGGCGACGCTGGTTGTGTCTCTGGCATATGGCTCACAAAAACAAGACGGTCCGTAGATCAATTGCTCCGCAAAAGTTTCCTAAGTTACGAAAGTCCCTCTCGGTTTACGTGCGTGACTCACTCTCGGTGTGCGCGCCTCCGACTCGGCTGTTTGTGAAGACTGCTGCTGGTGGTTGTGCTGTCACATGATCCGCGGGCCGCTATGGGGTCTGGTCGGGCGGCTTTGGGCGGCTCTGAGGCGGGACCAGGGCGGGGTCCTGCCGCTTTGCGTGTCGTCATTTCCAAGACAAGGAAACAGCTACAGGAAAATAATAAAGGGTATTAAAGTATTTTTTATTAGCAGCATCCGCAAAAGTTTCCTACGTATTACTTGCTAATTCACTGATGTAATAGAAGGTGTTATGATAATGGCTAATGGCTAATTGCTAGGTAGCTCAATAACAGCTACTTAGCTAGGTATACCTACAGCCATAGCTAAGATGTGTGTAAAGTTAATGATTTTTTTAAAAAAGCAAGCAAAATAATAACTAATAAATTAATAAATCTCTGTTCACAAACTTTCTCTACCGTCTTAACACAAAAAGTCCAGACTTTAATAATTTTGTAAACACAATTCAAGATTAGATAGCTCATTTATTCCCTAAAAAAACCTTCCTCTTTAGCTCTGCCTACATTACAACTTGAAGTGTTTTTTTTTATCTGCACACTTTTAAAATGTTTAAATTTTTCTTAAATTTAAATACATTTACGTAAATTGTATTTTATTCCCGTAAAGCACTTTGAGTTACCCAGTGTATGAATTGTGCTTTATAAAAAAAAAATTGTCTTGCCTTACTCAGTAACGGTACTTCCAGGGCTAAGCCACAGATATTTCTTTTAATTTTTATATTTTGATATCATTTGAAACATTAAACTTAATGTCTATTAAAAAAGTTGTGGCCTTATCATGTAGCTTCTCATAAACTGTGGCTACCATCATTAGCACACCAGATATCAGGTAAATCAAATGAGTGAGCATTACATCACATCAGAAAACACACTGCAATCATTCCTCTGCATGTTTTTTTTTCTGGAGGAAATATGGCAAGTTGCGTTGAATACCTGTGGCTTTTCCCAAGAATTTAAAAACTTGTGTAGACACTGGTCAGTTAACTCAATCATCAGCATCTAAGTTTTTTTTACCTGGAAACATATTTGTTCACTCTCGAACAGAGTACCTTGTATTACACAGAAGTCATTCCAAACACTACACTGTAGTTAGCTACACACTTGAGGAGTGTGTTTAACCTGATCTGACACATCAACTTTTATGTTGTCACTCAAGTATTTTTTTTTAGATGCTGGAATGGTGCCATGTCATAAAAACACGCGTGGTGCACCGTAAGTGTAAATACAATTACTTCTTCTTTCATATGCATTTTTTGTTTAGTAGTAATATTGTAACAGACAACTTTAATTGTGTCATAGTATTTGATAATATTTTAATATTTTAGACACAACAAAGACACCCAATAGAGGCATTTGTCGTCACTGTACGCTGCAAGGGGAGGCCGTTGAAACAAGGTGACTTGTTGAAACAAGGTGATGAAATAACAGCAGTTATTTCATGGATGGCTTCTATATTAGTGTAGGCTTTCGCCTTTCAGGTCTAACTTATATCCTTTTGGGCTTAGTCAGCTCCTTCACCTGAAGTGGAGCGTGAAACTGTGTACATTTCTCAGTGAACGAGAACGTGACAAAAGCCTCGTCAGATTAGACTTTTTTAGTAGCACTACATGTACTGAACATGTTTCTGAGCTCAAGTCTCCATTAATCTATTATTTTATATTTAGGATATAATAAAATTTAAATATAGAAGGCTTCCCAAATCATGCCAGTTGATTTTGTAACCTTTTATTTTAATGCTTTATATTGTGAGGGTATAAACAATAAAATTCTTGATTTTCCTTTAAAAAAAAATCTTATATAAACTAATAATGCACTATCTCTAACTGATGCAAAATATACTTTTACATCCATTTTGTCTTTGCTCTAGTATACATGAGTAATACTGGTGTATCTTCTTACATCAATCAGGTTGTTGAATTAGAAATGTGTGACCACAAGGTTGCAGGAAAAAGAGTGAGGGCCTTTACATATTTATGCAGCAACATAAGGTAAGCTCACACAGATGCAGCTGTATTACCTCATCTGGTAGAAACAGAAAAAGTGACCCCAAAAATATATAGGCAGCTGTTTATTAACTTAAATAAGGAGCAGTTGTGAGGTGTGGCAGAGTACCTACCAGTTACAATCTGCTTATTAAGAAGAAAGTGAGGACTGATTAGACATGTTCGCTATAAACTAAAGGTGCTGTGTGTCACTAAACAGGCCCCCACTTGGACTGCCCAAGGGAAACTAAAGAAAAAACACTTGGCGCAGAGCGCTACAAGCAGCCGCCAAGAAGACAGTTAAGCCTGGAGCCAACTGGACAGTGAGCCGTGCAGGTTTTGTGTGGCCCAAGAAAGATGCAACTATGTGCAAGTGGGTAAGTAATCAATTAATTTAGAAACAATAACGCTGCAGATGAAGGACACAAACATACCAGCTTACTGACTTCCATTGAATCTGTCGAAATATACCTCACCCCCACCACCAAACGAAGTAAGACATTTAAATGCACTTTACAATCCAGCACTGCGTGTGTGTAAAGAAAAAGGGAGGAGTACACTTCATACAAGTCAAGTTTAGCTTCAGGTGAAGGCGGCAGCATATACACTCTGATCAAACAATAGTTTTATTTTTCTGGAATGAATTGTCTGAGTTATATTGCACACATATTGTCTTATAAAGAAGCTGTGCCTGAATCTACTGTCATGTGTGGATTCCCATAAACCACACACTATGTGAGAAAACAGTGACAATAGCCACTTGACTTTGGTCAGTGGGTGTGGAATATATGATACATGTTTTATAAATCTTGTGTAGAACTGGAAAATGCCAAATGTCTTTATTAGTTTTGTGGTTGTTTTGGTTGAATACACTAAAACCTTTCTTATTTAAATGCTCAGACTGAAAGGGCATGCTTAAATGTGGTTTCATATAATTCAATAAACTATGTCCAGTACATCTTTTGTTCCTGAAGCGCTTTTCCACCTAGTAGGCACTCAAAGTGCCTTCCATTCACCCACTATTGTCACAGCTGGAACACCACTGGAGGCAAGGTGGGTTAAGTGTCTTGCCCAAGGACACAACAACAGTATGAACTGTGGGGAGAGCGAGAATCGAGCCGCCAACCTTTCAGTTATAGTGCTCTACCACTGAGCCACTGCGTCCCATGTGTCCAGTACAGCTGGCGGGTTCATTAGCTTAATTTTGGTTTGGCTTAATTCTTTGAAAAAAAAAAAAACTATTTCTATACACAGTGACACAAGCCAGTTTAATACAAACAACAACAATTTGTAAGTGTGACCAGAATTCACAAAGGGAGAGATTTGGCCCCAGGGTTTCAGTTTGACATGTGTGCTTTGAAAAGTGCGTGACTTGAAGGCAGTTTTGATTGAGCTGAACACACCTAACTATTCATAAGAATAAAGAATAAATAAACACTCTTCTTTGGAAAGCTGGCAACCTGGAGGAGTCAACATTCAGACGAGGTAACAAGTGGCAACTCTAGTCCATTTTTTCAAATCATTCAAAAGCATCTCTTGAAATGCTGTAAGGAGAACATAAATTTCTTCTCTTTCCAGTCCTTTTAGCGTAATCACTGTCAACACGAGACAACACAAGTTCATATACTTCCAACTCCCCAACATGTTCAAACCAGCTTGCAACCGCACAAAGTCTATATGAATCATGTGATTGATTTCAAGACATATAGTTATGTGTTTGTTGTGTCAATTGCCAGGACAACGCTTTTGATAAACTTGCTGCTGTTGAATGTGACAAAATAAAACTATGATTAAACAGAACTGTGATGATTTTGTTTTTGCAGATAGTAGTATAGCTAGAGTATAGATAGTAGTAGCATAAGGATTGGATGATTTCCAGTTTCATTTGACAGATGAGAGACGGCTGTGTAGAGAGACAAGCTACCACAAAATGGTATGTAGACATGAAAACATAACAGTGACTGACACTAGTGCTAATAGGAGCTGTGTCTTGGATGAGAACTGTGTGTTGGTGCACCCGCTGCAGGGAGGTCTCACTCTCAGGTATGCACCTTATACTATATTAATGTATCCCAGGGGAACAATCTCATCTCTGTCTCAGCGTTAACCACAAGCAGACAGGAGATAGAGCATGCAACGCCCTGCTAAAACAAACACTGTAATTCTTTGTGTCGCATTTCACTGTCTCCAAAATTCCTTTGACACTTGCATTTCCCTAAAACAGGTGTATTCTGAGAAGAATTGATGCATTTCAATATAGTTTTGCCCAAGAACAATCTGCCATTGACGGAGACATCAAGTCAGACTCAACAGGAATCAGTTAATCTATATAGAATATGGACATGTAATTTGCCACCCAGACAAATGGACAAACTTTAACTTAAAAATAGCTCAGGGAGGAGTAAGTTGGTATGACAAAGATTAACTTCCAATTAAGTTGTTAATGACTGTACAAATGATGAACTAGATGTACCTTTACAGAGAAGCACAATGTTCATTATGTGTCTCAGGGTCAATCTGCAGAATGTGCATTTCTAGCAATAAATGAGATGAGTGTAAACGACTGGAGTCAAAGGATTACGTTTCTAAAGTATCCAACAAAAAAAAAAAAGCAGTATAATGATAATAAAACTGTGTCCATTACATGTGTTTCTACTTTATACTGGGCTTAATTTTTGTGGGAATTATTATTATTAAAAATAATAATAATCTTTATATAGTGCTTTTCCCACCTACTGTAATATGCACTCAAAGTGCTTTACATACATTAAACTATTACCAGTGTTACAGAACATCACTGTAGGCAAGTAGGTTAAGTGTCTTGCCAAAGGACACAACGACAGTATGCGGGGGAGAGCAGTATGTTATGAGATGTTTTGAGCGGGGATCAAACCACCCACCGGCCGGTTGAAGGATGACCGCTTTACCCACTGCCGCCTCCTAAATTGTGACTGGGACCTATTTGACTGGATCCAGCTCCTCTTTTTTAAAGTAGAAGTTAAGGTGGCCTGTTTTTAAACACGTTTAACTCTGATTTATAACAGCCTGTAGAAATTGCCCATAAGTTTGTTAAAATGGCATAATCTAGCCTTTTTAACAAAAAGCTATAATGCAGTCTTTATAACAACATTTGTTCCTTTACCTTTTTTTCTTCTCGATGCTGGGGGAATACTTCTGTGTTCCCCAACCCTCCAGCTTTACAAATTAAGCACTGACTTAATATAACTGAAATATGTATGTTGAACTAAAAATGACTTAGGAACTGTGACACAACCCATATGGTAAAATAAACCTAAAATGGAAATGAATTGAAGTGGCTGACACTCCTCACACACACACACAGACACATGCACAAACATGCACACATTCTATGAACGTCTGTGGCGGCCCTGCTTTGCATAAAAGCAGTTGGGTGTTGCTCAGTTTAAGTGCTGTCAGGTTAGGCAGCACTTAAACTGTTTGTTACCGCCCCTAGCTCAGTCAGTAAAGCTCATGTAAATACAAGAAGTACACAGGAGAGTCTTGCCTGTGTTTTTTGCCCAATATTGTTCCCTTCTCTCTCTCATCTTCTCTACTACTGCACACTGGAATTTTTCTATTAAAAAGGTTTAAACTTTTTAGATAAATTCTTATTTCTTATTCAGATTTTATTCCTGTTTATGCACACAAAATACAAAATAAATGCCCTGCAAATAATTATTTCCTTAAGCTCCTTGAATAACATTGTCTGCTGATAACTGCAGCATGAACTGTGCACTGGGTTCATTCATAGCTGAGCTGGAATCATGCCCAGCTTCATAATGGATGGTTCCTTCCAAGACACAATTACTAATTCTCATACAAGAAGAGGGTGGTGACACTAAAAGCTGAAAGACATCTAGTGTGTTTCATGAGATGTGGGTGCTTGTATGGATGTGTGATAGGGATGTCACATGTGGTGACAAAATGCACAATTAGGGTTGTGTGAAGTTAGGTAAGTCCAGGAAATGAATGTAAGCCAGTGCAGTGTTGGGTGGGGGGATGTATGAATCGTCTCCCACTCGACTGGGAGTGGTGCTTCCTCTCCCCAAGTTCAGAAATAGCCAACAGACAACTTTATTGTTCAAAACCTGCCTGCTGTCACTGCCTGTCTCTGTCTCTGCCCTCACACAAAGACCCCCCCTCTCCTTTTCAGATCAGAATAACTGACAAGTGGCGTCTTGGTTACGCCCTGGCTCTGAGGAAGGGAGGCGGGCCGAAAGAGAGAGAAGAAGAAGCAGGGGGTAAAGGGTGTGGTTTTGTGGACACTCGATGTGCTGACAGGAGAGCAGTGGTCACACCCAAACCGTGGCGCCTGACCTTCTGCAACAAACAGCAACGCCCTAGAACACGTGCTCATCTGCCTGGACACACACAGACCCCATAACCTCATTCGTCCCAATTCTTCAGTGATGATGTCTCTCCGAATGCTCTGCCTGCTGTTTCACTTTTTCATGTTAGCACTGTGTGAGTCAGGACGCACTACGGCCAATCGCGTTCATAATTCTGACCTCCTTTTCTAGCAAAACTATGTAGTATACTATGATGTGAACCCACTGCATGTCCCAGCATGCAACTGGCATTTCACACCACCAAAATTAGACTGTAGTAAGAGCTTGTTAGGGACAAATTGTGGTGTAGGGGAGGCCACCTAGGTTTTTATGGAAGATGCTAATGTGCACTGGGATTGCATTATAGTACTGTCGGAAGCTGCCACTAGGGTTCGCCCAGCATGTTTTGATGTTGGTAGGGGAAACCGGAGTACCCGGAGGAAATACATCTGAGCACAGGGAGAATATGCAAATTCACACACAAGGTTTATTTCTGTCCTTATTTCAGTTACACATAATCAATTTTGAGTGTTTTCACTAAACACTGCTATTTCAAAGTTACCACAGATAAAAAAAAAAGAATTTAGTGTCCGTTTATTGATATTCTGTACCACACACCCAGTTCTGTCTTGATCTACTAAGCTGGATACAGTGTGTGGTACAGAACAACAATAAAGAAAGATATTGGATCCAAGGACCTTTCTGGGGTTGTAATGAAATAAACAAAAACCTGTTGTACATAAGAGACACGTCTGGCGGCTCATGTGTCATCAACAAGAAAATACAAGCCAGCAGACTGTTCACAGCTCTGTGTTTGGTTGTGTTTATGGCTTCATATTCAGCACAATAGCATAATTATCATCATTACTATAGTGTTACGGTAGCGTCACTCTATTCCCAGGATTTCTGACTTTTATCTTTAGGCAGTTGAACCAACCATTTGTCACATTTATTGCCGTTGTGTAACTGAAGAGCTGTTGAGATTTTGAATCATATTTGTTTGTGAATATATAAATTATAAAACTAGCCTATTAGATTCTCATCTGTCTTTTAAATCTACACACACAGTTTAACCATATGGCTTACAAACCAAATGCTGCATTATTGGCCCATATTTGCATAAAACCTAAGAACCTGTCAGTCATGTCAAGCAGAGCTACATTTAGCATGCCACGTATTAATGAGGATTACACACCAACAACCTGTTAACTTGTAGTCTGGACATGTGCAGCTGTGACGTCTGGCTGGCATGAAGAAACAAACACAGACAAGGATTTTGAAACGCGTGTGCAATTTCCTTGAAATAGAATGTAATAGAATAGAATGTAGTAAGAATGGATAACAACACCCTGTAAAAGAACAAAACACCCCAAAAAGTGTTTTTGTGACAGTTAAGGCTAATTTTAGGTTGTCAGGACGATGTTGGGTTTTGCATACGTTAAGTTTTACAAAGTTATGACAGATTTACAACGTGGATGTATTTTAGTTGTGGGTAGTCTTTTTGGCCAGTGGGTAGCAACAGGACAGGGAGGGGTGGTGCTGTATACATCTGTAATTTCATACACTGCCCATTTCTGCACCTGTGACTTTTTGGATGATTTGGCCTGTTGTGAGCAGCATTTGCAGGTCTCGCCTTCTCTTCATTATAAAACTTGAATAGATCACATTGCAACAGGAAACCAGACTGAAAACCAAACTGCTTAAAGGCATGTGTATGTTCTGGAAGTTGAAATCATGAGAAGACACACAGGAGCTGCTTTATCGAATGTCTAAGGTCACCAGAGCCCGTCTGATTAGGAGAGTATTTTATGACTAGCATCTCTCACTCAGTTGTCCCGATGTCTCGAGTAGATTAAGTGCTTTATCAGCTGTTACTGGGGCAGTTTGACCCTTTGTACGAACCAGGGTTCTCTCATCTCAGCAATAACTTCATACGCCGTAGTTTGTCTTTGAACAGGAGCATCATTAATGATTAGCTACATCCACTCCAATTACTTTATGTGCCACATAAAAGTATGGAACACTGTCAGTGTGTAAAGGTGGCCCGATAAGCAGTTGGACAGGTGACAAGTGATACAGGACAGGCATGATAACCTTTGATACCTCGACCTGAGTAACTGATGGCTTCTGGCAGGGCTGGGATTGAGGTGGAGTGTGGAAAGGTAAACAGATGCCAAGTTAAATAAAACTACTCTCTGGGTGATGGCACAAGTTTTGTCAATGTGATCAACTGGCATAAACGAACACTGTGCACACAAGCTTTATTTACACACACTGTTGGATGACTGGGCTCACTCTTTGTGCTCCAGTATTCCAAATTTAGGAATCTGTCCACTGATTTTTAACCAGTCATACATTAATGAGGTTATACTACCCCTTTCAAACTAAAATGGTGCTCTGACGCAACAATACTGCACTCCATTACGACATGGTATAATTTACCACAGACACACAACTTGGGCTGGGCGGCTCACTCAAGAGTTATAAGGGTTGAAAAAACAAAAAAAAACACTTAAGCTTCTGTGAGATTTTTTATAGATTAGACGCCGAGGTGAGGAGACTCCATGTGGTCGACAAGGTGTGGTTGGATACATAGGCAGTGCTGGCGTACTTTACCTGCCAATCACCTGCTGAAGAGAAGGTGTGTCCTGCACCTGAACTTGATTCTCTTAGTTGCTGCTAAATGGAAAATCTCCATTCAACTTAGTGTTTGGTTTGGATCATGACAGGCTGTTCTCAGCATTGTTTAAGTCTTTACTTGATGGAAGAGATTTCGTCACTGATCCTTATTGAGAGTGTTTTGTTTATGCCCTCTGCAGCAGTTTAAAGGTCAGGGTCATGATCAATCAATTAAATTGAATGGAAAAATGGCTTGTATTAAGGCTTGAACAAGAAAAATGAATAGACTCAAGTTGCTGTCTGGCCAGTGTCTGACTTGTAAAAATAATGACTAAAGGACCAAAGTTCACAGCAGGTTTTGTCATAGTTCATTACAATAGTCAGTTACACGGAGGCTTTCAGACAAATAAACAGCTTTAATATTACCAGCAGGGAAATGGCATGGATTTTGGTGCTTTTCCACCTTGTGCTTTACGGTACATTAACCGGTTTTAGTTGTGTCTTTTGCAGAGAAAATGAGCTCATTATAGTGGACAATTTACTTGAGGAAATGTATGTTAAAATGTCACAAGTCTGGTCAAGAAAACACATAATTAAAATAGTGTTAAGAGTGTATGCAAATATAAACTTTTGCAACTTTCTAAGTAGTTACAAAATGCTAAAAATGTATTCTGATAATCATATTGTTTTAGCTGCTGCAGTTACAGACACACATCCTTGCCCCAACATGCCTGTTCTTTGTTCAGAGATGAGTTCCTGTGTCTGTTAAATATAGTGTGCTGTACATTTCCATACACTCTATATCAAACTCTTCAAAGTGACTGGCATGTTGAAACAAGAGCACACAAGTCACTAATATGTACAAGTAAATGCAAACAAACCCAAAGAAAATACACTTGACAAGGGCTGAAAGAATATGAAATATATTTTTAGTACAGAATAATCATTAAAACGCATGTGAAAATAGAGTAAAATACAGTATGTTAACAGTGTAAATTGCTTGAATACAGGACAAGAGGCACACAGTAACACACTAAAACATTCACATACCACTGGCAAACTGTAGCTCTTGCTGAAGAAATTTAGTGTGTTCAAAATACAGTAAATCATTAACACGCAAAAAAAAAAAAATTATTCAATTTTGATTTGTTCGGCTCTCAAACTTGAAAAGCTACTGTTTCCTACTAAATCTAGAGTTCTCTACTCTGTGGTTCTTTGGATGAACTACTAATCTGTGAGTGAGGCTTAAAGCATAAAGTGCATGGTAAATGACAGCCTGAAACAAAACCTCTAAAATTAAATTATGGTGGAATCAAAAATAGTACATTGGACCTCTCAATACAAGCACATCACTCAACTCACTATATAATCAACCTTATACAAAAAAAACCAAAAAAACAAAAAAAAACACTTTGGTGTAAAGTAGACTTTTTTTTTTTTTTTTTATCGTCACATTTCTCAGTCTCTTTTGAAAGCACAGATTTGACATTCTTTGGATAAGGCCTTTTTGCATTTGACACAGTTAAAATATTAACACATTCAAAGATAAAGATACAAATACAGGTGCAAAAATGGTTGTTTTGTGGCAGTAGTGAACCAGAGGGGTAGTGCTAACAATCAGATCACTTGTTTGGTACAAGTCAAGGGTATCATTATTACCCCTTTATGTCCACTCAAAAAAAAACTTTGGAAAGAAGATAAAGGCCGTAAAATGGAGCTTTTTCATTTGCTCCACGTTCAGTGACAGGTTCGTCTTTCTTTTTGTTCCTAAGAAATCAGGAAGTTGTGCGTATGACTATGAGGTCTCTGGAAGTGCTAAAGGGTGGGGAAGAACGGAGTGCTCAGTCCTACCCCCTGGCCCATGTGTGTCCTGTCCCTTCAGAGATGCAGGTATTTTATTGCTGGGTGGGACGACTACCTGTCCGTCCGGGGATGTGTGTATGCCCAGGCTGTTGAGCAGGTCCTGGAGACGTGAGACTGTGCCGAGAAGCTGCTTCTTCTCCTGCTCCAGCGCTGACACCTGCTCCCTCAGCTGACCTTCTGACTGGACCAACACCTCCAATTGGCCCTCCAGACGGCACACACGAGCGTGGGACACCTGGAAGGAGTCATTTTATGTTTAAAGACATGGCACAAAAAAAACAAACGTCAAGTGTGTCTGTGTGTTTTATTTACCTGCACTTCTTCAAGCAGGTCGAGGTTTTGCTGTCGGAGGCTCTGGTTGGTCCTCTCCAGCTGCGCAGCTCGCTGCTGTTGAGTGAGGGTAGGGGGCGTGTCCAGAAGCTCGTCCTGCAAAACGTGGTATTCTACCTCGTAGGCCTGGAGCTGCTTGGACATGTCCATTTCACATACCTGAAACAAAAAGAAATCACATTAAGAGAAAACCAACTCTTGCTTAGGTGCTTATTATTCCATTTGCCTCCAAGCTCATGTGTATGTCTTTCTCTGTCTGAAATATTCTCATCTTGTTTTGTACATTTTACTTTATGGGTCAGTGTAACCCCTGGGGAATTCTGCAGTTAAGTTTTAGGAGCTGGAGGAAAAGGGCCAGGGCTGGACAATTAATAAAGATAATGCAAATGGACATTTATATAATCAGATTAATGGAGACATAGCTCATTTGGATTTCATTAACTAAATATATACCCATTACATGTACTCCATCTTTAGATATATTTTTTTACAGAACGCAGATTAAAATAAGCAAAAACAGCAAAACCAACAGCAACCATTTAATGTTAAAAAGTGAGTTCTCTCTCAAAGGACAGGTTGGCACCTGTGAGTTACAAGTGTAGTGTTAAGACATAACTAGTCGTTTTGGTTAAGTTCTTCATCTGCATCTCTCTTCCTTCCAAATTCCCCTAGTCCTTGTAATGATTCCAATGTAATGTCAAAAAACAAACCTGTTGGAATAAGAATAGTTACCTGGAACTACTTGGGCTTGACCAGTATCTTTCTTGTGTAGTCAATCCTTATCCTACAAATTCCATATAATCAGACGATAGAGCAAACAGAAAGATGTTTTGCACACATCCTGTTAAGAGCCTACACTTTGTTTTTTTTTGGCGGTGAGGCAATGAGTCACGGCGCACTGCTAACGTATATACAACATGCAGATAAGTGGCACCAGATGTAAAGTCCTGACAAGCTCATGCGTGACTCAATAACCTGTTCCTTTCGTCTGGAAATTATAAGGTGAATACATAACACGTATTTGATTGATTACAAAGCGGTATTTTGCCCCACCCAATGGTGTAAGATGTTTAACTTTAACACAAGTTGACTCAGTAAAGCGGGTCACCTATTTGTTTAATATTGTGTTCCTTTAATGCAGCAGGTGAGATTAATATGACTTCACCCAAATTCCAAAATACCCAAAAGTATTGGGTGCAGGCAACATTCATAGCCTCTGTTAAAATATGAGTAATATTATTGTCTTTCCATAATGCTGTGTAGAATATGCTAAACAGTTGCTATGTACACAGAGATTAGTCTAGTGGTTTTGACAATAACCTCAGTGACGTTGGAACGCAAGATTAAAGCAAGATCTGATATGCCAACTATCCAAGAGAACTACCCTTTGTCTGTAGTTGCTTTTGATTGAGCAGTCTACTGACCTTGAACGTCTCCTCCTTTAACACATAACATCGGTGTCATTTAAAATTAATTTCATCACATAAGCGAGATGTTGTTCTGTCTCAGATGCTCTCTACCTGGTTGATTGTTTTCTCCATCTGCACCAAGCCTAGATTAGGCAGCATGGTCTTGATGAAATCCACTATGGACTCTAGACTGTCATGCTGCAGAATTAAAGGTTTGTGGCTCCCCAGCAGACTTAAAGCCACCTTGAAGATTACCTCTGAGCCTTGCAGGAATAACATATCTGACAAACGGAGAGAAAAAACAGAGCGAGGTTAAAACAACAAGCGTGTGGAATCCAGGCAGACAAATGTGAGACAAAGGAGAAACATAATGGAAATTTTAACAAAGGCTGTTGGTCACAGAGGGGCTTAAAGTGTTGATGGGGGACTTTTTCTGATCAATACATTGACGTCAGAAATAAAAGTGTAAGCAAACATAAATACAGGCCTGAGAGGGTAAGCGGAGGTTACGTAGGTGTGGGTATTTGAGTGAGGCCTTTGAATGAAGCAGGGCGGACGAAAAGGGTTAGGCCCAAGATCAGACAACAGATTAAGGATGGGAGGGGACGTGTGGCATCTCGCATTTAATACCAAAGTCTTCACAAGGCAATAATGACAAGCGCGCACACAAAAACAGCGTTATGCTTGAATAAGCATAGGGAGCCAGTGAGTCTAGATCAATGGGTGAGTAACCAGCAAAGAAATTAGGCATAAAAAAAATGCAAAAAGGTATGTGACTTAATACAATAAAAGGTCATAACTGAGGTGTGTTTGATATTTCATGATAAAGGTTGAGGAAATTCAATTGTGTTATAAAATGAATTATATATCCAAATAAAAAATAATTGATGATAAACTTAAATTCACCAAAGACTCTGGCCACAAATCCAAGAGGGAAGTGAGAGGCGAAGACGGTGAGAAACCAGGGAGTTGCATATAAACTGGGCCCGATCTCCTGCTGCTCCAGGTGGCTGTAAAGATCCCTGTGATAATCGTGAAGCAGCCGCGACAACTGGTACATCTGGATCTGCGAAACACAACACGCACATCACAGCACATTAGGCGCTGAATGGGTTCAATTAATTAAGCCCAGCTCTACTCCTTTGTGTTTGAGTTACAATGTATATCAACGGTTAACCTTCAATACTAAAATCTACTGGAAAACATGCCAACACAAACTGATGAGGAAGGAGTAATCCGATCTTGTGCATCACTAACACACCTGTATTAAATAAATTACCCATGAAATTTAATATGAGGTGTGTTCCTGACCCGTTGGAACACCTTAGAGCAGTGACCTTAAAAGGTGACCTGATCAAACATACTGGAGGTTATGAAAGCGATCACACATGGCTTCGATGTTGGGCACGAGTCTGAACAGACTGCAAAAACTGGTTTACTCACAGATAGCTCTGCCTAACAACCCAAAAGTACATACAAATACAGTTCTGGTAAACAGTAAGACAATAAAGAAGCGCACTAAAATTTAATAAGTTCGATGTGCACAACTGAAACTCATAAAAACAAATGAATAGATCTTTAGATAATAAACAGATCTGAGACTGTGACACTGGAATCATTCAATTAACTGAGAAGAATGACATGATTAACAACCATACAAAGAGATACTGTCTGTTTAAATCTTACCTGCAAAATTATCATGTCAGGTCTGTATTGTTTGCGCAGCCCCATGTCATACATTAGAAATTTAAGCATGTTGAAGGCATCCTCCTCCCCCATATGTAACAGCAACACTCCAGCAATGAAGGACAGGCCCTGACAGTAGCCCACCTACAATAACCACAAACACATACTTGACATCTAGACAGTCAGGGACAAAGAGCACAGCCTAACACCTAAAGGGCAGGTGACTTTTATAATCATTTGTAAATGCACTACAAGTGAAGTGAAATAAGAAACTTGTAAGGATACCTCAGGATCCAGCAATGAATAAGCCTTCAACAAATTATACAGAGACAATTGCCCTGCGCCCAGCTGGGCTTGGAAATATGGATGAGTGGGAAAAGTGCGACCTGAGGTGAAAAACAAAAAACAAAACAACTATTATCTGATGTAAGACATATTGCAGATTTATTTTGACTATAAAATACTAGACTGACGAAGAGCCAGACAAAGAATCAATCAATGCTTTAGATCAAACAGATTCACAATGAAAAAAAAAAAAAAAACAGTTTTAATCAACATGATTTACTTGATTTCATCTGACATACTCCTGGAAAGATTCACTGTTGACTACAGGAGACAGCAGAGCCCCTGGGCATGCACATGGGTTGGAACAAAGTATACAGTCTTCTAAACTTTGCCTAAGGATGCTAAACTTTACACTTTACACATTGATGTTACAAAAGGCACTCAGTGCATGAGCATGTGCCAACCCATTCTAAGACATCTTGCTTACAAACATGTTCAAGCACTTGTGAATGTGGCCTAATGCAAAGACTTAGTAAAGTCAGCTTCAGAAGCTTAACATGTTCAGTTGCAAAGGACATGCACCTTTCACACATTACAACATAATGAGGACCCGGCGTCTGTAAAGGAGCATTTGTAACTGGCAGCAGTGTGTGTGTGTTTGGGACTGTGAGCTTCTTCACTTGCAGTGATGAGAGGAGTCAATGATCACCGTGTGAGTTGCATGTGAGGAATGTGCTGTAGGCGCTTAATGATTGTGAAAATAATGCTGCCATCCCTCCTGCGCCTAAAGGAAAGTTTGTCTGTCTAGTGAGATGTATGCGAGGTTCAGTGTAGTTAACTCTTCTCCAAGTCAACACTTTTTTTTTTAATTATTATTATTTTTTAGGTGAACAGATGTGGGTGCTATTTGGGTGTGTGGAAGGTGCAGTATGTGTGACTTTTTGGGTGGATGGTGTTGCTGAAAGTGAAAATGTGTCAGTTTCAAGACACTGAATTGTAAAGGCTGTGTTCAAATGTATGCAGGATTTTGTTCTCAAGTAAAATGAACAAGACATCTAAAAATGTGAATGGATGTGAATATAAATATTTACCCAAATCAATGAGTATGGCGTGCTGCTGTGATGTGAGCTGCTTGAGAAGCTCTTTGTATGGACTTTCATTGGCAGGAGGTCTTGCAGGGACAGTCTGCCTGAGCAGAAACTGCTCAGAGAGAAACTTCCAAATCTCCCCACGATGTTGCCTCGGGACACCTGGTTGGCCAGAGCACAGACAAAGTATAAAAAGGGTGTGGTTACATGCAATGTGAATATGCTAACATGGTATTGTAAGTAAAAATAGCTTTTTCATACATTTCAATTATTCTTGAAATACTGACTGAGCCAAAAGCAAATCTGAGGTCAAGCATGTATTTCACAATTTTGTAGAAGCCCAGTCTAAAGCTTCAAAGTAACATACTAGTAACAGGTATTACAAAATCTAACTGACTCTAACGAAACAGCTTTTTTACTGCAAAGGTAAACTTCTATGTTGAGGCGATGCATTAGGACCTCATACAGACCTTGTATCAATGCGTTTTCTTAACACTATACTGACCTGATATAGTTATTTAGTTAACACCTGCCAATGACATGTTAATAATGTGCATTATTTTTGGTCCATGTCAAATGTTTAAAATATATTGTGCACTTACCCATCTTGTTCACAAAAACAAAATGCCACAAAATAACACTTTAACCTATAGTCAGTATTTAACACCCTGTAGTTATGATGACTAGGACATTTAATCTGTAAGCTCGTGCAAGAAACATGTACCTTGTGTAACGGCAGCATGTATTGTCTCAGAATCAAATTTGACTTTGGCCCTCCCGGGTGTTCCCAGCATTTTCTCCCAAACCAGAGTGACCTCCTTCAAACATGGAGTGATTTCCTCATAGTCCAGCTTTAATCGCTTGTTTTGCAGGTCACTTTCTGAGGCTACAAAACAGACAGAAAATTTTAAGTAATTAGGAAATTAGAAAAACATCAGAAAATATGCAACATGCAATAACTATGCTAGTGGCAAGAAAAAGTATGTAAACCTTTTTCATGGTTTTCTAAATAAATTTCTCTTAAATTGTGATCTGATCTTCATCCAAGACAAGGGTATTGTCTTATAACTGGCTGCCCCCCCCTTGGAAACAAAAACCTTAACAATGCAACTGACCACATCCTTTGACATTTCAAAAGTTTAATATATAAAGAAATTCAAATCTCAAGACACACTGATGCTACTTGCGTTTGTATTTGGTCACGACCCAGTTTGATTTAAAGTTCTGTCTGGCCAATTATTGTCAAACAATTGTGTTTACTCTTTTTAAATCATAATGACAAATGAAACTACCCAAATGACCCTGATGAAAAGTTTACATACCCCAGTTTTTAATATCATATATTGCCACCTTTAACATCAATAACAACTTGAAGTATTTTGTGGTAGTTGTGGATTAGGCTCCTTATTTTCTCAGATGGTGCCCATTCTTCTTGGTAAAAATCCTCCAGTTCCTGTAAATTCTTGAGCTGTCTCGCATTAACTGCATGTTTGAGATCTCTCCAGAGCGGCTCAATGATATTGAGGTCAGGAGATTGAGAGTCCAGTCCAGAACCTTCACTTTATGCTGCTGTAGCCAATGACAGGTCGACTTGACAATGTGCTTTGGATTGTTTTCATGTTGGAACATCCAAGTACGTCCCATGTGCAGCTTCCGGGCTGATGAGTGCAAATTTTCCTCCAGTATTTTTCTGATTACATGCTGCATTCATCTTGCCATCAATTTTGACCAAGTTTCCTGTGCTTTTGTAGCTCACACATCCCCAGTAGGAATGGTGTATCTTTCATCATAGGCCTTGCTGACTGGTTGTGACCAAAAAGTGCAATTTTGGTCTCATCACTCAAAATTACTTTGTTCCAGAAGTTTTGAGGCTCGTCTCTGTGCTGTTTGGGGTATTGTAAGTGGGATACTTTGTGGCATTTGCGTAGTAATGGCTTTCTTCTAGCAACTCAACCCATTTTTCTTCAAGTGCCTCCTTAGTGTGCATCTTGAAACAGCCACAGCACATTTCTGAGAGTCCTGTATTTCAGCTGAAGTTATTTCTTTGCATCACGAACAATTTTCCTGGCAGTTATGTTGAAATTTTTGTTGGTCTACCTGACCTTGGTTTGATTTTAACAGAATCCATCATTTTCCACTTTTTTATTAGATTGGCATTCTCATTTCCATGGATATCTTTTTATATCTCTTTCCTGTTTTATACAGTTCAATTACCTTTTCCTTCAGATCCTTTGACAATTGTTTTGCTTTTCCCATGACTCAAAAAAACTGAAACGTCAGAATGAAAGATGCAAAGGTCTGTTAGAAGCCCAAAATCTCACTGACCTTTTATTCACACACTGATTACAAGCAAACGGATCACAGGTGAGGATGGTTACCTTTAGAAACCATTCAAATCTGTTTGTGTCACTTGTGTGCATGTTATCAGGCCAAAATTACCAGGGTATATGTAAACTTTTTATCAGGTTCATTTGGATAGTTTCTGTTGTCATTATAATTTTTTTTTTTTAAAGAATAAAACACAATTGTTTGACAATAAATGGCTTCACCCAACCATTAACTAAGATATAAAAAATATTTTTCATATTCTCTGGAAAAAATAAATAAATAAATAAAAAATCACAAATTCTGCCTTAATTATTCTAGTTATTTAAACTTATGTGCACAACTGTATATTGTGTAACCCTTAAAAGAGTATAGGTAACTACACCTTATGATTATAAGAGAATGTGTATCAAAACCTTCACTTGAACACGTAAAACTAAACAGAAATGCAGAAAACTGAATTCCATTTCCATTAACACCAGTGATCAAAGAAGGTGGAGACACACCCAATGCTGCTTTCTGACAACACCCTTCCGCTCTCCTGAACTAATAATCTCTTCACTTGCTCTTTCACTCTCCACTTTTCACGAGACAAAGAAAACAACACAAAACGTTTGAAACCTTCTAGGAATTAGCCGGTTGTAATGTGTGTGGGCAAAAAAGCAATGTTTCGAAGAGTTACAACTTTAAAATGAATAAAAAAAAAAAAACAACATCAAAGAAATAACAGAGACAACTGCAAGAACCAGTTTTAAAACTTAAGCTGTGTCGGAAAACAGTGACGAGAGTTGACATGAAACCTACAAAAATGTGTTATCTTTGCTTGTGTTGAGAACATCCTGTGGATAAAGTTTATAAAGAAACAAAAACATGATGGGAGTGACCTGAAAAGAATGTTTTGTGGGTAATAAAGGAAAAGGAGGCTTGGGCAGCGGAGATAGGGGCCCCACCCAGAGTAAGAATAGATGCTGGTGGTGAGGCAATGGCTCGGCTGTGTGCCTTATCAGCTGTCCAGCTACAGCTCTATCCTCACCGTCCACTCTGTCCGTTTCTCTCCCTCTTTGATGGTGAAGCACACCACCCTTGATAACACACGTCAGGATAACATACCACACCCTTGAGCTGACAAAAATACACAAAACTGATGGAGTGCATTTCAACAGTTAAAGTAAAACCCATAAAGTAGACAACACAGTAAAAAAAAAAAAAAAAAAAAACAGAATGGCAGGCAGGGAGTTGGGCTCAATCTTGATAAATAGTAAGCAACTGGTGGAGTGTAAAAAACAAGTCTAGGTGGCCAGGAGGAGTAGAGAAAACTAGAGTTTCTTACATCAATATTGACCCACATTCACCCTGTGCTGTTGGGAATAATTTGTATCAATGTGGAGATTTGTGTGTGGATTAATGGTTTGTATACACTGCAGGTAGTTAGAGGTGTGGAGGCTTCTTGGATTGGGTGTTCTTTTGTGCCAACTAGGTCAAGAGAAAGGCGGTGCCCTTGGCACACCCTAAAAATGCAAGAACACTTTCATGCAAACACAACTATATTATATAACTGATTTTATAGGAGGTGGAGGCAGTTCTAAAAAGTGTGTTCACTTCTGGAGTGGCATCCTGCCAAAAGATGAATTAAAAAGATAATTTAGCTTCTTAAGAAACTCAACTTAACAAAAGACAAATTCCAATACTTCTATGACATCCATGCTATCAATGTGATCAAGTAGAGAACAAAATAAAAGCATTGTGTATTTGCCAGTTTTTTAAACTTGTTGACAGACATGAGTTTTTACCCTGTAGTTTCTGGTTCTCCCGCTCCATCCTCTGCAGTAGGATCTGCTGCAGGATGGCCTTCCTCCAGAGCTCCCTCAGCTCCTCTTTGCTCTTTTTGCTCTCCTCTTCAGGCAATGCCCTCATGGACAAATCACCACTTCCTGCCATTGCAGCCTGGCCAGAGCACACATGGCCCCCGTCGAGACAGGAATCCCCTCCTCGGTCTTAAAAACACATCAGATCAGATACTATGACATTATACTATGTGAACATGTCTGTGAAGGTTCTCAGTCATCCAGGCATCTTGAAAACTATGTGAATAAATAAAAACATAAAACGTTGCTAAAGGTATGCAATATAAATCACACCAGGAAGAAGCGAAGGACATATACTATTTTTAGAAGACCATGTATATTAAATTAATAGATGATGATACAATCATAATAAAAAAAGCAATAACAACTATTTGGGGCGGCAGTAGCTCAGTGGGTAGAGCAGTCATCCTTCAACCGGAAGGTAGGTGGTTCGATTCCCGCTCTCCCCACAAATCATACTGTTGTCGTGTCCTTGGGCAAGACCTTGCCTCCAGTGACTGTAACACTGGTAATTACTGTAGAACAATGTAAGTCGCTTTGGATAAAAGCATCAGCTAAATGAATAAATGTAATGTAAATGTATTTAATATTCCCAATATAGACTTAATTATTTTGCAAGGGAATGTCCAAATCACTGGTGAGGCTGCCATGATGCTTTTCTCTGCTAATTTTACACACACAAAAATAAAAGATACATTTATGAGTTGGAAGAAAAAGTGTTTGTGTGACTCCACCCCAAAGTACAGGGTGGATCAACCTCAAAACACACTGTGTTGTTTAGAACAGGAACATATTCAAACTATTCAAACACTTCAGATAACAAGTGCTTCTCTTCCACTTTACACTCAGTTAAGGTATCACACATTGTACACGGTATGCCACTAAGGAATGAGACAGGTAGGTGCATCTGATATCAATCTTTCCAAAGAAATTTCTAAATAATACTCTTTTAGAATTCTTCCTGCTCAGACACATAAAAAAAAAACAATGCCGTTTGTGCCAGGTGAGGTCAAGAGTAATGAACGCTTTTGTGTCAGTGTCAGGGAGACTTTTAATTTTTATACATTTTTATAATCACATTTTGTGTCTAAACCAACATATTTAATAAAATGCCTTATGTTTTAAGAAAGCCAAATATTAGTAAAACAAACACAGACCATTACAACACAGAATGTGTTCACCTTTTGTGCGATAAATGAACGCAAACACAAAATCATTTTAGGACTCTCTTAGCCATTCTACGTTTATCCTAAATGTTCCCAAATGTTGTAACATGCAACTAGAAGTGACCCACACCACTCCCTGAGCAAACACTCCCTTCTGTGATGAAGAAAGGACCAAGTAAGTGCTAATTTCTTTATGCATTTCTATTGCAAAAGTAAAGTGGGTAAATAATACTGGCGCTATCCTGTGGCGCTGTCTGTGTGTGACTGTCAACATGACCTTGAACACCACTGCCTCCCCCAGCACAAAGCACTTGACACACCCATGACTTTATGCATGAACGCACACACAATACAAACTAAGAAACGGACTTGCCTTCAATGCACATCAGGCCATTAAACACCTAAAAACGTTTCTCTACTTCATGTTGTAGTCATTTTCTACAATTACTGATAAGGCATGTCATGTCAGCTTGAAGCCTCTGCAATGCACAATGACATGAATAAACCTTGTTAATCCCTTATGAACAGCACCTTGAGTAGGAAAGTGTCATCCTAGCTGCACAGTCCTTCATTTATTAGACAAGATCCTCTCCAACAGATAATCCACTGGTGTGTGTGACGGTGGTGAGGGACACTTGAATAGAAACACTTAACCAACCCCTCCTTTGCTGTAATGTAATATATAGTTCTTCTACCTGCCAAAGAGACTTGGGCTGGGTATTTAAAAAGGTAGCTAGTAGTGGAGATTTAGAGGTATGCATGTGTAAAACTATTGTTGTATAGTTTGCATTTTATATTTAATACCTACATCCGTCAGCCATTCAAAACTACTACTGCAGTGTGATGTTCATCTACAAGCTGAAGGTTCAGGTTTAGCAAATACAATTCTCTAGTTAGTTTAGAAGTGTACAGTTGTATCTATAAAGTTACTGTTATAACAAGTTACTATTATATCATTTTGATTTTTTAATTTAGCCATCCAAAAATGTCCTATTAAAATGCTTTGTAAAATTCAGTAAAACACTACCCTCTAGTGGTAGAAGAAAAAGGTCAACGTCTGTACAGTATAGGTAAAAATGACAGCAATTGCATATTATTCAGAGTCAAACATTGTTAACATTTCACAAGAGCCAACATAAACTGCCATGTTTACACAAGTGGCCTAACCTGAATCTGCTATCTTTCTTTGAGGGCTGTTTAGATTCACAATCCAAGCATGAACGGTAATCCTAGGCTAAAGAGCCAACCTGTCAAAACACACCAGCCTAAAGCAGGGATGTCATTTTAGGGATGTCATTTACACATTAGTCACTTTTATAATAACGCTTTGAGATAGAAATGTTAAAATACAGGATGTGATTAAGAGTCATCAAATCAAAAATAGCACTTGCTTCTTCTGCTTTTTTTTTTATAATTTACTGCCATTATTTCTGTCCAGTTACCGGAAGATATGGGTTTGTTTAACCAAGTACCTTAAATGAATTATGAATTTAGAGTTTTAAGGGAAATAAAAAGTACCAGATTCTCAGAAAATATGCAGGGCTATTTAAAACAAAAGTGTACAATATTTTTAAGGTTTTGTGAGTGGACAGATTTAAAGAGGCAGATGAAATTTGGCACTATATTCAGTCTTACCATTGGCCTCTGAGCTCTTCTGAGGAGTTGCAACTCTCAGAAAAATCTGCTGTCTCCATGAGTGACGGTGGCTGCGCAGAGGGCTTTCCTCTATCCCACATGCTGGGATGGGTGCAGACAAAGCTGCTACATCACTGAAAATATATGAACAAGGTGCACAATGACAAACATGAGTATGTATGTAATAACAGAGTTAAATGTATGAGCACAAATAGCATAACAATAGATAAAAGTAAAAAGAGATATATTTGAAAACCTTATATTTGAAAATATATTGACAATTGTTGCATCCATCAGAGTCACATATTTATAACCTAATGATGTTGCATGAATACAAACAAAAGGACAGAATCAAGCATAACTTTGCTGGACACACTAATATTAGAATAATGAGCATAACTTTGATGTTTGCATATGTACCTGCTCTTTGTTTCAGGAAACTCGTTTTCTTGAACGGGGGCCAGAAATTGAAATTTCAGAAAATTAGGGACAGAAGAGGAGGAGTGAAGACGAGCCCGAAGGCCACCCAGAGGGCTGAGGTTGAGAAATGTAGGGAAAAAAACAAGCACACAGTACAATCAAAAAGATACTTGGTGCAACATGGAAATGAGACAAAAATGCATGAAAAACATAAAAAGAAAAGAAAAGAAAGTTTGTGCAAAAGAGGATGGTTGGTGAGCTCACCTTCTTTTGCTGAGCCGGGTTCCAGTTAAAGGAGAGGAAGGTTGGTGAGGGAGCAAAGAAGAGGAGTGTGAAGTATAGGGAGAAACAGGAGGAAGGGTGGAGTTTGTTGAAACTTGTCTAAACTCAGAAAGAAGCAAGTCAAAAGGAATTAAATCAAAGCTAGCAGTGTGTCTCAGTTGAGAAAGGGAGAGATCTTTGTGGATTCATGGTTAAGAGACAATTTTCTCAGCATGACTGAGTTAGTCAAAGATGGAATACACATGCAGTCTTAGAGAAGATTTTTGAACAGATTTGTGGTGGTTTGCTCTCTAATTATTATGACCACAATCAATATTATTTTTATATTGCAGTTTATCGAAACGTATTAACCAAACCAACCAAACAACCATCAGAAAGTTCAGACAAGAAGTCTTCAACACATGCAAGCCATTGGTCTAATTGTACAGTTATATCAAGCAAAATATACACCCACAATCATTTTTCATTCTAATGCCAAAGAAAAAGCAAAAACAAACAAAAACAGACGTGCCCTACTTGCTCTGGTGTGGACTGTCTGTGCTGACTGAGTAGTGTCGTACAAGCTTGGGCTTGGTAGAAGCAGAGGTATCCTGTGGTGCATGAGTTACTGTGACCTCGGGCAGGTGTTCTGTCGAGGACACAGTGGGAGGGTGGCTGTAGGTGCTGGCTCGCCGACGAAAACCTTGTGACTGAGAGTCACTCAGTAATGAAGAAGACGACTGGGACAGGGCGAGGGAGTTATCAAGCTGCTTCAGGTCGCCAGTTGAGTTGTGGCACCTATAAAAACAATTAGAATGAATACAAAATTTCAGCTAAAGACAACAAGAATAATGATTTTCAGTGACATTTAAAAGCAAAGTAAAGTCTACAAGTGGTCATTTAGTGTGTGTTCTAGTTTACTTGAGTGGGCTGGTTGGCCGCAGCTGAGAGGTGTCAGGCAAGGGGTCGTATAAGTAGGGCTGGTCTAGACTACTGTTGACTGTAGAAATGGAAGAGCTGCTGTTACTCCTTTCACTGTTTTCTTTCTGAGCTCGAGCCCTGCTGCTCCCCTATCAACAACAAAGAGATCCCAGGAACACTTAGTACATACCTCGCATTTAAGTACAGCCATGTTAAAGTAATTATGATTAAGTATATATACATAAAACAGAAAGACAAGTGCATTGTTACCTTCCAGATGCCCTCTAATGACTCAGTAAGTGAGCGTTTGGCCCGGCTCTTGAACTGTTCAAGTCGCTGTCGACTTGAACTCTGTTGTGTCTCTGCTGCAGCTGGGGCCTCCTCACAAATCTACACAGACAGTTAGCACTTACTGAAAAGAAATATGCCACTGTAGGCACTGGACTTACCGTTTGAAAATGTAAATGCAAAAACCAAGTTTATCATATACATTTACCACTTTGCTGTCTGCAGGTACGGAGTGCTGATGGCTCTTCTGTCTTTCCTCGTAAAGATTCCTTAAGGATGTCATTATCAATTGATTCTCCTCTTGGTCACTCTTAGGACGAGCCCTCTGCGGCAAACATAAACAAACATTTACAATGGTAAATGGAACAATGGTAACGTGGATAACATTGTGATAGCACACATTTAAAAACACGTGACTTTCTAAAGTGAGTAGCAACACAAATATGATATTACTATGACGCAAAGGTTAATCAAGTGTTGCAGTTTAGCTATATGACCAGCAGATGTCACCAGAGTCCCAAACAAATTCAACATTCAAGCATCAATTTTAACTAGTTACTTTTTTTTTTTTTTAACCAGGCAAGTCAATTGAGAGCCAATTCTTATTATAAATGATATTTGGCCAAGAGACAGCACAAAAACACAAAGATAAGAGGAACAGTAGAAGAACAGCAAGGAATAGCAAGAAATACACTTACTATACAATATCATTCAGATTCAGAACATTAAGAGCAGAATGCAATCTGCACAACTAATACAACAACGAAAGTGCAATGTGTACAATAAATTCAGTGACCTATGCATACAAAATGTGCAAAAAGTGCAACAATCTTGGATTACAGTTTGTAGTTAATGTTTAAATGAGGAAAGTGAAAGAAATATGCTGAGCTTCACTGGAATGACAAATGACCCAAAAAAATAGTACAGGTTTTGGGGATTAGAAGGTTAATAAAGCTACTTCAATGTAGAGTACGGTTGAAAATATTGAGTAATGAGTAATGTATGATAAAAAGAAAAGTGATTTATCCAAAAAGAAAATGTGACAATGAGATCACATTAGACGCAAAAACAACAACAAAAAAAAGTTGATGTGCGAGGACACATCCCACACAAAAAAACATTGCCCTGCGGCAATGAAGGAAGACATACCATGGTGTTTTCAAAGACTGAAGCTTGCTCAAGGTTATTCAGCGAGGCTAAGTGCCGCTGCAGCTCCAGCTTGGTTTTAGATGGATGCAAACCTGGAAACAAGACCAGCCAAGTTATTGTGTGGCATATAAATATTGCCACTCTAGTTTGATTGTGAGTAACTGTGTGTTCAAAAGAATATCAATGTCTGCTTAACGTAAAATATTAAGCAAGTCATCTGATTGCGTAGGAATTTTCAAACAGGGGTCACACCAACTGTCCCCAAATAGTTCTGTCTCGTGCACAGTATTAGATCTCCTCATCTGTAGTAAGAATGCTTTTTGTAACCATTTAGCAGCACTTTCTTACCTTCTATCCTTTCACACAATTTATGGAGCTGTTGCATGGGACAGCTGTCACACTGCAGGCTCTGGGTCTTTGCATTCTGCTGCATGGCTGCTACAGAGAATGCCTGCTTCAAAGTTAACATCATTTCATCGACCTGCCAAAGCAAACACAGACCTTAATATTATAAATTATTTTATTTAAAAATAAAAAAGTATCCTTCTACCCCCCAAAAAACATTAAAGAACAACATGTATGTACCAGTCAATATAAAAAGGGTTTTTATGCAGTTTTTTTTTTTTTTTTAAATCAGTTATCTACGCCAAAACCAGAAAAACTGTCAATATAATATACCAGTCAATATAAAAAGGGTTATTATGCAGTTTTTTTTTTTTAAAAATCAGTTATCTACGCCAAAACCAGAAAAACTGGTATAGACTTATATAAATGTATTGCATGTAGTAGGTTTTTAACTGTAGTCCTATTTTCCTTTTCCTTGTTTACAGTTATTAGTCTCACCAGTAATTCATCTGTACATTGGAAGACGTAGCAGACAAAATGGAAGTTCCCTCCTTCCACAGTCTCTCTACAAATGAAGCCAAAGTGATCAACATGACGAATACCCTGGAGAATAATGGTTCGAGGGTTATAACATTAAACAGATGTATATTTTAAACAAAGGATTTAGTTTTTTTTTTACTGTCAGATTATAAGGGACAAACCTGTGAGCAAAAGGAAATTTCTCTGAAGCTCTTCTCCATGGCAACTTTCTTAGTGTCTGGACTGACCAAATAAATCTGAGACCTTCCCACCTAAAAGATGAAAGAATAAATAGAGTGTGTTTGTACACAGCCATCTTCTTAGACCGCAGCTAAGGTTATTGTGGTCTTGTTATAAAACTGTAACCATTTTTTATTTTTGTAAGAATTAGGTTTTTTAAAGGTTTTAAATTTTCCTAGTTCTTTTTGAATTTTGGAATTGTTAGGCAATGGGAGGCAGTAATTTAGCCACACTGAGATCATACTGTCTGCTGTTATCTGCAGAGGGGTATGGCACCAGGGACAAGTCCTTCCTGTGAGAACTCTGACCCATTTTAGTCACATGACAAACAGGAAAATCCCTTCTGGCAGCAGACCACTGAGGTTATAAAGAGGTCAAGTGGCAGAGTGTGGCTGAGCTAATTTAAAGCACAGTCAGCATTGAATCCTGCTGAGTCATTAGCAGGGTAATATTCTCATGTCTCCTTTAGGAGTGACTCTATGCATTCTTTTAAGGAAATCTAAACATTTAACTGTGTCGTGTCGGTGAAGGTTCTCAGTCATCCAGGACATCTTGAAAAAAAGGTTTGAGTAAAAGCATCTGGACTCAGTTTTCAAGGTTTTCAGAATTGATAAAGTCTCTTGGAATTAGAGACGTCTTCACCTTGAAAATTTAACTGTCATTTTAAGTAAATATTGCATGCTTTCTGGACATTCAATCCAAATGTCTGTTCAGTCTATTTCAGGGTGTAATAAACTCTACCGTGAACAGCATGGTCCTGTTTTCAAGCAGACTGGTGGGTTGAATTCCAGCCGATTTATTCTGTGCTTCAGTAGTGTTGTTCTTGGACATCTCTGGTGAAAGTCCATTTTCATCCAGGGCTTGCAAAGAGGGAAAACTAGGGTCATGTTTGAACAGGACAGGTCGCTTTACGCTGGTAGGACTCCCTGCAGCACTGTTACCCAGTCCATTAGATTGGAAAGACAATGCCCTCTTTAACCCATCCACCAATCCACCGCTTCTTCCCCCTTTATCAGTCTCTTCAGAACCTTGCAACTTACTGAATTTTTCAATGCATTCGTCAATCAGAGCGGGAGGGGCCTTCTTGTGAGCAACACTAACACGGCCACAGAACAACACCTCAAACTTCTTGGCAAACGCTGTCGGAGAAATGGGTCCTATGGTGTTTGGAGCAGTGGGGAGGGTAGAAATGTTGAGGGATTTTTCAGAGGGATCATTTCCTCCAGATAGCGTGGAAGTTGTGGAAATAGTAGCTATGTCATCATTGCGAGCTGAACTCTTGCCAACCTGCCTCAGCGTACTGATGATCTCAGGAACCTGCAGAGATATGATATGTTGAGTTACTTGTAAATGAAAGCATTGACAAGTACTTGATTACCTCTTTTCACTGCTCCGTTGCTAAAAGAGCATGCTAGTTCCGCTCCATGCACTGTCTGCTATATTTGTTGTAACTTAGCATTTGACCAGCAAAAGCAACACATGAATGTTGCCAGAGGAGGCAAAACGTGAAAACTACCCAAACACTTCCACAGGAACACCAAGAATGTATTTCGGCAATGTATTACGTCAGACATCAAGGAATGTAGAAAAGAAAACTTGTGATGTAATTGCTTATCCGTATGCTTAGTAGCTAGTGCGCTGATAAACACGATGAATGCACAAGCATGTAAATCACCACCTTTCTGTGGACTCACCTGTTTTATGGACAACTACAGACAGTGTCACTGCTACCTTAAAATAAAGCAGACAGTGCAATTTTATCCTTTATTGAAAAAAAGCTTGAAGCTGGATGTTGACCTTTTATGTCAAAGCAGTCTTTGTACAGATTCTTTTATTCTTGAAATCCTTTTTTCTGCGGGCTGTCTCTACCTTAACTTCTTTTTAACCCTACCACTTCACATCCTTACCATGTTTTGGTTTGCTGTGTGTTACATTTAAGCTTTGTGTACAAGCCACACACTCTCTGTGCCAGCAAAAGGCCTGCATAGAGACACACACAGGCCTTTCCAAAATAGACACACTATTCTGGGTGTACTTTGAAGACCCCTGACCTTTGACTTATCCAAAACACATAGTTATGATGTTGACATTGGCAAAAATAGTCCTGAGCAAACATACATAAACAAACAGTTGTGGACACCTGCAGCCCTGGCACAAACCCACACATGTATTGTTTCGAAGGGAGCTGAAAAGGGAGCAACAGTCTTATCCTTTAGAGAAGAGTCTATTTAGGCCATGGCTTAAAACTAAAGACAACTTAAAAGAACACATTATAAACATCCGTGTTGGCCCATGTTCAATTCTTCTTAAATCAATATTATTTAGACAACCATTATGCTCAGAAACTCTAAATGAATTGGGCTTTCATGTTCAATGTGTTAAAGACAAAAGAAAACATGCATTAGGCACATTGTGAATTCAGCAGATAAACAAATGGACATAAAAGGTTGAATGAGGACAGGCCACAGCAAATGAACCGTACAAATCTTTTTTTTTTTTGCTTTCCCCACTCTTTCCATGACTAACAGAGGATTTCCATTAAAACGGCCTCAAACTTGTTGCTGCTACTGCCAGTTTAAAGACAGAAAAGCTGTTAATTCACAGTGACACTACAGCAATAAAGTGTCCTGAATGAGGACACAGACAGATGTGAATAACCGCAAAAGTAATAAAATCAAATAATAAAAGTAGATGGAATGGTGCATGTGTTAACATGATGTGATAACATGTTGTGAACTGTTAACCATTATGTCTGGATTTGGAATAAGCTGAGACTTCACACATTTGATGGACATTGTTTTGGCAAAACACGATTAGTTATGGTTAAGCTTTTTTGATTCAGGGCATTCTCTATTGCTATTGCTGGTAAATAATACCATATTCTCGTTTTATGTAGCCCTTACATAAAAATTAGACAATCTCTTGATGAATGGAAGATTACAATTACAAAGTATCAGGACAAGGTTAGAAAACAACTGCCCCTCGAGTTGTGGGCCTCATGTAAATATCCTTCAAGCAATGCATAAAAGGCATACAGGGAACAAAAAGGAGGAAGTAGATGAGCTAACCAGAAGCTGTGGTTGAGTCACAGTGAGATGCCTCAGCTGCTACTTAATCTACACAGGCACACACATAGTTTCAGTCAGATCCTGCCGGTTCTTGTCTGAGCATAAGGTGTGTTTTGCTGTAAACCTCCCTCATATTGCCACACTTTGTTCTAAGCTAATATTTTTCACTGTAGTGAAAATCTGCCATGCTGTCCTACCACTACTCTGTTAGCCCTACGTCCTTCTGCTGCTGCTGCATACTCGTTAACTAACTCATACTTACCAAATTTTCATGAAAAAATGACTATATTGTTCACCTTAATGGACTTTTATTCCAGTATACTGATGGGGCCTCCCTATAACAAAGTTGCGTTGTATCAAGGATTGGAGAAGCGTCTGCACACCCTGTCAGCTGTACTTCTCAATTTAGTTTAGTTCTTTATTTCTTCACGGACCATGTACAAACACAATAATCCCACATGAGAAGAGATGCTTTATTTATTTAGTCACAAGCTACTTTTAATCTGTAGTCCTAGTCTTGTCCAAGTTTATAGAACAAAATAGAATCAAACTATTTTGTCCCTGGTGTTTTGCTCAGACTAATGTTCCATTTAAGTGGTCTTTTTATTCAACAGCATTAATTTTTTGATAAAAGAATAAATGCTTGACTCATGCTTAGTATTAAATGCTAATATACTCAGCTCATTAGCTCAGTAATTATCAAGTATAAGTAATAGTTTAGTATTAACTAACAACAGTAAACCTCTGACTTCATGAGTTGAAAAATACATGATGACGTGAACAATAGACAGACAAGACTAAGAATCAAGCATTTGTTACTTGGCAACAGACTCCTCTAAAAGTACCTGAACATAAGCGTCGATGGACTAGATTGTTCTTTTAAATATTTTACAACATGACGGGGTATAACAAGTGACAAACAGGATGGACAGTGGCAGCGTAACCTGAAATATGCGTCATTGTTGGTCCAAAAACGAGTTAGTATTGCGCTGAATAAAGTTCTTTAGGTTTTTTTATATCTATACCTAGGGTCATGACCAAAAGAACAAGATCCTGGATACAAGCGGCCAAAATGAGCTTTCTCTGCAGGGTGGCGGGGCGCTCCCTTAGAGATAAGGTGAGGAGCTCGGTCACTCGGAAGGAGCTCAAAAGTAGAGCCGCTGCTCCTCCACATTGAGAGGAGCCAGCTGAGGTGTCCAGCCTGAACTTGTTTCGGGCATGTCCCACCTGGAGGAGACCCCGGGGAAGACCTAGGACACGCTGGAGGGACTATGTCTCTCGGCAGGCCTGGGAACGCCTTGGTATCTCCCCGGAAGAGCTAGAGGAAGTGTCTGGGGTGAGGGAAGTCTGGGCGTCTCTGCTTAGACTGCTGCCCCCGCGACCCGGCCCCGGCTAAGCGGTAGAAGATTGATTTTATCCATTTACATGTGTTACTCTGTGCCGCTGTCCGAATCCAGAGCATTCTCAAAACTAGTGGTGAGAAAACCGTCTCTTCTCAAAGATTCGGCTCTTTTGGCTCCCAAATGGCTCTTAAGTTAGTATCATTCAGAGCTTTTTATTTTATCCCAATTTAGCAATTATGAATGTTTTTGCATTCATTCATCCCTTCATTCATTTTCTACCACTTATTCCCGTTAGGGGTCGCGGGTGACTGGAGCCTATCCCAGCAGCTTTGGGCTGAGGCGGGGTACACCCTGGACAGTGGCCAGTTAGTCACAGGGCACAACCATACACTCATATTCATTAACTAGGGACACTTTAGAGTTGCCAATTAACCTGTACATGCATGTGTTTGGACAGTGGGAGGAAGCCGGAGTACCCGGAGAGAACCCATGGTAACACGTGGAGGACATGCAGACTCCTCACAGAAAGACCGGAGTCTGTTCGAGTCAGCCGGGTTCTGAACTTCTAGCTGTGAGGCAGGAGTGCTAACCATTCTGCCATGTGTTTTTTGCATTTTATTCAGTGTTTTCACAATATTTTTGTTAGAAAAAGTACAGTTACTAGCCTATTATTTAACATTTTAATAAAACTTTTAATAGAACAATTGAACACAACGACAGCAAAATCTGCACTCAGCATTGTGTTTGCAAATATCATTAAAATGCAGCCAAATACTCCTTTTTTGTTGTTTGTTGCTTATTTCTTAACTTTGAACTTGCTTGCTTTAAAATCTGTGTCTCTCTGTTGCTCTGTGTACCTGGACTGAATCACTACACTTGCTGTCTAGGAGCATATATGTCCTCCTTCCTTCAATCACATAAGGATATATGATCCTAGACTGTCCTTACATGTGATTGACCGGATATATAAATATAGTCCTGCCCCTGCCGTGGCTAAAGATTCGGCTCTCCCTGACAGGAGCCGGCTCTTCTCGTTTGCTACAAAGACTCGGCTTTTGGAGCCGGATCATTCGCAAACGACACTACTCAGAACGCTAAGTAAGCCGTAAATGTGCAGCAATAGTCTGACAATGAAATAACATTATCAGCGCCGGTAATGTGGTCATCTCATCACTCAAACCTTATGCTGCTGACAGGCTTTGGAATGTTTTACTTGAAACATTATAGAGATGTAATTTTAGCTAGATTTGAACATTTATTCATTGGTTCATTGGACATTTCAAAACATCGAGATACATATATGTATTATATAAATATTCATAAAGCATTGGCTCCTTCTCAAGTGTTCTCTAAAAGAATATCTAAAAACCTATAGCCTGCTTACCTTCGACTAAAACTCTAATTTAAAAGAGGGAGTAGCACAACTGAGGAGAGGAAACGACCAGTCCTATAGACACACAGCAGAGCATAGTATCTAGTTAAGGGAACGTTTACATGATGCTAGTCCCACAGGAAGGCAGCTGGACAAGGCCTCAGCCTGTGACCCTCAGAACTGGCCTTTTACGGAGAAAACAACCAAGCCAGAAATAAATAGGGCTACTGTAGTTGTGGCCTAGAAAAGAAGGAAGTGACTTAAGTAGTAACAGTGTAAAAGGAGAAGTGGCAGTGAAATAAACAATTATTCAAATAGGTTATAGCTTTAACTTAAGTTCCTATATAATTTTAGGCGCTAATGTGCTATTTCATCCCTGTCAATAATTTTTGTCAAAACTTGAAGTACAGGGTCTTTTTTGCCCTAATTATAGTAAAAAGGGTACCAAGAATAGCCTAAATAATGATAATTAATTGTAAAATTGGAATGTCCCTTAAAACCCAGTGTCATATCAAACAGCCAAAAAAACAAACTTCAAGTCCCTCTTCTGCATTTCCCACAGTCATGTGGCAGGGTCCAGGGGGAACCACGCTCAAAACAGGTTCAAAGTTCAGTTCACAAGCCGGGAACTGATAGAATTATATTTCTTAACTCTAAATGATGCGGGCTGCAAAATTTAGTATCAGTAAGCGGCAGGTATTGTCCAATATGTTATCACCCAACCATTCAGCTCATAAAGACAGTTCAAAGCAAACAAAGAAAAAGACTAACCATTCAAATATGTAATAACGGAGTCACAATAAAGGGGCTAGTTTTCTGCTGAGTCGGGAGTTGGCAGAGAATGATTTCGTTCAGGGAGGCTCACAGATCAACCCCTCAAAAAACTCTTTAGATTATGTGAACATGTATTTTTTTTTAAAAAAAAACAGTGACTGAGAAAACAACAAAAAGAAGAATAGAGCTTGATAACTGAATGTTTGTTTTATAAAGGCTGGAATTTGTCTTAAACTTTATAGCTTTGTTTTTACCAGAGCATAAAGCATGTGACACCTGAAGTAAGGAACATAAAAAGGGTGGAAAAGCATGTGACGCTAAAAAAGGAAGAAAAAAAAAAGAGGGGATGGCAAAAATGGAAAAGGGAAAAAGCCAATTCAGGTTTAGGGCTACAGTCTTGCTTGAACAATTTGTTAAATAGTTCATTTTCATTAAAACCAAAAAATAATGAAAAAACATACACTTGTTTACCCACGGATGTACCTACACTGGACATTAATTCATATCACAATCACTTATGACCTGCTCTTAGGTCATCTTTCTAACTACTGCTATTCAGTTTTAGAGGGATGTGGAGCACCATTGAAGAACAGGGATTTAGAAAGTATGTTTATACAGACCAGAGGGAGCGGAGAACTGACTTTGTAACCTCCCTATATAGTGTCCTGAATAACTTTCCTTGAAGTCCTGGCACAAACACAATAGCTTTATAGGTGTTATCACCATGACTCACCCATTTTGAAGGAGCTAAACAGACTGGAATTTCATGTGCTGGGTTTACCAAAAGTCAATATTTATGCTGTACATTAGTAATATGAGCATGGACAAACACTCAGTTGGTAGAAACTGCAATTAGCTGATTATCCATCCATTTGTTAAAAAAATACACTCTTTACAATAGAAATACATTCTTGGAAAAGTGTTGTAAAAGTATATGCAAACACTAAACCCAACCCCCAACCAGCTAGTCTGCCAGAAAATATTAACACATGCCAATCAGTTAATAATAATCGTAGCCTACTGATCAGTGATCACATGGTCCTCTGTAAAGCGTCATGGTCAATAGTTACACATCTACTTTAAAACTTTATAAAGTACAACATAATATGTCACACAGTTAGGATTATAGTTTAGATTTATCAACTATTACGGCGTCACGACTATAGGCAAAATTAACTCCGAGTTAATGAGACCTGGCGTATATTTTGTTTTAGACAGCCAGCTTTAACTTTAACGCTAACTTGTTCGTTTTGCTAACACCAGCTTGCGCTTATTTGGCTAACTTAACGCGACACACTCTCTGCTTAATACCTATGGCGTCTTAAAAGCTAACTAACCACTTAGCATGATACTTAAACTAAAAAAAAAAAACAAGATGTATTCAACTCACATCTTTTTGCTCCTGTTTGACGTTGAACAGGTTAAATAACTGGAGTCGCGCTTTCATCCCATTAGCCATAAACTTTCCAAAGACAGGATTTGGATGTGCTCTTCTTTAAGACTTTTTGTAGTCCTGTAACCTACTATGATTATTCCATTGCAAAGTTGGTTTTACTCTTTACTCCCCGAAGTTGAGCAGGCTATGCTTATGAATTGAGCGTTACCAAATAAACCACGACAAATGCAGACTGACATTTCAAAATAAGTCGCTCTTCTTTCAAAATACGTATTTTGGCTTTAATTTGAAGGCTACTTACTTATACATCTGATGAAAGTCTAGCTAACTTGATGTACGAAATCCGCCAATAAAGTGGGAGAATGGGCTGAGAAGACTTCCTTTACCCGGGCACTCAAACTTTAGGCGGTGGAGACTTATTTATTTATTTATTTATTTATTATTTTTTTTACCGTTTAAAGATTATGACCATATATTTGTTGGTAGGGTTATATAAAAAGGCATTTTACTGTTCACATAGGCTATTGAGTAGGCTAGCCTTGTACATAATGGCCTTGAGAAGCTTAGCGATAAGAATAAAAAAATGTAATTTGAAACTATATTTTCAAACGTCAAGGCCCTCGAGACAAAATTTGGTAACAGTTTTATAAATTTATCTCTAACAGCACTGCTGCTTCTTCACTACAGAAATTACCACAGAACAATTAAAAAAATTAAACTGTTGCTAACCCAATAACAACTTTGTGATTATTATTTTCAAACATGTAGATATATTAGTAGGTCTAGCACTAATGAATAATTGAATCATAGAATAATAAAGTAGTAGCCTAAGTATGGCTAAGTTAATTTGTGTAAAAATGTTTAAGTAAAGATTGTGTTATTTTGAATGAAACCAACACTATTGTTGCCCACACAGTGTGTTCAGTATTTCTTGACGTTAACGAAAAGGATTAACATTTATAGAGTGTATAGAAATTTTTGTGAAAAGTTAGTGACACCTAGCGGCCAGTTAGGCAAGAGACACTTCAGTACTTAAAATATATAAATAAAATAAAAACCCAATTTTTTTTTTCAAATTTACTATCTCTAATGCAACAGTAACGGGTTCCAGTTTTTGTACATTTTCAAACATCTTAGTATTACAAGAAAGCAGAAAATGTGTCCATCATATAACTGAACTGTTATTTCCAGATCATTACTAGTGCACTGCTGGGGAGTAATCATTATATAATATTTAATATATATATTTAATATAAAAAAGTAATAGTAGCCTAATACTTATTAAACCAAAGCAAGCAGTTGTAATAAAATGTAATACACCTCACAGCATTGTTGACATACAGTATAAGTGCATGTTAATGTGTGTAGGTGTGTGTCTCAGAGCCAACTGTGACAGAGTGCCATGTGGCCAGCTTGACATTATCATCACATTTCATAAGACTGACATCACACATCCACATATGCACACGGTCTTATGAGTCGTGGGTTAGTGGTTTTACATTCAGTTTGTTTGATGAAAGCAAAGCTTATTTTAAATATTATAAAGCAAATATTGTTACTCTGGAATCAAGTGCCTCTAAAAGCCTAGGTGATAACTATGTACATTGAACATCAAAATACAGAATACTTCAAAACTTAGTTCACTTCACTGGCAACAAATCTAGCAACAATAAAGGTCATGCAACCACCAAGCCTATTCTCTTCTTTCCTGTTTAATATACTCTGCTGTCTCCATCCCTTACATTTGTCCAAGTTTTTGGTATGTTGTGCATGGCATGCAGTGATCAAATATCTGACACCAGCTGCAACAGTCCACAAAGACTGTTGACATTGTACACTATTTGAAGTCAAACTGTTTAGGCCAACAGAATGTATTTGCCATAAGAGTGAACCCAGAAGTTATAGTTCATCCTCACCCCTGTCATAGCTTTGCGGTTTATTGGTGGTTCAGGTGGTCATCCTATAACCGGAAGGTTGGTGGTTTTATCCCCGTTGTCCCCAGTTCATACTAGTTCATACTGTTGTGCCCTTGAGCAAGACACTTAATCCACAATTGGCATTGGTTTATGAATGTGTAAGTGTGTTTGGTGGTGATCGGAGAGGACGTTGGTGCGATATGGCTGCCACGTCTCCGTCAGTCTGCCCTCAAAAATCTAGATTGAATAATGGACTCTGTAAATGGCTTTGAGTCCTTTGAAAAGAAGCACTGTATAAATCCAATCCATTTTTACAATGTAACCAACTTTTGTGAGGACTTTTATCCATTCTAAATGACTATTTTAGTGTACACCTACCTTAGTGCTTTCATCACACAGGAAGACATAGCAGACACAGTTTGTTGAGGCTTTGACCAGAAAGCCAAAACTGTTGGGCTCCTGACTGTTGTGAATGAGTTTGGTCACTTGGTGTGGACGACATTCAAACAGCACTGTGTGCCTTAGAGGATCCCATACAACTCCCTCAACAGAGACGGACACACAGCGCACTCCTGACGCTGACACACAGAGGAGGACAAACTGATCTCCATTTGGACGATTCATATGTTCATTTCCGGCTACTCTTGATCTTACTCCAGTGCACTTTCCACTCTTGGACCTAGTGATCTCAGCCACAATCCAAGGAAGCATAGCCATAGTAGTCAGGTGATGGACCGGCAAAGAGCCAACCAACTTGAGCCTGTAGTTTATCTCTTCCTTGTCATCTATCATTTCCCCCCATGATGAAGCCCTCTTCCTGGCAGTGGGGCGTTTGGGGCTTGCTGAAGAAGAAGTGAAATTTAAAAGTGAAGGACAAGAGTGTTTGTTTGAAGTGAGACAAGGAGGTCCAGGAATCTTATCTCCTTTACGTTTCACCTCAAAGTAAAGTCCTTCCATATTTAGAGTGGCCAGAGGCAGCAATGTGCCTCTGATTCACCTGAAAAGCATCAGAAAAAGAACAAATTTATTTAAAAAAAACAAGAAGAACAGAAGAACACAACTAGATAATTTCTCTTTACTATAATATTAAATGAATATTGAAAATATGTCTTAAAACACTTGTAGCAGCCATAGGATCTTTTGAATGGCTAATACAAAAAGACCACCTGATGTTTACACAAAAAACAGGTGGCCTTGGCTACCGACCTAGAATTTCAAGTCTCAAGGACACGGACAGACGAGATGGCAGGAAGGTCGATCTCCACGGATCAGTCCCGTTTAAAGCAAACCGCTAAGGCACAACAGAATGTTTACCTGACAATTTAAATTGATATATACCTCACAATCAATATATATATATATTTTGATTGTGAGGTATATATCAATTATTACACCTAAATTTTTCATTGAGGTGTAATAATGCTATAGCCAGAGGTGCGATGCCGTTAAGTGCGTACATATTTTTGACCTTGTAATGTAAATGAATGTCCCATATTACAATTCTATCCGTTTCACCAGAATTAAATTACAACAATGTGCAAATCAAGGCAGGGCCCGTCCAAGCAGTTTAACTCTTTTCTGTGTTTATATCGACATTACGCACGTTTTACGCATTGCATTACGCACATAAAGCGGCACATTAAACTGTGGAAAGTACATTTTATAGTTTGTCAATTTATACTACACACACTGCTTACCTGTCAACTGCCCCGCGCAAGTTAACCAAGAGTGGTTATGGTGTAGTCAGGACAACTGCGCACGCATACACGCTCAGAAAGACAGGAAGCGAGACAGGTTGACAAGCGTCAGCCCAAGCTGTCTCTAGTTTGAGTTAAATATAGAAGACTCGGTTGTCTGTACCTCCCTCTTCTCCCCTCTGCATTTAGATGGGGCATGACAGCCGCATGCTGCTCGCGTGCATGGCCTTTGGATGCGACACGACTGCAGTATTTGAAGCAGTTTTTGGTATGTTAGACAAAAATACACAGACAATGAGATGCTAGGCAGGGCATTCAAAACTCACAAGTTTATTACTGTTCATAAAGTTTTATCAAGTATGAGGAATGAGCGATTGGCTCGTTTGAACAGTGAAGGAGATCCACATAGTGGTTCTATGACTAACCTTTGTGCAGGAAAAAAGTAAATAAAAAAATAAAATAATAAAATAATTATGCATCATCATATATTTTAATCCGATTCAATAACAATAAATCATTTAAGCTCTCAATCACTTTGATTATTCAAGAGTTGCTCTAATTTTACTGTAAAATTGTATTAGTTTAGTATTACCCTTTCTCTCTAAACATGTAAAATGTATAAAAAACAACACACTAAAGAATGGCTAAACAAGAATGCTTTTTGTTCATGATTTTTAGCAGAAAGATGTGGACAATATTGTAGAGTATTATAACTAATCATGTCCTATATAGTCAGATGGAGGGTTACAATTTCCCACTTAGTCATAACTGGTCCAGTTTGGAATGCATCTACTTGGTGCTACTCTGGCTTTGGTTGCAGTTTGTTCTTTTGTGGCTCGAAGAAGTGTTCAATGATGGCATCAACCAGTTCATCCAATTCCCTCTTCAAACTTGTCACAGCACTAATCACAGCAAAGAAAAAATATTATACAACAGAAGCAGTAGTTTTAGATGCAGAGACATTGGCACTTTCTGATGGCTGACCTGTTACCAGGAGCAGTACAGAGTTCAGTGTAGTATTTAATTTTAGGCTCAGTGCCACTGGTCCTCATGGTGGCAACTCCACCATTAGAGAAGTTAAAAGTAATCATCTGACTTGAACGAGAGGTGGGCAGAATCTGAGAGATGACAGAAGATCAAAAAAAGTTAAAAAGTCTTTCATAAACCAACCAATACACAATTGTACATAACTGCAAGCTTTAAATCATAAGAGTATTTAACATATCTATCTATGCTTTATGCTTTTCTGTTACAGATAAATTATTGAAAGCTAGTGTCCTTCCATGCCAATATTGAAGGGGTTTTAAAAAGCAGTAATGTCAGGTGGTATTTATAGCTTTTAAGAAAGCACACACTAGGTGGTTCTACCTGCCAAATATAACAAAAGGCTGAGACTAACCAAACCTAAATTGGTTTGGGCGACTGTTAAGTTGCCGTCTATAAATGCCATCCGTAACTGACAAGACAACTGTCAAGTGTGGAAGGTATTCAAATAAACTAAACACAGCCATCCTAAATGATCCTAGCTGCAGTCCATATTGTATTACATTAATGACTTACACTTTAATATCTGCAAACACAATCTAGGGATAAAACTGTACAAGCGTTTAAAACAAATATGATCTAAACACAGACAAAAAAATAAACATACAGTTGCATATAGTCAACATGATTTTTTTGATTATCCACGTACAGCTTTGTTGTCAGGTTGGTTGCTGTCATAACCGGTTGTCAGGTCTCGCACAGCAGTGATTGAAAAGCGACCACACTCAGTAGGGTAGGAGCCTTGCTGTCCTCCATAGTTTCGCAGCCGCTCAAACAAACCGAGAATTACATCTTGATCGTGGCAGATAAAGTAGGAGTTCTTACTAATGTGGTAGCCATACCTGAGAGGAATACACAGTTAGGAGTTCAGATTTAGGCTACTTTATTGTCTTTACACATGATATTACTTACTCATTAAAGATAGTTGTGAGCTGTTGAAATAGGCTTGTGTTTTTTGAAGCCAGATAAGAAATCATCTCTCCTGCTATAGCTGCAGCACTCACTCCATCCTTGTCCAACACAAAGGGACTACACATATAGCCTGTAAAAATATACACAGATGCATGTTTTCTGTAGCATGTTTAATATGAACCGGCCCCGAATAAGCGGTAGAAGATGGATGGATGGATGTATAATATGTGTAAACCATCAGTTGCTGTAGTCACTCAAAGTAGAACAGCATGAGATGCTAATTAAAGCATCCTAATCATATTATATGGAAACAATCTGAAAAAAGTGATTGTCATACTCTGTATTAGTGTCAATAAATAGCTGCCATATTATGACCAAGATGTGACCCCACACTATTTAACATCATGTGAAAACATTTAGCGAGTTCAAATTGGGACATTTTGAAACTCATTAGGTACACAACTGTACATGAATGTGTTTGGGCACATACCTATGGCTTCTTCAAAAGCAAACAAAACGGTCCTGCCTTGATCTAAAAGGTCTCTGGCTCTGTTCCCCATCCACTTGAACCCAGTTAGTGTTTCCTGCAGTCAGAAATGTGCCCATAGACATTTAATCATTTATTACTTTCAGTTGAGTAGAAGGTTCCATATTTGTCGGAGTATTAGGAACAAACCTCAAAATGGAAGCCTTCCTTAACAGCAATGGCTCGCAGGATTTTGGATGAGACAGTGCTCGACAGCATATAGATGTTTTTCACAGCACCAGCATCACTGTTTTGCTGTTTCCAACAATGGAAGATCCACCAGCCAAGCAATGCACCTAATTCGTTTCCACTGAATAAACGCCACAACCCACTGAAACAAATGGGGAAAAAGTTAAACAGTAGATTTAACATTTAGAAACAGCATGCATACTTTTAATGCCTCATGACACTTTTATACATTTCATACATTTATCATCATATCAAATCTATACACTGTTCAAACCCAGTTCAGGTTAAGACGTGAAAATACTTTATATTATATAATGTTGTTCAATGACAGCAACCACACCTCTCCTGCTTCTCAGCCATTGCCAGTCGATCAGCGTCGGGATCATTAGCTAAAACCACAGTGGCGCCCTCCTTCTCTGCCAGGGCAAATGACAGAGTCTTGAAAATATAAAATGCATAATAATTTAACACAGACTCTGCAAAAAGTGACCAGACACTGTAAAAGTGTCACTGACATGTGCGAGAACATACCAGGACTCCTTCTCCCTCCTCAGGATTGGGATATTTGACAGTGGGAAATTCTGGGTCTGGGTCTTTTTGTTCTTCTACAGCATATGGAGGCTGAAGGTCAAAGGCTTTAAAGGCTTCTTGGACAAATTTATGACCAACACCGTGCACAGAGGTGTGGACAATTTTCACCTCTGAACTTTTGTTGATTTCTCTGACAAAATAAAAAGAAATTGCAAATAAAAAGGTCTCTTCTCTATATTGTATGTTTCAGTATGTGCTAATTGTTCGAGTTTACTGATGAGGCACCTGTTATGACAATGTTTTTGGATCGCTGTAAAATATTGTGTGTAGATGTCCTTGTAGGGGTCTTTGAGTAACAAGCTTTTCAGTGCCTCCTCCATGTTCCAAGATTCAGGCCAAGGCTCAAGGTTTTCCTCAATAGCCTTGGAGATTCCTTTGTCATGAGGCGATACAATTTGGGCACCGTTCTCCCAGTAAACCTGACATAAAAAGGAACAACAAAAGGACAATAAATACAAATAATGTGTAATATGGCAACAAAACTTAAAACTAAACTGACAAAATAAGACTGTAGATTAATTAACTGTTTACCTTATATCCATTGTCCTCTTTGGGATTGTGAGAGGCAGTCACCATGATACCAGCACAGAGACCCAAATGTGAAACTGTAAATGGCTGCAGCAAAAATTTTATTTTAAAACCATTATACCACTTTTATAGTATATGTATAAATAATATCTGATGCTGCAGGTCTGGTTAAGACTCAAAGTGAAATCACTTCTGTTTACTGCCTAATGTTAAGTACACCATGTCAATCATACAAATGTTATGCAACATGTTAGCACGGTTTTTACATGGAGTTTGCTCTGTAGCTTTTGTTCTACGATTATCTACACTAACAAACTGCCAGATTTTTAAAAAAGAAAAAAATTACAGTATGGGCTATGATGTTGTATCTCGTTTTTTTTTTTTTTAGTTGTGATTGATTTATTTATTCCACTACGCCTTACCACAAATGGTGTGGGGGTGATGTCAGAGAAAAGATAGACAGGCACCCCTCTGCTGATAAACACAGCTGCAGCAAGACTGGCAAAGTGTTTACTACTGCCACCGCTGGGAGGGTGGGCCCGTGCGTCATATCCAATCACAACCCCTCGATCTTTAAGGTTCTTACAGATCAGCTCCAGATACTGACAGAAACCCTGGAAAGAAAGTATTATGAGAAGTTATTCAGAAGGAAAAAAGAAGAAACCACTATATCAGGCTATTGTGAGTGATGCGCATTCCCTCTGCAGAGAACAATAATCTGACTTGACAATGACAATGACAATGACTGACTAATACGTCTTGTGACCTTATTTAATAACCAACCTGTGTGGTCTGTATAATAGTGAGGTCATTCATACAGGATATGCCAGGGCCCATTGCTGCCCTCAGTCCTGCTGTACCAAATTCCATTCGAGAAGAGAAACATTTTTTTAGCGCCTCCACATCACCCTGCTTCACCATCTCCCGGACCATAGATGAGGTCTTGGGGTTCTAAAGAGAAGAAACACACCAACTTTTATATCATCAGAAATTCCACTTACATTGACAGCACATACAGACAAAAATCTAATTTTATGTGCTGGCTGTAATTACATTAAGTGTATGGGTCCATATGACAGTGCTTGTCTCAACAGCGACTAAAGAAGCAGACCTAATCTAGTTATCCCAGGACTAATGAATCTGGTTTCCTGGTCCAATGTGACCTGATTGGTAGCGTTCCATGTCTCTTTAAAGTTATGAATGATTGCGTTTTTTGTGGTCAGATGTCCAGGATTGACTGATTAAACATTACTGTGTGAAGACATACAAACTTAGGAAAAAAACAAAATTGTGGATGCTAAAATGTATACTAAACTCAGTAACTCCAATGCCGAGATGGTAAAGTCATAACAGACGTTTGTTGACATACCACATATAAAAAAATAAGAATAATTGCTGTACAGAAAGAGAACATATTTTCAGAAATAATGTTCTCCCTGTGACAAGTTGAGGAGAAAATTGGCTAGCTTAATAGCGTCTATAGAAAAATACTACATAACCAGCCGATCATTTAAAAGAAACATTTTAGCTAATGTCGGCTGCTAGGCGTTTAAAGCTGGAAATAATTTACATAGACTTAGACAAATGCTAGCATCTACATAAATGACCAGCGACTAGCTACATAATAAACACCTGCTATTGCGTTAAAATCTTTCTATATTTATACAGTTTAACTCTAGCACTGTTCCCCCACATCTACTCTTCATGAAGCCACCCGGACGCTGCTGACAGCTCACCTTGTCATGCAGTAGCCATTGCCTGACAGCAGATTCCAGTTTGCTGTCGCCGATGTTGGATAAGCCGTTTTCCATGTTACTTCGCGAGCTTAGTCTCAGCGTTTATGGTCAGACGAATGGATAAAAACGTCTTGGAATGTATTACTGGTGAAAATGTGTAATGCACAAGTAGATGTTCACACTTCCTCCTGAGTCCGAAGTTCCGTGTCCCAGCAATGAACAAAGTATAGTATATATAGTGGATAGCGCGAGCTCATTGCTCCCGTTTTAACGAAATGTGTCTCACTACAGACATAGCTATAACATCCGGGCTTTTCTGTTTCCTGCGTCACTAAAATTGGCAGAGAGGGTAGTATCTGAACTGCTCCAGGGCGGGCTTTTCAAACACGCCGTTCAGTAAACACGCCCCTCATCTAAGAGCCCGAGCTGAACAAGCTAACGCTAACGGCTAATGTCATGCTAACACCTGCTGCTAACGCCTGCAGAGGTCTCTCCACTCTCATCTCCTCTCGTCTCTCAGCCTGGGGTAAGTCTGCAAATCTTGCTGTTAATGGCAGATCATTATTATCAATATTAGAGCTTTTTATGATAATTATCATAATTTTAACCATTGAACAGTGGGGAGAGTGGGAATCTAACCGCCTACCTTCCGGTTGAAGGTCGACTGCTCTACTCACTGAACTAGCTACTGCCGCTGTACGCGGCTTCTTTTCCACACGCAAAGATATTTAAAATAGTAAATTTATAATGCTATACATATTTTAGCTCATACAGTGGTCAACCCAGAAGCCTACAGCAAATGTGCAGCATTTAGAAAGAACTGTCATTTACTTTTACTGTTGGTGACTGTTAGTGTTTAAATTAAGAAGCATGTTTAAATTAAGAAGCATTCAAGTATTTAGTTACACTTCCTGCTCTTTTTTTTATTTATTTCTTTTTTTAGGGAGCAGCACAGGCCAGTGGCTTGAGGACCTGAAATGCACTCTAAGAGGATCTGTTTTCTATGAGCCAAGGAAATTATCAATGAAATCCTTGTGCTTATGAACCTTGTCAACCTGGTCAGAGCTTGCTGCCTGCTCCTTTAATTGACATATGTCCTGAATCTACAGTATTCTTTACAAACATTCTAAAACCTTTTGTTTAGTTCAATGTCCTTTTGTGACTGTACTTGGGTTTTGCTCTCTGTACACATGAAATGTCAACATGTCTTTTGGGGAAGTATCACAGAAAGGACCCCCTCGAAAACGAGATGATTCATCTCAAGGGATTTATCCTCACAAAAATGTAAATAAATAAATAAAAATCAAAAAGACTTCCACACACGTCCTCACTCTTAATTTATTTATTTAAACAAACAACATTTCAGTTCACCTGACCAACAGATTTGAAGGCAGCACTTGTGCTCCACAGTTTTATTACACTCAGGTGCTGCCTCCAAAAACACCATCCAAGTTACTGACATCATCACTCACCACCAAAATACAATAAATACACACATCAGGGCATCGCACATAAAATCATCTTAATGTAACAAATCAATTAAAATATCAGCATTTCCACAATATATATTGTTATTGTAATAAAAAGCTCAGATATTTAAAATGACAAAAGAGGGTATACTTTTAAGGACCGGTATATCTAATCCCTGATACCGCAAACGGAAAGTATTTGCATCCAACTACTTGCAGTAACAAATACTGCACTGTACTTTCATTAGTAACTCATATTTTAGACATTTAGGAGACGTTCTAGGTGGGAGCGGCACTTACTGCAAAAAGACACAAAGCACATTGGATTTTTACTTTACAGACCAAGATTAAAGGGGCATTGCATATTGTCCTGCTTGCTCTCGCTGGCGTGAGCTCATACGTGTACGACTGGGTAACCGGAGCAAGAGACCAGGACATACAGGACTACAGGACTTCAACATTTACAGAGAAGGTAAGAAAAGTTACGCTTCTGCAAAATTATTGTTTGACAGACTTTAGTGAGCGAAAACTATATTTGACTCTTGAGTGCTGACACAGCAGTAAAGAGAACTTCTGAGACATGGGAGAGAAGAGGGATAATGTTTGACAGTGGCATGTTTTATAAAGCGTTGTTCAACCCAATACAGCAGTTATAGCTAACTTTGTATGCTATATTATTGACTGCATGTAACGTTTCTCTGAAAAAGCTAACGTTAGCTGAGCAACTACATTAACAACTCAATCTGGGGCTCCAAATACGTTCTCAACCTGTGGGGTCAAAATGATCACAAGAAAGGTGAGCAAAAATCCCAGAACCACATGGGGAGACCAGTGAGTGACCTGCAGAGACCTGAGACCAAAGTAACAAAGACTACCATCAGTAACACACTACGCCGCCAGGGACTCCAATCCTGCAGTGCCAGACGTGTACACCTGCCAGTTTATGTTCGGGCCCGTCTGAAGTTTGCTAGATAGCATTTGGATGCTATAGAAGAGGATTGGGAGAATGTCATATGGTCAGATGAAACCAAAATAGAACTTTTTGGTAAAAACTCAACTTGTCGTGTTTGGAGGAAAAGAATGCTGAGTTGCATCCAAAGAACACTATACCTACTGTGAAGCATGGGGGTAGAAACATGCTTTGGGGCTGTTTTTCTGCAAAGAGACCAGGACGATTGATCCATGTAAAGGAGAGAATGAATGGGGCCATGTATCATGAGATTTTGAGTAAAAGTAGTTTGGTCCATTCCTCCATGCAGATCTCCTCTAGACTGGAGTCGTGTTGCCCACAATAAAATGAGCCTACAGGCTCATAGAGACAACAATTTTTAACAATGAAGGTCTCAGCTGTCTTATCTAATTAGGGTCGGCTCATATTTGGGCAAATAAAAACGTTATTTGATCTTAAAAAGTTACATATAGTACTTTTAAACTAATAGTATATATTGTGGGAAATAGTTTTTTTTTTTTGTTTTTACATATTTTTTTATTGATTTGTTACATGAAGTTAAATTTCTGTGTGATGCCCCGATGTGAGTATTTATTGTATTTTGGTGAGTAATGATAAAAGTCATGGACATGGATTTGATAGTGTTTTTGGAGGTAGCACCTGTGTGTATAAAAAAGTACAAGTGCAAGGGCTGTCTTCAAATCTGGTGAAGGCCTGAAATAAAATACGGGGAGGACAGTGTGCAAAAAGTTTTGTTGTTTATTGGTCATGTTTACAAGAAAACCCCAAATGGCTTAGAGCTTGTCATTCTTCATATTTATATTGATATAAGGCCTATTGTTTTTGCTCAAGTTGTTATTGTTTTTGGTCGGGGTATAGTGGATTGTGTGGCAGTCGAAGGCGGAGGCCTTGACTACCCAATCCCCGGACACAGAATCTGGCACTAGGGACATGGAATGTCACCTCGCTGGCGGGGAAGGAGCCTGAGCTTGTGCGGGAGGTTGAGCGATACCGAGAGAGACAGAGATAGTCGGGCTCACCTCCACGCACAGCTTGGGCTCTGGAACCCAAATCCTCAAGAGAGGCTGGACTCTCCACTACTCTGGAGTTGCCTGCAGTGAGAGGCGGCGGGCTGGTGTGGGCTTGCTTATAGCCAGTGGTGGAGCAAGTACTTAAGTTTAGTACTTAAGTAAAAGTACAACTACCCTGCAAAATATATACTTAAGTAAAAGTATAATTACTACATCAACATATTACTTAAGTAAAAGTCATAAGTACATACTTTTAAATTTACTTTAAAGTATTTTTTTAAGTAAAAGTACAATCAGTTGTATCAATGTCTGGGCTGTTCAATTGTAACAATCACAAACAACATCTATTGTGTACTGGAAAGAGTTGTTGTGCAATACTGACACTGTAAAAATCTGGTTATTTACTTATTACTCATTAAATAATAATTGGGCTAAGCCAATTATGACATACAATTTATTTTATTTTTAATAATCTTTTAAGAGCAGTAAAAAAAACTCAAAAGTACACACTACTGACACTTACAACCAAGCATATCACACGGGTAAAATTGGTTTGATATTCGCATATACTTTCGCGCTAAATTGCTAAATTGCTAAGTAAATAATATATATACACACACAGTACAGGTCAAAAGTTTGGACACATTACTATTTTTAATGTTTTTGAAAGAAGTTTCTTCTACTCATCAAGCCTGCATTTATTTGATCAAAAATACAGAAAAAATGTAATATTGTGATATATTATTACAATTTAAAATAATTGGTTTTCAATTTATTATACTTTAAATTATCATTTATTTTGGTGATGCAAAGCTGAATTTTCATTGAGTCAAAACAAACAGCTATTTTAGCCAACTACGAATGTACAGATATAGCAGTAGTTTGCTCGTCTCCAAAAATGTAACGTACTAGCAAGCTATGGTCCCTGCTGTGCTAATAACCAGCTAAAGAAGTTGCCCTGTTAGGGTACCACCAACTTACGCCAAACAAATATTATACTGGTGTGATATTTTTGTTATGTTGACATCCGTTTTTCTATAACAGTCATAGCTTCATGTCATAGCAAGTTTGTAACTTAAATATTAATAACTAGCATTGCATGTCTTACCTCTATATGTTTCTTCAAATTTGAAGGGGGTTTTTAAACGCCAACAGTTCTTAGCGTTGAGGTAGGCAGTTTACACATTGAAAACGCCAGGAGTCAATAACTTGATTAAATAAGGCCAGGGATGTCTCTGAGAATCAGAGCTGCAGGAACAAGCTCAAGCTCAGTCGGCGTTGTTGGCTCTTCGTCCATGTTTGATATTTGGTATCCACCGTGTCCTTTTCTTCGATTTACATCAGTTCCGCTTGTGTTGTTTCAAAACGCGCGTGTAAGTTCTTTGACTAATCAGATCTCCGATCTGTTTCAACGTGCATTGGCCAGCAACGCCAAAACTTCAATTTTTTTTTTATGCAAGATTCGGAAGGATGTAACGACACGCATTTTCAAAATGTAGTGGAGTACAAAGTACAGATAATTGCTGAAAAATCTACTTGAGTAAAAGTATAAGTATGCATTATTTTTTTTACTTAAGTAAAGTATAGATACTTAAAAATTTACTTAAGTACAGTAACGAAGTACAAATACTTCGTTACATTCCACCACTGCTTATAGCCCCCAGCTCAGCCGCCATGTGTTGGAGTTCACCCCGGTGAACGAGAGGGTCGCTTCCCTGCGCCTTTGGGTCGGGGATAGGCCTCTCACTGTTGTTTGTGCTTACGGGCCAAATGGCAGTGCAGAGTACCCGGCCTTCTTGGAGTCTCTGGTAGGGGTGCTGGAAAGTGCTCCGACCGGGGACTCCGTCGTTCTACTGGGGGACTTCAACGCTCACGTGGGCAGCGACAGTGACACCTGGAGGGGCGTGATTGGGAGGAACGGCCCCCCGGATCTGAACCCGAGTGGTGTTCTGGTATTGGAGTGTGCTAGCAACAGTTTGTCCATAACGAATACCATGTTCAAGCATAAGGGTGTCCATCAGTGCATGTGGCACCAGGACACCCTAGGCTGGAGATCGATGATCGACTTTGTAGTTGTTTCATCTGACCTCCGGCCATATGTCTTCGACACTCGGGTGAAGAGAGGGGCGGAGCTGTCAACTGACCACCACCTGGTGGTGAGTTGGATCCGATGGGGGGGGAGAAAGCTGGACAGACTCGGCAGGCCCAAACGTACTGTGAGTGTCTGTTGTGAACGTTTGGCAGAGCCCCCTGTCAGAAAGATCTTTAACTCCCACCTCCGGCAGAGCTTCGACCAGATCCCGAGGGAGGTTGGAGACATTGAGTCCGAGTGGACCATGTTCTCCACCTCCATTGATGATGCGGCCACTCGAAGCTGTGGCCGTAAAGTCTCCGGTGCCTGTTGTGGCAGCAACCCCCGAACCCGGTGGTGGACACCGGAAGTAAGGGATGCCGTCAAGCTGAAGAAGGAGACCTACCGAGCCTGGTTGGCTCGTGGGACTCCTGAGGCAGTTGATAGGTACCGGCAGGCCAAGCGAACTGCAGCCCGGGTGGTCATGGAGGCTAAAACTCGGGTCTGGGAGGAGTTCGGTGAGGCCATGGAAAAAGACTATCGATCGGCCTCGAAGAAATTCTGGCAAACCGTCCAGCGCCTCAGGGGGGGAAGCAGTGCCCTGCCAACACTGTTTACAGTGGAGGTGGGAATCTGCTGACTTCAACTGCGGATATTGTTGGACGGTGGAAGGAATACTTCGAGGATCTCCTCAACCGCACCGACACGTCTTCCACTGAGGAAGCAGAGGCAGAGGGCTTGGAGGCGGACTTGTCCATCACCCGGGCCGAAGTCACTGAGGTAGTTGGGAAGATCCTCGTTGGCAAGGCACCGGGGGTGGATGAGATACGCCCTGAGTACCTCAAGTCTCTGGATGTTGTAGGGCTGTCTTGGTTGACACGCCTTTACAACATCGCGTGGCGGTCGGGGACAGTACCTCTGGACTGGCAGACCGGGGTGGTGGTCCCTCTTTTCAAGAAGGGGGACCGGAGGGTGTGTCCCAACTACAGAAGGATCACACTCCTCAGCCTCCCGGGAAAGTCTATGCCAGGGTACTGGAGAGGAGAATGCGGCCGATAGTTGAACCTCGGATTCAGGAGGAACAATGCGGTTTTCGTCCCGGTCGTGGAACACTGGACCAGCTCTATACCATCTCCAGTCCACATGTGTTTTATGGATCTGGAAAAGGCATTCGACTGTGTCCTTCGTGGCGCCCTGTGGGGGGTGCTCTGGGAGTATGGGGTTCGGGGCGCTTTGCTAAGGGCTGTCCAGTCCCTGTACGACCGGAGCAGGAGCTTGGTTCGCATTGCCGGCAGTAAGTCAGACCTGTTCCCAGTGCATGTTGGACTCCAGCAGGGCTGCCCTTTGTCACCGGTCCTGTTCATTATCTTTATGGACAGGATTTCAAGGCGCAGCCAGGGGCCGGAAGGAAATTGGTTTGGGGACCACAGGATCTCGTCTCTGCTTTTTGCAGATGATGTTGTCCTGTTGGCTCCATCAAGCCAGGACCTTCAGTGTGCACTGGGACGGTTTGCAGCCGAGTGTGAAGCAGCTGGGATGAGGATCAGCACCTCCAAGTCCAAGACCATGGTTCTCAGTTGGAAAAGGGTGGCTTGTCCCCTTCAGGTTGGTGGCGAGATCCTGCCTCAAGTGGAGGAGTTCAAGTATCTAGCAGTCTTGTTCACGAGTGAGGGAAGGAGGAAGTGTGAGATTGACAGACAGATCAGTGCAGCTTCTGCAGTGATGCGGTCGATGTACCGGTCTGTCATGGTGAAGAAGGAGCTGAGCTATAAGGCAAAGCTCTCGATTTACCGGTCAATCTACGTTCCTACCCTCACCTATGGTCATGAGCTTTGAGTCATGACCAAAAGAACAAGATCCCGGATACAAGCGGCCGAAATGAGCTTTCTCCGCAGGGTGGCGGGGCGCACCCTTAGAGATAAGGTGAGTAGCTCGGTCACTCGGGAGGAGCTCAAAGTAGAGCCACTGCTCCTCCACATCTGTTTCGAATGCCTCCTGGACTCCTCCCTAGGGAGGTGTTCCATAATAGCATGTCCCCCCGGGAGGAGACCGCAGGAAAGACCTAGGACACGCTGGAGGGACTATGTCTCTCGGCTGGCCTGGGAACGCCTCGGTATGCCCCCGGAAGAGCTGGAGGAAGTGTCTGGGAAGTGGGAAGTCTGGGCATTTCTGTTTAGACTGCTGCCCCCGCGACCCGGCCCCGGATAAGCGGTAGAAGATGGATGGATGGATATTATTGTTTTTTTATTATTATTATTTATTAGGCTCTAGCCGGTGATGACCAGGAGGGCCTGATTTTTTTTTTCCTTGAGTTATTATTTTTTATTTTTATTTATTAGGCCCGAGCTGGTGATGACCGGGAGGGCCTATTGTTTTTGCTCGAGGTATTTTATTATTTTTTTCCTGAAATGATCCCCAATTTTACCTGGTAAACGTGCACCAAGAAGTCAAATTTATTGGTCGCAAAATTTAAGCCCGGCAAAAATGTTTGTATTTGAAGTCCCCGAGAAAAAATAATGAAAAATGATTCAGTGGGGACCCCTGGAAAATGAAAATACATTCGGCCTATGGAAAGTGAAAGTAATTTTTTTCCAAAATAGAAAAACAAAACTTGGTAGATACATAGGACACATCAACTTAAACAGAGAAGTCTATGCCAGCCATACCCTAAACTCAATTGGAAATCCACTATATTGACTGGAATGCGTGAACACCTAAATCGCACCCTTTGTGCTAAAGGGTTTTCATCTTAACAGCTCCAAATTTATTAAGTATTATCTAGACACGAGTGCCAAAAAAGTTATCAATTGTTTTTTGATACATTTATGGCTGTGGTCGTAAAGAGCATGTGAAGAGGCAGTCATTTTTTTGGGAAATAAATGCCATTCTAACAATTGCCAGGATCCTTCCTTTGAAAGAGGCTCCTCCAGAGCCAAGGCTTGGAGTCTTGGGAAAAGTCCTCAGAACTTGTAAACTTGTAGTTTTAAACAAATAATATTCACATTTTGACTTTTTAAACAAAGGGGTGCATCAATTTCTAAGTCATCTGAAATCTCCAGCCAGTACTTTGTTTTTCTCGCGTTAGCCCAAGCATAATCTATTATTTTCAAAAGTTTAGACAGATCCCAGGAAAACCAGGGATTTGGGAGACCATTAACTCTAAATTACAAGGTGGAGTAGCAGGCCCCAGTAACATTTATTGCCGCTTGCAGCTTTAATTTATATTCTATTTTGAGCAGCATAATGTTCATAGAATGTAAGGGCATTTTGTTTGCTATTTAGAGTTTTATGTCAACCGTTTTGAGTTTTACTCAATGTCAATGTCAATGTCAGTTAATGTCAATATTAAATGTCAACAGAGCAACAAATAAATGTCTATTAAACAAAATGTTGATTTTTTTCTCAATTATGGTTTTCTTTACTTAATTGCAATGACTTGGAGAAAATAAAATTTAGAGTAAAATGTAATTAAAATAGTTACTTTGTCAATCATGTTAATTTTGTGTAAATTTATTGTTAAGCGATTAAATCTTTCAAGATACTTAAACATTTCAGTTTAACATAAGTCAAATTGTATCGCTACTATTAACTAAAAATATTTCAACTTCCAATAATTAAAACCTTTAAGTATATTAAATTAGAAAGTATGAAGCAACTGATTGCCTCATAATTTCTAATTTCTGATAACTTATTTGGGTTTAAAAATGTAATGTAAATAAATTTGGTGAGCGGATCAGCTGGACAGTATTCCCCATATTACAATTAAATCCATTTCACCAGTATTAAATTACGATGTGAGAATCAGGGCACACAATTTTGCATTGCATTACGCACATAAAGAGGCACATTAAGCTGTGGAATGTACATTCTATAGTTTATCAGCACACAGTATTTGGAGCAGTTTTTGGTATGTTAAACAAAAATACACAGACAATGAGAAGGTGGGCAAAGCATTCAAAACTCATAAGTTTAATACTGTTCTAAAAGTTTTATCAAGTATGAGGAATGAGTGATTGGTTCGTTTGCACAGTGAAGGAGATCCACATAGTGGTTCTATAACTGTGCAGGGACATAAATCAGGATACATCATTTTTTAATCTGATTCAATAACAATACTTAATCATTTAAGCTCTCAATCACTTTGATTATTCAAGCGTTGATCAAATTTTACTGTAACACTGTATTACAGTTTAGTATTACCCTTTCTCCCTAAACATGTAAAATGTATAACAAACAACACACTAAAAATGGCTAAACAAGAATGTTTTTTGTTCATGATTTTTTTGCAGAAAATGATTGCATTGGTTACAATTTCCCACCTAGTAATAACTGGTCCCGTTTGGAATGAATCTACTTGGTGCTACTCTGGCTTTGGTTGCAGTTTGTTCTTTTGTGGCTCGAAGAAGTGTTCAATGATGGCATCAACCAGTTCATCCAATTCCCTCTTCAAACTTGTCACAGCACTAATCACAGCAAAGAAAAAATATTATACAACAGAAGCAGTAGTTTTAGATGCAGAGACATTGGCACTTTCTGATGGCTGACCTGTTACCAGGAGCAGTACAGAGTTCAGTGTAGTATTTAATTTTAGGCTCAGTGCCACTGGTCCTCATGGTGGCAACTCCACCATTAGAGAAGTTAAAAGTAATCATCTGACTTGAACGAGAGGTGGGCAGAATCTGAGAGATGACAGAAGATCAAAAAAAGTTAAAAAGTCTTTCATAAACCAACCAATACACAATTGTACATAACTGCAAGCTTTAAATCATAAGAGTATTTAACATATCTATCTATGCTTTATGCTTTTCTGTTACAGATAAATTATTGAAAGCTAGTGTCCTTCCATGCCAATATTGAAGGGGTTTTAAAAAGCAGTAATGTCAGGTGGTATTTATAGCTTTTAAGAAAGCACACACTAGGTGGTTCTACCTGCCAAATATAACAAAAGGCTGAGACTAACCAAACCTAAATTGGTTTGGGCGACTGTTAAGTTGCCGTCTATAAATGCCATCCGTAACTGACAAGACAACTGTCAAGTGTGGAAGGTATTCAAATAAACTAAACACAGCCATCCTAAATGATCCTAGCTGCAGTCCATATTGTATTACATTAATGACTTACACTTTAATATCTGCAAACACAATCTAGGGATAAAACTGTACAAGCGTTTAAAACAAATGTAATCTAAACACAGACAAAAAATAAACATATAGTTGCATATAGTCAACATGATTTTTTTGATTATCCACGTACAGCTTTGTTGTCAGGTTGGTTGCTGTCATAACCGGTTGTCAGGTCTCGCACAGCAGTGATTGAAAAGCGACCACACTCAGTAGGGTAGGAGCCTTGCTGTCCTCCATAGTTTCGCAGCCGCTCAAACAAACCGAGAATTACATCTTGATCGTGGCAGATAAAGTAGGAGTTCTTACTAATGTGGTAGCCATACCTGAGAGGAATACACAGTTAGGAGTTCAGATTTAGGCTACTTTATTGTCTTTACACATGATATTACTTACTCATTAAAGATAGTTGTGAGCTGTTGAGAAAGGCTTGTGTTTTTTGAAGCCAGATAAGAAATCATCTCTCCTGCTATAGCTGCAGCACTCACTCCATCCTTGTCCAACACAAAGGGACTACACATATAGCCTGTAAAAATATACACAGATGCATTTTTCTGTAGCATGTTTAATATGAACCGGCCCAGGATAAGCGGTAGAAGATGGATGGATGGATGTATAATATGTGTAAACCATCAGTTGCTGTAGTCACTCAAAGTAGAACAGCATGAGATGCTAATTAAAGCATCCTAATCATATTATATGGAAACAATCTGAAAAATGTTATTGTCAAACTGTGTATTAGTGTCAATAAATAGCTGCCATATTATGACAAAACCAAAATGTGACCCCACACTATTTAACATCATGTGAGGTGTAGTGGTTCAGTGGTAGAGCCGTAGTTCTTCAACAGGAAGGCGGCGGTTTGATTCCCGCTCTCCCCACAGTTCATACTGTCGTTGTGTCCTTGGGCAAGACACTTAACACTTCTTGCCTCCAGTGACACAGCACTGGTGTGAAAATGTTGGGACAACGTATGGAAATTAACCTAAGGCAATCTGGCATGTTTACATTCATGTGGTTGTGTCTTCATGAACATGCACTGTCCCAATCAAATAAATAAATTTATAATAATAATGTGAAAATATTTAGCGAGTTCAAATTGAGACATTTTGAAACTCATTAGGTACACAACTGTACATGAATGTGTTTGGGCACATACCTATGGCTTCTTCAAAAGCAAACAAAACGGTCCTGCCTTGATCTAAAAGGTCTCTGGCTCTGTTCCCCATCCACTTGAACCCAGTTAGTGTTTCCTGCAGTCAGAAATGTGCCCATAGATATTTAATCATTTATTACTTTCAGTTGAGTAGAAGGTTCCATATTTGTCGGAGTATTAGGAACAAACCTCAAAATGGAAGCCTTCCTTAACAGCAATGGCTCGCAGGATTTTGGATGAGACAGTACTCGACAGCATATAGATGTTTTTCACAGCGCCAGCATCACTTTTTTGCTGTTTCCAACAATGGAAGATCCACCAGCCAAGCAATGCACCTAATTCGTTTCCACTGAATAAACGCCACAACCCACTGAAACAAATGGGGAAATAGTTAAACAGTAGATTTAACATTTAGAAACACAATGCATACTTTTAATGCTTCATGCCACTTTAATACATTACATTTTTTATCATCATATCAAATCTATACACCGTTCAAACCCAGTTCAGGTTAAGACGTGAAAATACTTTATATTATATAATGTTGTTCAATGACAGCAACCACACCTCTCCTGCTTCTCAGCCATTGCCAGTCGATCAGCGTCGGGATCATTAGCTAAAACCACAGTGGCGCCCTCCTTCTCTGCCAGGGCAAATGACAGAGTCTTGGAAATATAAAACGCATAATAATTTAACACAGACTCTGCAAAAAGTGACCAGACACTGTAAAAGTGTCACTGACATGTGCGAGAACATACCAGGACTCCTTCTCCCTCCTCAGGATTGGGATATTTGACAGTGGGAAATTCTGGGTCTGGGTCTTTTTGTTCTTCTACAGCATATGGAGGCTGAAGGTCAAAGGCTTTAAAGGCTTCTTGGACAAATTTATGACCAACACCGTGCACAGAGGTGTGGACAATTTTCACCTCTGAACTTTTGTTGATTTCTCTGACAAAATAAAAAGAAATTGCAAATAAAAAGGTCTCTTCTCTATATTGCATGTTTTAGTATGAGCTAATTGTTCGAGTTTACTGATGAGGCACCTGTTATGACAATGTTTTTGGATCGCTGTAAAATATTGTGTGTAGATGTCCTTGTAGGGGTCTTTGAGTAACAAGCTTTTCAGTGCCTCCTCCATGTTCCAAGATTCAGGCCAAGGCTCAAGGTTTTCCTCAATGGCCTTGGAGATTCCTTTGTCATGAGGCGATACAATTTGGGCACCGTTCTCCCAGTAAACCTGACATAAAAAGGAACAACAAAAGGACAATAAATACAAATAATGTGTAATATGGCAACAAAACTTAAAACTAAACTGACAAAATAAGACTGTAGATTAATTAACTGTTTACCTTATATCCATTGTCCTCTTTGGGATTATGAGAGGCAGTCACCATGATACCAGCACAGAGACCCAAATGTGAAACTGTAAATGGCTGCAGCAAAAATTTTATTTTAAAACCATTATACCACTTTTATAGTATATGTATAAATAATATCTGATGCTGCAGGTCTGGTTAAGACTCAAAGTGAAATCACTTCTGTCTACTGCCTAATGTTAAGTACACCATGTCAATCATACAAATGTTATGCAACATGTTAGCACGGTTTTTACATGGAGTTTGCTCTGTAGCGTTTGTTCTACGATTATCTACACTAACAAACTGCCAGATTTTTAAAAAAGAAAAAATTTACAGTATGGGCTATGATGCTGTATCTTGTTTTTTTTTTTGTTGCGATTGATTTATTTATTCCACTACGTCTTACCACAAATGGTGTGGGGGTGATGTCAGAGAAAAGATAGACAGGCACCCCTCTGCTGATAAACACAGCTGCAGCAAGACTGGCAAAGTGTTTACTACTGCCACCGCTGGGAGGGTGGGCCCGTGCGTCATATCCAATCACAACCCCTCGATCTTTAAGGTTCTTACAGCTCAGCTCCAGATACTGACAAAAACCCTGGAAAGAAAGTATTATGAGAAGTTATTCAGAAGGAAAAAAGAAGAAACCACTATATCAGGCTATTGTGAGTGATGCGCATTCCCTCTGCAGAGAACAATAATCTGACTTGACAATGACAATGACAATGACTGACTAATACGTCTTGTGACCTTATTTAATAACCAACCTGTGTGGTCTGTATAATAGTGAGGTCATTCATACAGGATATGCCAGGGCCCATTGCTGCCCTCAGTCCTGCTGTACCAAATTCCATTCGAGAAGAGAAACATTTTTTTAGCGCCTCCACATCACCCTGCTTCACCATCTCCCGGACCATAGATGAGGTCTTGGGGTTCTAAAGAGAAGAAACACACCAACTTTTATATCATCAGAAATTCCACTTACATTGACAGCACATACAGACAAAAATCTAATTTTATGTGCTGGCTGTAATTACATTAAGTGTATGGGTCCATATGACAGTGCTTGTCTCAACAGCGACTAAAGAAGCAGACCTAATCTAGTTATCCCAGGACTAATGAATCTGGTTTCCTGGTCCAATGTGACCTGATTGGTAGCGTTCCATGTCTCTTTAAAGTTATGAATGATTGCGTTTTTTGTGGTCAGATGTCCAGGATTGACTGATTAAGCATTACTGTGTGAAGACATACAAACTTAGGAAAAAAACAAAATTGTGGATGCTAAAATGTATACTAAACTCAGTAACTCCAATGTCCAGATGGTAAAGTCATATCAGATGCTTGTTGACATATGTGGTATATGTCAACAATATATATTATAGTATATATAGTATATTTGTGGAAAAAATATTATATATTATATTTTCAGAATTCTATAATGTTCTTTCTGTAACTAAGTTGAAGAAAAAAATAGCTTATAGCATATATACGAAATACTACTTTACCACCAGATTATTTAAAATTAACATTTTAGTGTTCTGATCATTGACGGTATAAGGGCCCTTCTACAGTCATTGGTTCTGATTTAGTGTCAGGTTCATTGTAATGCTGCCGCTATCAAAACCAAAACTTAGCTAATGTCAGCTGCTAGGCGTTTAAAGCTGGAAATAATTTACATAGGCTCAGACGAATGCTAGCATCTAACTACATAAATGACCAGCGACTAGCTACATAATAAACACCTGCTATTGCGTTAAAATCTTTCTATATTTATACAGTTTAACTCTAGCACTGTTCCCCCACATCTACTCTTCATAAAGCCACCCGGACGCTGCTGACAGCTCACCTTGTCATGCAGTAGCCATTGCCTGACAGCAGATTCCAGTTTGCTGTCGCCGATGTTGGATAAACTGTTTTCCATGTTTCTTCGTGAGCTTAGTCTCAGTGTTTATGGTCAGACGAGGGATGAAAAACGTCTTGGAATGTATTATTAAAAACGTGTAATGCAAAAGTAGATGTTCACACTTCCTCCTGAGTCCGAAGTTCCGTTTCTCAGCAATTTATTAACATTCACTCAAAGTTTCCCACAATGCATTAGTAATAGTGAGCCGCTGTGGTCACTAGACGGTCAAATAGACCATAATGCCACGCACATTTTCGGAGGAGATCCGCGCAGTCGTGGCATGTCTTTAAACTGAGCACAACAGGTTTGAATGAAACGAGTGAGAGGCACAAGTTTGACTTTCTGTGGAAACGTAATCAGTCCTAATTTGTTAATAATAAATCGTTACGATGTAAAATCACTAATGTTAGCTTACCTTAAATCACGGACGGACTTAAGAGCTTTCCTCTTGAGACATAAAAGAGCTGCAATAATCCAGTCAGTTTTGGTCATTAATAGGACACGAATTATTGAATAAAATAAAATATTTATATTAATACTTATATCAGTAAACTCTTGTGATTTATTACAGTCCATTATCGGGGGGATTCGGCTGAGTTTATTATTTTTTACATTTACGCCAGTCACGTGACTAACGGCGACAGAAAAACGGCCGTGTAGTTCCGAAACCGTTATGCACTAGTCATCTATATGGTGATTGACTAGGGTGTGCATTCGGACACAGCCTGTACTAAACTTTTCTCTCCTCCTTCTCCTCTTCTCTTTGTGGCTCCTCTGAGGGCGGGACTAAGATGCGAGGAGAGGAAGGGAGTGTGCACTAGAGTTGTGACGTTCGCGAACGAACCGATTCTTTTGAACGGCTCATAAACATGAACGTTGGGAGCCGAGTCGCGGCTGGAGGGGAGCCGTTCTTTCTGTCGTTCTTTTTTCCTATGCGCGTGTCTCACACAGGTGAACACAAATGAGCTCCTCCGCGAGACAGAACAGTTATAGGGGGAGGGGCGCACCCAGTGCAGGCCGACACTTTATTGCGTGGTGATATTAGTTATTAGTTGTGCACGCATCCTTCGTACTTCGAAAAAAAAAAAACCCTGCGTGCCTCTGTCATTGGGTAGGAGCGGAGCCATGACTTGACATTTCCATTTTATTTATTCTAATTTTATCTACTTTAAATATTTTTTGTTTTCTATCAAAATGTTCTTGTGTGATAATGTGATGATAACACACACACACACACACACACACACACACACACACACACACACACACACACACACACACACACACACACACACACACTTTGTACTTTTGTACTAAATGTAAATCCAAAATAGTGATGTCACTGTCTAAGCAGAGGGATTTGTGCAACACATGTCCACACATGACAAATGAGGTAGCCTAATAATCAATATTTCAGAATAATTCAAACTCAGATACTGGTGTGTGATATTTAAGTTTTAATTATTTGACTACAAATCTCATCTCATCATTCCTCCCAGTGATTATTTCCAGGATAAACTGAGATGCCCCAAAGCTGGCTTCTTAAAACTAACTAAATATTTAAAAAGAGCCAAAAGAGCCGTTCTTTTGAACGGCTCTTTGAAAGGAACGGATCGCAAAGATCCGGATCCCCTCAAAGAGCCATAAATCCCATCACTAGTGTGCACATTTAGAGAAATGAGATCCACAGAGACGAGCGACGTAATGCGTCACGAGTTTCTTTATCTGTTCCCTTCACGTGCTGCCTCAAAGTACTAATCACGAACGCTTCACTGGCACATATTTCCCGTTAAGTGAACTAAATAGAAACCCCATAAACTCAATGAAAACATCAACATAGAAAAACAATTAAAATATATTTCTGAATCAGAAACAATATTTTCTTTACCTCTACAAACAAATGGAAATGGTTATTTACTGGAACCAAATGTTTTTTATTAAGATGGTGAAAAATGAATACATCATACAACAATGTCAGCATTAGAGGACAAATGCAAAACAGTATGGTGAAATTATAGCCATGTCAGTTTTATTTAGACACTCAATGGTAGTTCTAAACATAACATAAGACTATACAACATATGTAAGATGTAATAGCTGCATAGCAGTATAATTTTCCAGTCCCCAAATAACCGGGAAAATTGCATTAAAATGCCTGTATAAAATATGTATTTTATAATCATGTATACAGGTGATTTTTATTAACCATTATAGTTTAGTTTCTAAAGCAGCAGCCACTTAAAATGAGGCACTAGGTCTGTGTCATAAACAGCTAGATTTAAGGAAGTTAAGATGACAACCAATTATTAATAATGCAAGTAATGTATTTATTAGCTTTTCAGATTGTAAAACCTATGTTTCGATTAGCTGCAGAAATGTCCACATGACTCACTCAAATTTCTTCTTGTGAAGACCTAAACACTTCAAACAGAGAAATTAGTTAAACCCTATTTGTAAATTATGACTCTAGTCGAGTGTTTTGGCTCACTCACTCTTAATAACATAAGCACTACCTTCTGCGCTTCTGTTTGATGATAAATAAGTTTTCATCAGTTGGGTACATCTGTGCTGCCACATTTTTGTTTGTTTTTTTACTTGCTTTATTTCTTCCCCTTTTACGGTTTTCTCCCTTCTCTTTGGTCTGCCCAGTTGAGAAACCCTGTCTGGCTGCAGGTTCAGTCCAACAAAGTGGCCTGCCATTTTTCTTCATCTTCTTCCTCTTTTTCTTCTTCTCCGTTTCCTCTCCTTGTCCCCCACCTCTGGGAAAGTCATCTGCTTCATTTACAATTGTTTTAACTTTTGGGGGTAGGTCTCTAGACTGAGGCACTGGTCTTTTAGGTTTCCATGTTTTTTCCAGATTGACTTGTTTGTGCTTGTTTTGCTTGATTGTTTTGGAAGTTGCGGCTGAAGTGTCACTAAAAAAGATATGGCTTGAGGCAGGGAGACTAGCTTTAAAGCTCTGGCGAGGTGTATGGTTATTTTGGTGGTGGCTTTTGTCGAGGCTGATCTTTTGTTTCTTCTTCGGTGGTCCTGGAGTAGAAGGGCTTTGAGAAACCTCAGGAAAAACACTGTTGTTCTTTATGTCTAAAAAAGAAGACAATAATTTAGAACAGCAAATAAACGTTTTGTAGTTGGGGCTGAAAATCCAATAAATGTCCATCTATTACTCTGGTTTTTGATGTACTGTAAACACTACTGCTTTAAATGGAAACAAGTAAAACAGTGAAATAATATCCATTCTCAAAGTCATAAGACCCGCAGCTCCACTAAAAATCTGAAAATCCTGTAATCTTTCACTCTAATACAAGACTGTAGAATAAGAATAAGTGTAGAATTTCTCTTTAAATGTTATAAAAAAAATAACCAAAAAGATAGACTTTTGGCTATAATTTGCCTAATATAAATTTTTCAACACCACAAAGATATACAAATTAATTTTTTTTTGTATTTTTAAACTAAAGTTCTTCTTATATACTTATGTTGACAACCTCTGGCAGACCACCCTTTAGTAGTCAGTACCTTTGCGGCCACCAGGGCCCCCTCACCCCAGTTTGGGAACCACCGATATACAGTATTCCAATGCGATCACGTGTTGCACTTTGATGACCTACGTTTAGACTTCAGCTTTATCCTGTGTTGTCTGCATTTGATGTCCTCTATGGTGTCGTAGTGGTTGATAAATGGCATGCTAGGATATGTTCCATTAAACATCCTGTGTCTGGTACAGTTCTGAGGAAAACACACATACCGTTATCCAAAGTAGGAAAGGACATGAGATTATGCAAAAATAAATCATAGTTGCTCACATGTCCAAAATGTCCTTTCTTGGCGCAGTTGTAACAGTAAGCAGGAGTCCGGCCGTGGTTCTTTCTTTGCCATGTTACAGGAGGCCCCATCTTAATCTAAAGAGGAAAAAAGTAATTAGTAGAATGTTAGTGGAAAACCAATAAAAGCTATTATTTAACCTTAATTTCTCTCCCCATCTCACTCTTCTCGGACCTCATTCCCATGCTGTCTATTGAAATGGGATGCTATGTATTGTATTCTAAATACAGTGGTGATATCAGCCAGTGATTACCGGGGCTATAGTTGGAGGCCTGTAATGACCCTGTATGATAAGTAACCATCTATGTGTGTGTATTGCACACTGGGTCTTGTCCCCTATGGGCCAGTGTACTGAAAAGCCTTCCATGCTCCAGTGCTCCCAGCAAATATACACTGATAAAAAGAGAGAGGAGAGACAGAGGCACACTGCATTTACCTTTAATGTCACACACACACACACCCATGATAACAAATCATTTGCACCCATGTCATTTCTAAACCGTAGATAACCTCCCCTGCTTTTTGGCTTCCCTTCTCCGTATACAACTCACATCTAACCCTCACACTTGTTTTTTAACTCCCCCCTTTTCCTTTCCTCTCTCTCTCTTTTCTGCTTGAGTAGTTTTGCAGCAGAAAGGATGAATGCTATTAAGAGCGTCGCGTCATTATCGGGTCAGGCCGGCCGGGGCCATCTCCATCACAAAGGCCAGGAGATCACAGACCTCTTGTGAGCGTGGGCGCACACACACACACACACACACACACACACACACACACACACACACACACACACACACACACACACACACACACACACACACACACACACACACACACACACAGCACCCTAAAGAGATCACAGTCCCCATCTCAAGCCCCCCGACCTCCACCCTCCAAGCCCCTCTTCCCATTCATCTCTCATGTAAATTGGCTGTAGGTCTGCCTCCCTGACCTTGGGCTTGTGTTATCTCCACATACTCTGATCCAGCACATAGACACAACCAATGAAAGTGTAAAAGAGGAGTAATGAAATCTCCTCCCATTCTCCTCTTAACCTGTGACTGTCTGTTTAAACCCTGCTTAAATGTGCATTTGCATGTGTGTGTATATAGCCTCATATGATATTAATTAACCACAGGGACCTTCATTTCTCTCATTCACAGGTTTCATTCTGTTTCCTATCAGGGACATCTAAAACAGCAGCATTTTTTTTGAAGCATGAAGTCCTCTTCACGCTGCTGTGACACTAACAAATGCTCTGCAGCTGTAAAGCAAAGCAAATCTGTACATGTTATTTTGTAAAGACTTGACTTGGTTTGTAACAAGTACTTACTACTAAGATGCTTTTTAGTATTGACATAATAGGCTTTTTTGGGATGCTCTTACTGGCAGAAAAGATGGACATTGTTACGAGTATTTCATGTAGTACTTCCTCCCCTCACTAAACACCGGTGTTGTGCTTGAGATGTGAACTGCTGCCAGCTGATATGACATGAAGAGTTTCAGTTTCGGATACTTCAACAGTCATACAAAAAGGTTTAGGATCTTTAAGAGTGAATAGGAGGGTATTTGAGAAGGTGCTAAGGGCCTGGCTGTGTGGACACAGTCAAGCAGCCATCCGTGCCTTGTCATGCATGCACACAGACACTTTTACTCTCTCACAAATCACACACACGCAACTGTGTTTTCCCACAGTTGTCCCAAAACATCTACTGTGTCTCTCTAAGCCGCGCTCTCCTATGCTCCTTGCCTTGGCTGCTGGTAAAGCTGTGATAATCCTTCGACCAACACAAAGCTCGGACTGTTACCAGCTACAATCTGAAGGAACACACACACACACACACAGTTATCAAACCCAATCCGAGAAGCAAACAGGCTTGTATGTGTGTGTTTGAGTTAAAAAAGGGTGGGATTTGAGCAGTAACGAGTGTAAGCGCAGGGGCCGGGGCCAGCGGCGCTGTTTTGCATGTGTTATTGCAGCAGTGGGGAGAGGTTTGCATATGTTACTGGACCCACAGGGGAGCCACTCTGCATGCTTTATCATCGGAAACACAATGCAACACTGCTGGGCTCATACCAAAACAAACAGACCCCTGTGTGTGCAACATCCCAGTATGTACATATTACTGCAGGGCTAATTAGACTGTTGTGAATTAGCAAGATGAAATGCCTATAAAGGTTAATGTCTTTTCCAAGAGAGCCCTAAATGAAATGCAGACAACAGCACTTATCACTTGGGAGCTTGAAGTGTGCAATTTAGAAAATCAACTTATTACGAGAGTTATACCAAGAAAATCATTGTTCAAGGTTATTGTGAATATGTGTGTTTAAGGAGTCAAAGGCAGGGGCATTTCCCTCAAACACCAGATGTGGTTCAAGCCCTCTTTGTGTCTGCCAGTTCACAAAGCCTCAGACTGAAGCCTTAAACCAGGACTCTGTGAGCACTTGCTCTTGAGCATGGTTTATTTCCCAAATGCTCGTGCTATCTTCTCCTGTCAGTCATTCAATCAGTCTGAGGACAAACAGCAAGGATCCTAATTTCTCTTTAGAGTGACAGAGAAAGAGAACGCTCCTGGAATGTAATGATAATGTGATGAGGGAGCAAGCGCCTGTGGGTTGCCACCCCTGAAGGGAAAAAATTCAACTCTATTCTCATATTCAATTCTATTCAACTGTAGGTTTAAGTTCTACATTCTTTGCTGAATTCAGCTGCCATGTTTTTTGGGAAATGTATTACCTTATTTTTTTCCAGGCAATTAGACAGATGTGACACATATGGACACAGGAGTGAGGGATTTAGACTTAACACGTAAAGATGGATTCTGTATGAGATGGACAGATGGGGACCTTTTTTCCGCTGGTAAAAAAAATGTTAAAACCACAATTTTACACCTCTGGCAGCCACACAAACTAAAAGCTTTTCTAGATGCACCCCAGCCCCACACACACACACACACACACACACACACCATCCAGCTAGGTGGAAAGGCATAAAGAACTGCGAAGCCTGCAAGCTCTCTGATAACGTGGCACCTGTGTGTGCGGAAGAGCGCGGCTGCTATTTGTTTACATTCCTATGGTTTTACATGTACATACA